>OZ007590.1:272251690-272864190 GCA_963931845.1 Maratus michaelseni | reverse complement strand
TTCAATTTTGGAAGTAAAAATGAAATCATTACAGTTATAAAAAACATATACATTAAAAATTTCTTGAAGTTTACCGACATCTATCAAGACACGTACATTGCTGGAGATGGTGGTCGAATTGAGCATACTTAACTTGATTTGTTTTTAATAAAATAAATTGCACCTTGCACGCCATCTGTTACCTAATAAAAAATTTTTATGTCTGCGTGTTTGTCTGGATGCCTGTTACCGGCGATGGCTCGGAAAATCTCTCGTATGTAAATGTCTACAATTTTGGATAAAGCTAGATGAAGACAGGTCTGAATGCACCTGGGGATAAAATCTTTTATTTTTTGATAATTAGCCGAAAAATTAATTAAAAACCTTCATCGAACATTAATAAACGAACTTCCATTGTCCAGGCAGCCACTTCTGCCCATATTTGGGAAATCTGGCGTTTTTTAAGCTGACGAAAGGGCACATCAGGTTCCGTTTATTTAGCTTTTTAAAAATATGCGAACATTTCGCGGTATTTTCACGGATGTAACTCTACTTTTTGATTAAAAAGATTTTCTATTTCAAAAAACCTTTTTTCTGCAGATTAAATTCATAATTCGTTTTTATGTTTTCCGTGTCTTTTCTGCAATTTTAAACAGGCATCTCCGTTTCTCGGTATTCACGGTACCTTCCCAGTTGTAACGGTATCTTTATTTTAAAAAAATAGTAATATTTACTATTTCAAAAAATATATATACATGAAAGTCGAATTTTTTATTCTCAGCGCCTACGAAGATATCATTTCGCATTTTAAGAGCGCCAGGTGTTTTCGTTAATTTTCGATTTTCCATTTTCATTATCCAGATATATCGTTTCGCGTTTTAAAAGATTGAAAGAGAATGAACGGAGACATATTTTTCGCTGTGTTTAAAAATACAAAATCATACAAATTAGACGGCTGTTTCAAAAACAAATCGGAGCTTGCTTACCATGCCCAAGTATATGCTGTCAAGACAGTGTGGTTTCCAAATCTAGTTTCGTTTGGATAGATTTTCTTTTAAAAATATAATATTACACAAATTCGAAGGAGTGTGGTTACCCAAGGTAGTGGTGCCCCTAACACTAAATCCCTCTCGGAGAAAATTGTCTGAATTCAAAACTGATTTGAGGTTTATTAAAGATCTTTCCAGTTAACCACGCCCTGACAGGATCAGTTAGTTTATTAATATATGTGCATTCGCTTAATAGTGTCACACTTTTGCATGCGATTAGTGACGTATTAAGGGTGGTGATTGGATATCTAAAAATAACCATTTCTTGACTTCGAATACATATTTTTTACACTTAAGATGACGTTTTATACTGAATCCAGGATGGTCTACACGGCTGTTTTTTTTTGCACTATTACTCAGAGTTTTCGAGTTAGAGTCGATAACTTCCACATTTTCCTACCGGAGGCGCTCTGACAGCTGCAGCGCCTCTCTGTCTTATGATAGCCATAGTAATTTTACTATATGTAGACACCCGTCATACAACTATAGCTTTATCCCTTCAGTAGTTATATTTTAGTGTTTCTTTGACTTTACTTTGCGCTCTGTATTTTGGAGGTATCAAGTTTCCTATGATTTTTTTTAGAACACTAGTTGTTTACTAAGAAGAAACACAGTACTATACTAAATGATAGTCATTTAAATAATGACCTGTTTGACTTTGCGTCAAAAATAGATGAAAACAATACAGGGTAAAAATTTAGATATAAAGACTAATAATAATGTTCATCGTGTATTATCTATAATAATTTAATTAACAGAGAACTTCTGACTGACTGGATGACTGATTCATCAACGCAGAGCTGAAACAACTAAGGTCCGGATCCCGAAATGTGGACAATAGATTCCTATTATGACCTAAGAAAGCTATAAAAGATTTTTGAAAAATCACCCCCGGGGTTAAATTGGGAGTCGAAAGTTTTAGACTATTTCACCATATTTCAGCATCAATTTTAGATAGAAGCATAAAATTCAGCATAATAAATCTACTACAAAATAGTTAAACATATATTTTAGCAATTTTATAAATTCAACAACTAAAGGAGTTAAATAAGGGTCGAAAATTTTAAGGTATTTCACCATATCTCAGTATATGAATTTTAGGTAGGAGCGTGAAATACAGCATAAGAAACCGACTAAAAATAGTTAAAGGCGTATTTCAATGATTTTAGAAATTGAACCACCAAGGGGTTAAAGAGGGTGTTAGGCGTTTTAGGTCATTTCGTCATATATCAACAGAAGTAAGGGCATAAAATAAAGCTAAACCAATCTGATAAAAAAAATATAAACACGTACTTCAGTGATTTTAGAGCTATTTTAGCGATTCATCGCCAACATCATCTATGAACTCGATTATGAAAGATTAAACGAATAAGACAACTATTGCTGATTTCTGATTAGATATTTTGTGTAAGACATTTTTCAACGGAAAATTTTTCTTGAATTATTTCTTAATATATATAGATGCCATACGAAATACAGTTTCGCTAAATACTGTGCCATTTGGCTGATATTTTTTCGTATTGTCAGAGAAATCATATATTTTTCTGTTACATGCACCAAAGAAAATGCAAATTCACATTTATAAAGCCGAGGCTTTTTTCAATGATTATGCCAAATTAAATTCATTTTTTCCTGATAGTCTTTTAACGATTATGTGCGGGAATGTCGAGCTACGTTATTGGGACCGTCATATTATGGAATATATATTCATTTTACTCGTAAGGCTCTAGCGATTAACATGGGAAAATCCAGGTGGTTCTGTTAATAATTAATATTTTAACTTGTGTGACTATACAAAATTTGAAATACCCAAATTCATTTTGGATAGATCAAGCATTTTATTATGTAAATAATATCATAATTATTATTACTACAGTTGAAAATCGTGGTTACCGAATCGTGAGTGTAAAATAGTTTGCACTTCTTTTGTCGTTGAAAATTAAAAATATAAGGATGTTATGCAGTAACAAAACCACAAAGCATACAATGGCTAGTTATTGGATTGTCCATTTCTCTCAGAATGTATTCTGAACTTTCCTTAAGCATTTGAATCCCTATACACTTCATTTCGATACTCAATCATTGTTCAATCTGTTCTTTACAAATCTCATATTAAAGTAACTATCATTATATGTGCATTAAACCACTCTAACACACAACCCACTTTATTTGCGTTGGCGACTCAATATACGTAACAAATCTAAAATGAAGTATCTCTAAAACTAAGCTCTTTCTAAACAACATGTCGTTTGCATTAGCGATGTTTGTTGTATTAGCGGGAGAATCAATTGTTAATTACGATCGATTACACTGATAATGGTCTTATGAAACGTGTAATTGATACTATGTTTTGATTTTATTATTCTACTATATTGTACGACGATCACGCACCGACGCACAGTGTGAGTCGAGAGGAAATTAATTATCGAAGATGTATCTAAAGCGTTTTTGTATATATATACGTATATATATTTATATATATAATACATATTTTGTATATATATATATATATATATCACCGCCTAGCTATGTATAGACGAGAAATGCTCTTATAACTTATCCCACATATGAATATTGGAAACAACTCAGTTACCTACACGTATCATCACTATTGTAAACTGTGTATCAAAAATCTTAAAAGTGATGTACCGGGATGACGCACCATGCGATTTCTTTTCCTAGGCACTAGACCATTAAGTGTTATTCTTTGGGTTACGATGGGCGCTTTTTCGTGTTTTCTTTGTTTTCGTTGTTCCCTGAATGTAAGACTGAAATATATAGGATATATAAACTGAAATATATATTTTATATGTAGGATATTTTATCTAATACAGATAAACAAAATGCAAAAAATACAACTAGCAAAATATATCTTTTTATACAATACTTTTAAATATGATTCTTAATTTTTCCTATTACCTTACATACCTTAACGTAGGGTGTATTACACCCTACATACCTTAATGTGTATTACCCTACATTATTACCCTACCCTAATACCTTTTAAGGGTTCAGGGTATTAAACCCTAAGCCCTTAGTTTAGGGTTTTAAAACTAAAGTTTAAAAAACTTTAACTAAGAGTTTTTAACTCTTAGTTAAGGGTTTAGTTAAACACTAAGTTTAATCTAAGAGTTAAACTAAACTTTTAGTTTAGTTTAAGTAAAAGGGGTTTTACTTTACCCTTTAGTAGAAAAGGTTTTACTAGTGTTTCCTTTAGTGTTGAACAACATAGAAGGTAAAGAAACAATCTTCATTTCCTATGGATAATTAAAACTATCTTAAAACGAAACCATCGATTTAAGACACATGTAGTTAAATTTTAATTGTTGTCATGTAAATAGTCAGAAATATATATAGTTAGAAAACAATGAATGATATTTGAAAATTTAAGACTTTTTTCTACGAGATTGTAAAAGCGAAGTTCGGTTAAATTTCTAGGGTCTCTAACTGCGTTATTCATCTTGCAAAGATACCTGTAGTCAAGAAAATTCTTGTTTATCTGTTTTTAAAATTCAGTTATTTTAGTATAAAATAGCTATATTAAAATAGTTATTATATACATTTTATGGTAATTTTTTTAATGTGGAATAGTTGTTTATCTCTTAAAATGAAGATTTTATATTTGCCATGGCACAATCAAACAAGGTGATTTGGATCTCTTTTCAAATGGATTTGTTTCACATAAAGAAATTAAAAAAAAGGTTCATAGCTGAGTTACATAATTATTTATTTTGCACATTTATTTTTAAATTTTTGTCATTACTCATATTCTATTTTTTTAAAGTATGCTTTACACTTAAAAATAAAAAAAAATAACATTGCAGTAAGAATTCAGAACAAAGACAAATCATTCATTATTGCTGAATCTTTAAATTTGAGAATACGTAAAAATGCACGCTAATGAGTATTGATCAATGATATATGTCATATACTAAAAATAAATAGCTGAAAAAAAGTGATGTACTTTTTTTCGTATATTCTTGGATTTAATGTAAGTACCTTTTAAAATTTAATTTATCATATTTAATATTCTACTTCGGAATGGAAGCCTTTGTGTTAATATTGGGGATGAATAGTTATTCGATCAAAAAATATTGACTATGAAAACTATGAAATGACATATATAGGGCTGTAAATGTAAAAAAATTAAATCAGAAAAATTAAGCTTATTAAATCTTCAACTACCATTTGCCTAAAAACGCTTAATAGCTGTAGAAATTGAAAGACTGACAAACTGGCACCAATATTAGTTTAACAGTAAATGAACGTTTAGAAATCCTGACAATGAGAAACTAAAAATATTGATTGCTCCTTTTTCAAATACCAGAAGAATAGAATGAAAAATACAGTGAGAATATTTGAAAAGCAGTACGAGGGAATGTAATGTTCTTTGACATTTCGGTGAAACCAAAAGATTTCTAAACATTGCATTTATCTCGAAACGTCAACGGAAACTGGATAAAAGCTTGAGCTCGTCCATAATAGATAATGTAACGATGTGTGTCACGTGACAATGGTAAAGGTGCGGTCAATGGAATGTCAATATTTATTAACTGTAAGTAGATCTGGTTCGTTCTACTACCCTCGCAAGGGGCGAGGCAAATCATTTTTTGGCTCCATTCTTCTTAATGGAGCTACTACGTAATTACTTCCTGCAGGCTTCATCAAGTTAGGAAACTTATTTACCTTTACCTTTACCTTATACCAGAGAAGTAAAAAAAAAAAAAATCTGAAAATCAATCACCCGATTTTTCAGAGATTCCTTTAAATTTCACATAAAAAAAAGAGAAACCCTGATTAATATTTTGATTAATATTTTGAGTAATTTATACCATCATAGTCCATTAGAACGGTATCTCATAGAATGAAAAAATGATTAACTAAGTCATTAACTATTAACCATTATCATCAAAATTATCAAAATCATTATCAAAATCACTATCAAAATCATTAACCATTATAGCGAAAGTTTTAGCATTACGTCTCAAAATCTTCATTCAAGAGAACGTCTGCTGTGCAAGAATGGGCTAGACTTAATTAAGTTTTTTAAATACCCTAGTATGAAACCAGTATTAGTTATATTGGTTATAATGAAGACCAATACATCGCCATTATTGCACTCATAGGAAATACATTCATGGAAATTACACTATTCTGTGGTGGAATATGAATTAAGGTAAAAATATCGTTTTATTGATAGAGTAATAGAATTTAGTTGAGTTGATAGACTATAGTAGACCATGTAAGCATTAAATATAAAAAGGAAAATTCTCTCAAAACTGAAGATAATCCCAATTTTACTTTATGAAATTTTTAAGGCATTGAGCAGCCTTAAAAAAACTTGACTAACAGAAGCTTTTACAACTAAAGACACCTAAATCGGATTTTAATAATTTAATAGCTTTTAGTATTACAAAAATTCTCTTTTATAGAATTCGTCTTCTTTGTATGCAAAAATTCCAATCTCTTTAAATATTTTAGTTAAAATTTTAATATTAATAACATTTTATAGCGTAGTTAAAAAGTGTTTAGGAATTCGGTTTGTCTGTCTGTTCGTCTGACCGTGCTCTAACTCGCTTAAATATACTCGGGATGCATGCAAATTTTATATGTTATGGGGTTCACTATAGAATGTTCAATATTTAAAATAAGTATGTAAAATTTATAGTTCGTATACACGGACACACAAAAGTATTGCGTTACATTATTGTCTGCGGAAAAAACTGTTTGTAATGCTGTTTATTTAAATTGATTATTTAGATACCTCATTTTATTGTATGAAAAAATTAAATTTCTTAGGAAAATGTTGTTAGAGTTGGAAAGTGTTTCCCAATCTAAGCCTGATGTATGGTGTTTTGATATTGTATTTAGATTATAATTGAAGCGATTCCAATAAAAGAACATTCCAAAGCATTTTCGAATTTTCAATACACAGTTTTCTGGAAGTAATTCCACGGTTTAAGAATTCAAGTATTTTATACGATAGCTTCTTAATTTTCAAGCACAAAATGCAAAAGAAGAAATACAGAACAAGTTTTGTTTATTAAAATAATTAATTTGACATTATTTCGTTTATTTCTTTTAAAAACGCATTAAATGAAACGTTATACTATTACAGTTTTACGACTTTTCACCACTTTGAAAAGTAAAAGCATGAGTATGGGTATTATAGATTACAACAACATAAAAACATATTTTTCTTTACAGAAATAGAAAAAAAGAAAGAAAGAAAGAAAAGGGAACAAGAAATTCTTTTTTTGCCTGAAATTTATTTAAATACATTTTTAAAACATACTTGTATTTTCCATCATTTGTAAATTATGTTACAGATGTCAAACGCAAACTTCCGAATTATATAAATAACATTAATTCATGAATGCAGAAAGCAAGATTTAAAAAGCTTATACAGCAAATAAAACAAAATACCCGTCGAAATCTCAAATTTAATATTAGAACTTGTACAGTAAAACCTCCCACTCTGCAACGTTGCAAAAATTTTTGTTCTAAATGTCTTTCACATTTCTCTCTCTCTCTCTTTCCCATTTCTTCTAAATTTTTCTTTAACTTATATCTTTTATTCGAGCTTTTTACATAAATAACCATCATTTTTCATAATAAAAAGTTTCATATTAAACATTTCATATATATTTTTTTCTTTTTCCATAAAATATAAGGAAAAACTGAACGCATTTGGTTCATATATGAATATAAATATTGCAATCATTTCCGGAAAAAAAAATGCGCATACCTTATTAGAGACGTGAATTTGCAAAGTGAACCACGTACATAAAAAGGTATATTCTTTGTTCTTTCAAAAATATATGCATTCAGCATTATTTCGTTAAGAAATATTCTGTAAAACATATGAAAATGCCGACTTAAAGAAAGAAAGGCAATGTTTTACATTATTGATTTAAAACAGCACTTAGTCTCTTTTTTTTTAAATGTTAAGATTTACATTTTATGCAAATAATGATTATTAAATGAAACAACAATTTTCTATAAATCAAAATACATTTTAGAAATAAGGTTTTAGTGGAGACGTGCATGCGGGGCTTGCACAGAATTGAGATGAGCCAGTTAGTTTGCAAATATTCATTTGGTGTCGTTATGCAGCCATTGATAATTTCTTGTAAAATTAAAAATTTGATCGAAAAGTATGACTAACGACTGCTCATTTATAACACGGTGTAAGATTATGCAGTGATCCTTTTCCTACCATCAAGACAAAGATGAATAAGTGTGTCATTATTCAAGCAGAAATTTGTTCACTGTATTGGCACATGGAGTAGTCCTCTAGTCAAAACCTCACGCTTTCTAAACTATGTAAACAATCGAATAGCGAGTTCCAATTTAAGCTTTTAACGTTAAATCTATTACACTTATGATCTATATTTATTTCTCAAGGACATGATTTGCGTCAGACATTTTTAGTCGATCCATGCAAGCCATGGCAGCTATAACTTTACTGAATTTAATGGCCATCGGTCGAACAGTTTAGAAGGGATCGCGTGACCATTGGAGTGGAAGTGACAGAGCTTTGCTCGCCGTGCTTTCACCGCCGCGACCTGATATATCCGTTCACTATGCTGTAGGTTTCACAGCAGTACAAGGTTTGTTTAAATTAATATAATTCTACAAATATAATGCATTTTTAAAAATCAAGTAATGATTGATACTCTAAAGGATTATACTTACATACGTAATTAAGTTTTTTATCTCATGTTTGAAAATTCAGATTTTTTAAGCATTTAAAAAAAAATACAGAGAAAACAACATTACAAGTTTGCCCTTTTGCTCGGCGGTCAGGGGGTTCAAGTAAAAATGGAAACCGTATTTTATCCAATACAATGTATAATAAAGTTCTGTGGTTTCGAGACACGAATGATATTTCACAGAAAAGCGTGTTTTTTTTTTCTATTTTTATGATTGGAATTTAGTACTAATGAATGAATTTGCAGGCTTGTTATAGCTGTCAAGTTATTAGATGCTATTTTAGAAAAATGAACTTCTTTTTGAGCTTCAATATGATCCAATTTTGTTTTTTCTGTAGCTAGTATTCTAAAAATGCGAATTGCCTAATCATAAACAGCTGCTTCAGAAATTAATGCAGTTAAGCACCTTTGTTTAGAACTGGAAATATCAAATGTTACAGCTGATATCAAAATAATAATACACTTCTCTGTTTCTAAAATGGTTTATTGTTTTGAACGTTGCATCTTAAATATCAGGATTAAAATTTACTTTGATTTCAACGCAATGAGTTTGAAAAAAATTAGTTGGTGAATTGAAATATTTATATGAAAGTACCAGTAACTCCATCTCTCCTTTTACAGCTTAATTTTTTTTTTCATTGTCAAAGTTCAATTCATTACCGTTGTAATTCATCAAATCAGAACACATTAATTCGGTTTTCAATCAATGTGTTGATAATAAAAGTAAATTCGTAAGGATATGGAAAATAATAGGTCAGAACCCTATAACAATGAAGCGTAAAAAGGCCCATTGAGATAATTTGTTTGTACATTTTTAGAACGTAATTATTTGAAATACTGAGAAAATTTCTTGTATGTATATTTTATCCACAAAAACCAAAAGTCAATCCTAAAATTACAACATGTAGATTAAAAGCATTAAGTTTTGTTAGCGAAATATTAGTAATGCCGATATACTTTATTTTAGCGGACATAGTGTATCAAAACAGACTCATCATCTAAGTCCTTATTTATCTGTAAATCTTAGACTATGTAGCATCTTGTTTTAAAACGACTTAAACTACACAATTTAGTAATAATTTGGAATAGTGTAATAAAGATTATTATTTTTAAAAGGATCAGGGTTCCTAAGCCGTGTTTTTGACCCATTAAATAAAACTAAAATTCGATTTTGTTATACTGACTTAATTATTTCACTTTTTAATATTAGAAGGTTTATCCTGTAGGATTTCAACTATAGTTTTTGCATTGTGTTCGGATTTATATAACTTACACAAGCTCCAAGTTCGTATTATTCGTAGTTTTTGATGAAAAATACGCAATTTCTCCTAATTTTACCTCAATTTTTAATTATTGTTTAAATATTTTACTATGAGCGCAGCTTTGCAACAGTTTTATTTTTACATATATTGTACATTTTGATGTATTTTATAATACATGTAAAGAAGAAAGTGTTGTACAATTGCTCTCATATAAATAATTGAGGTAAAATTAGGAGAAATTGCATATTTTGCATCAAAAACTACGAATAATACGAACTTTGAGCTTGTGTAAGTCATATAAATCCAAACAAAATGCAAAACATATTGTTGAAATCGCACAGGATAAACCTTCTAATATTAAAAGGGGAAATAATTAAGTCAGTATAACAAAATCAAGTTTTGGTCTTATTTCATGGGCCAAAAACACGGCTTATGGACCCTGATCCTTTCTCCATTGAAAGTACCCTGAAATAAGTACTACCTAAAGAAGCGACTAAATATTGAATATTTTTTGACAGTGCGTAGATTTTTTTTATGTGCATCTTTTTGCGTCATATGTCAAAGTTATTGATTATTTTAAATAAATTAACCAAAAAAGAAATTCCTTTCAGCTAAAAAATATTTGCTAAATTTATCTCAATGGAAGCACGTGTAGTTCGTTTCTACCGAATTTACCTTTACCTTTCATTTATATTGACTTAAAGCATGTGATGTTAAGCATGTAACAGTACAAAAAAAAATCATTCATAGAAAATCGATGACTTTCATTAAATGCCTTCTGTTAAATAGCTGCTTGTCATCAACTTTGTTCAACATCACGTGCTGCCTTTTCATCTTTCTTCCACTGCAAACACAAACTAAACGCTTGTTAACGACTTATTGTAACCAATCATACACGTACATAAGACGTTCGTGAGTATTTTACGACAGTTTTCAAAGATTAATGATAGCGGATTTTTACTATGTTTATTTGATTTATGGAAAAGTCATATTTGCGCGGCTGAAATGACGCAAAACGGCTTAATAATACTAAAGTTGTCTGATTTATCTAGCTTTAAGTGTCAGTAAGGATTTTTACGGCTAATTCAAAGCTTATAGAAGCTCATACATGCTGTAAAACAGGAGTTGTTTATGAACTCTAATACTTTGTTTCGCCAGATATAAACAGTAATAACACATGTAAAAGCAATTTAAGAAAATTGTAATTTCCATGAAAATTAAAATAAAGGCAAGAAAATAAATGAATACTCTGAAATTACCTTTTACACAGCTTGATGTATGCATACATACGTATTTTATGTACGTATTGCATTTTAAATAGTACTCGTTTAAGAAGTATGTGTTTTTTTGAATGGTAAGGAATGTATTATTAACAAAAGTTAAAGTTACGGAATAGTAAAAGACATTTAAAAATATTTTTAAAGCACTGCACTGAATCGGCACCTTTATCATCAATTCGCAGCTAATGTGTTGTTAGATGATTTTTTATTCAACTGACCATTAGCATAATATCTTATAAAAAAGAATTTTGTTTATTGTATTAAAAAATATTATGGTTTGATTATTTTCAAGAATGGTTTATGACCGATAAAATGAAAAATGCTATGATTTTATAAAAATAATTCAAATGTTTAAATATTGTATATATTTTTATGATTCGACTGTTGTTTACCGGTCACATATTGTGTAATTGAATCTTATCTAACAAAATCTTTTCTTTATATCAAATATCCACATTTAAAATTAATATATTTCTTTTTTAAAATGGTCAGCACATGGTGATTACATGTTCTCCACAAAAAGGGAGGATGTGATGATCATTGTTTTATGGACTCGAAAATCGGCCATCATTACTTGAAAATTTACATGAGCCATATCTATATATATGGCGGAGTGGGGTGATTATTGGTCACTTTTCATAAAGATCCATATAACTCAGTAACTAAATTGAATTGAAACAAAAATTTTATACTTGCAGAAAAAGAATCTAATCCTTAACAATCTTAATTAGTTTTATTTTTTTAAAATTATATATAATATTAATAAAATTAAAAAATGTAGACCAATAATCACCCCGGCAACGGGGTGATTATTGGTCAGGGATAGGGTGATTATTGGTCATTGCTTTATGATCAAATACCAACATTTTAAACACTAAAAAATTTAATAAATGATTAAATGAAACATTCTTGGAACAAATTTAATACTTTATATTGTTTGTAAATATAAACAGAGTTATGAAAAATTTTATAAAATAAAGAACATTACTGAAATGGTTGGAACTTCAAATATATTTCACAAAATAATACATATATTTACAAAAGACTTTTGTATTTAAGGTATGCAGCTTGCATTTCATCTTCTTCAATCTGAAATGGCCCTGTACCATAGAGTCTAACTGGTCCATAAAACACAAAGGAGTGCTTCACTGGCACAAGATCTGTTTTCTTTGGCCAGCGATAATTTCTGCAGACTTTTCCAAAAATTTGCAAGACAAAATATCATCCTGAATACTAATAACGCGCCCGATGTGTGGCATCTGTTCAAAGTAGACAGCATAGTACTTCTCTACACATATGGCTTTATGTATTTTCCTTAATTTATTTGTAGCTGAAATATCAGAATCACTTTTTTGCAGTTGCGGAATTTCTTCAGCTTCACCCGTTTCTACTTCTATATCTATATCCGTATCTTGCGTGCATTCCTGTGTTTTCTTTCTAGTCTCAGAGGATGATGCTACTGCATCTTCAGCTGTATTCTTGTTTAATGTTTAATGTTAATTCTTTTTGATTCTTTTTCAACTTTTTCACACAACTTAATGAAATCCTCGTTGGTGATAACTGCTGCATTTGTACTGTAAAATATGTTCATTATCTAAATAAACAAGTTAAATTTTCAAACTCACCCCAATATCTCTTCAAGAAATGGATAAACAAAGGTTCAGTTATTTCAAATGTAATTTGTGTAAGGAGTTGCTGAAAAAATCAAAACAATGTGGTTCACTCTTAAAGTGTTGCCACATGAACTTGAAAAAACTTTTGAATGTAGACGCTGCCCTCTAAAACTGACAAATATTAAACATTTCTGCACTATTTGTGAGTTTATAAGTAATTTTTAAGCTAAAATTACATGACCAAGAATCACCCCATGTTGACCAAGAATCACCCCATGTATATAGAGTGATGTTTAGCCCTCTATTTCCCTAATGTATGTACTCATACAGTGTTCATATACATACATACGTATTCTATGCATATTTCTCTTTCTATATAACCCTACTACATCATCATGTAGCTAAATTTCCTATTACAGGCACCTTATGAAAAAAAGCATGATTTTGAAATCCCTTATTTTTTGCTCAAGTTTTATACATATGTCTAGTTAAAATATTTTTTCTCATTAAATTATGTTTTGAACCAAAAAATCGTTTGTGTTACTGAATAACAATGAAATTGTCTAACATCCAGTATTTTTTTTCTTTTGATTTTATCATTAGTATTAATGAAAATTTAATTGACCAATAATCACCCCATGTTGAAAATGACCAAGAATCACCCCGGTCTGCCCTAAGAGGTATTTTGTAGAAACTGAGAGTCTAACGTTTGACCGTCATGGTTACATGTTTTCTCAAATGCAAAACTGTCGTATATATATCTATATTTTTTTGTCTGAAACTTAAAGAAAACCTTAGAATAAGAATAAACATTAAATAAACCAATTTATAAGAAATTTTAATTCACCACATGCATATTACAGTTTAATTTATCATGAAGCCAAAAACAATAACTAATTAATGATATGAAAAAATATCACCACATCTATTAATTTTTAAAAGCATTTTTAGTTTACCCCGATAATTTAGTTCAATAATGAATTCAAATTAAACATGTGTGTGAAAAAGGACAAGGTATTATTTTCTTTTCTTTTATGCAAAAATAACTGATCTTTAATAATACCCATCTATTTTAGGCACACAAAGTAAAATTGGCTGCTTTCCAACATCTCCATTCTTTTATTAAATTTATGAGCTGCAATCCACGCATTTTGTTTTCTGAAATCTAATTTTCAAATAAGGTAACAAGCTACTTTTGTCTTCATCTGCATTAAAGACTGAGAGCGTGCAGATACAGTGAGTAGAGTATGCAGTAAGTTTGAAAGAATAAACAAGTTGTTTATTCCCTCTTGAATTCTTAATCAAAGTTTTATTTACCTGAAAGAGAATTTTAAGACGAAATTCATGTTACATAGCGCAGGTGCATTCTCCCAAGTCTTTTAATATAATTCATTATCTTTTCTTTAATCTAATTTATTATGCTAATTAATATTCAACAGTGAAGAAGCTAAAATAAAAATTTATTCACTTTATAGAAAATTATAAAGCACATTCATAAAAATATTTGTTTGAGAATCAAAAAGATCAATAAGATAAATTTATATAAATAGGTTGTATTTAATTTGGATAAAGATTTGTTTTAATTTATAGATTTCAGATTTTAAGAATTCATAACCACTCACAGTGATTTTACTGAAATCTCTAAAGATTGTCTCTATAGATGTGTATACATTTTTCTTAAAAATATTTATGTAGCTGTGAAAAGCATTTTAAAATTTTACTATAATTCATTATCTTTTCTTTAATCTAAATCAAATACTAAACTGTGAAGAAGCAAAAATTAAAATTGACTAATTTTATAGAAAATTATAATGCAGATCCCTAAAAATATTTGATTTAGAATCAAAAATATCATAAATTTACATACATAAGTTGTATCTAAATGGGAATAAATATTACTTTTAATTTGCAAATTTTAGATTCCATAAATTCAAGAGATTCATATGGATTCTGCAAAAATTTCTAAAGCTGTAATAAAATGTTATTTTTGATGTTTTTATAAATATTATTTATAGTTTTATCTCTAACTTTGTAATATTTCTTTCTAAACACGTACTTCTTTCTAAAGATTCATCTCTAAAATATAGTCTTTTCTTTTATCTCTAAAGTGGATTTTTTCTTTAAATAGTTATGCAATATTGCAAAGTATTTTCAGATATCTGTACTATTGAATGAGTATAAAGATTTAAAAAATGTATCACATCTGAGTGCTACATTTGATCGAGAAAATAAGAAGATTCTAATACTTTATCGAAAGTACATTCACGCATTTTTAAAATTGTTCTAATTACTACTAGCTGCTTGGAAACCCGATGTATTGCATTTACATTGCATGAGATCTTTTGATATTTTGAGGTAAAAAGTAATCCAATATAATCTCTATTTAGAAAAAATAGATATATTTAGAAATATATTTAGAAATATATATATTCTAAATATATTGAAAAACAAATTATGATATTAATTTTATTAAATACTAAATTTCACGTAGGAAATCATATTTACAATGTAGATGAAACAGAAATTCCAAAAATTACTTTTTGCAGACTAGGTGTTTTTTGTTGGCAAACTTTATTTGTCAGAAGCATATTGTTCTTTTAAGATTTCATTTCTAATTTCAGAAATGGTGAAAAGAAAATGACGTCAGTTTGAAGAACTTATAATTTTTTTAAAAATTAAAATAAATCGTTTTACAACAAAAAGAAAATGTCAATTTCAACCAAAAAAACATTTTAATTTTAGCGGCCTTGTAAAACGCCTAAATCGCCATCTTCCACAAATAATTAATTGAAAATAGTATGTGCTTTCTTTTTTAAATTTCAATTCATCTGGATAGGGGGGTAAAATTGTGACCTAAATGTAAGGAGCTTAAATATTCCTCCTTGGTTGAATATAAAGCTGAAAAGAGTGTACTATGTAACGATTTCTAAATATGAATATGTTGACAAAATTTTTTGGTTCTTTAGAATAAATCAATTCATGAAGTTTGGGTATGTGAAAATATGCTTTTAGTTCTTAAAATTTTCTTGAGAAATTTAATTTAATCAAAGTGGTTTTTCCACCCTCTATTCAATCCGAAAATATTTTCTCTTTTTAATTTTAATGAGGAAATGGTGTCAAGAAAAATATAAATTCCATTTAATTTCCCCTTTTTTTCTTTTTTGTCCACCAAAAAGAAGTAATTTAGTTGCTATCTTTAGAGAAATTTTCTCAAATGTTTAAAATAATATCGAAGATATTAATTCAAATTTTAAAATTCTGAGAGCTTATATAACATCTTGGATCCATGTTTATGTTATAGAAAATTACAATACGTCTTCCTAATATTATATGTGACAGAGAAACCTTTTTTATGAAGTTAATAATCTCCACGTGCAGTGAACGATCGAAAGAACATGTTAAAAACCAGACCCCCAATTAACTATAAGTACTTTAAGTGATAACCGCAGATGCAAAACACAGTGAATAAAACCAGAGACTGTCGAAACCAATTAACTGTGAAATTCTGCAGACCTCCCTACTTCAACCTACAGCTGATATCCCGCGCGCGTGCACTGAACTTAATAACAATTCTCCCTTAGTTTCCAAAATGTATCCGAGCAGTTAAGACGCTCTTGTATATATATGATGTAAATATATCTCAAATATAATGTAAAATTGGAGCACCTATATGCAGTCTCCAAAACGTGATAAAAATGTACATATCTAGCCAAGAATTATAATATTATATTCAAAGGAAAATGAATCTACTTCTTATTTCACACAATGTTATTTTCTAATAATAATGTTTCTTACTATTCAAATACAGTGATACGACGATCACTCAAAGGAATAAATATTTGGATTACTGTGGATATTCTGTGCGCTAAAGGAAAATCTCAGGTAAGCCGAAACAATATTCTTTACCATTATCGAAAGATGAAAATGCAAATTAAAATATGAAGACTGATATAACAATTTATTAAGATAGAAAATTAATCATGCTACCGACGGTTCCCCTAACAATATGCGTAAAAATAAAATAGCGATTATATAGTTCTTTATATCAAAATGTAGATAAAGATTGTATACATATAAACTAGCGTATGTATTTAAAGCAATGCATGGTAGATAAATCAATCGTATTTTAATGCTTCATATAATTTATTTTGCTTACAAAAAAGGAGCCCAGAAGGTTTAGTGAAGTTTTAAATCTGATGGGATTGATTCAACTAATTTCTGTTAGAACAGTGTCTGTAAATGGGTATTTTTGGCAAGCAACGGAATTAAAGTAGTTTTTTTTCCCTCTCAAATCCAAGAAGATACATTTACTACGCTGTCTATTACGCTATACTCACTACGTGGCTTTCGAGTTAATTTTATGTGACCCCAAGTTGTAGTAGTTATTTCAAAAGAAAAAAAAACATATAAGTAAATATATGTAAAATAAATTTTTTGTTAGTACCGTTGAAATGGATGATTTAATGGTGGTCCATTGCAACGAAATTCACATTGATGAGTTTTTTTTTTTTTTTTTTTTTTTTTTTTTTAAGTGCTTTCGAAGATATTATCTTGCGTTTTAAGAGAATTGCGCCAGGATTTTTGTTCATTTTTGCTTCTCTATTTTCAATACTCGGAGTTATTATAATTGAGCTGTGCGATTTTTTGGGGCGTTGCAATTCAGAGTGTACCATCAACAACCTCTCCCCACAACCATAATTGAGATTTTTTTCGAAAGATTTTCGTTTTAAAACATAATATCATACAAATTCGAAAATGTACGCTTCCGAAGCCAGTGTTGACCCCAATACTAAATACATCCTGAAGAAAAATGTCTGAATTCAACACTGATTTTAGGTACATTTAAGCAACGGAAGGCGCAAGACGGGCTACCTTTTTTTTTTTTTTTTTTTTCTTCTTCTTCTTTTTTTTGTTTTAGCAAATATGTGCTACGTAATTTGTTAAGAATAGGCTTGTTAAAAATAAGTTGTATTTCATATCAAATAATGAAAATAATTTAAGTATTGAATCATAAAAGGGAAAATGATCTTCCAAATTTCCTTTTAAATATTTTTTTCTGATGCTTATTTAATGTATTTTTCTAGCGTTATTAACTCTTTTTTTAATTATCCAAAAATTTTATTTTATTAATTTTTGTTCCATTTTCGTTTATTAATTTTTATTAGATAGTTCAAATTATAATTAGCATTTTAAATATCATGTAGTTTAAGGAAGAATTGAAACGATTTCAACAAACTAAGTACTTCCTGGATCCTTTCCAACTCTCTCTCTCTCTCTCTCTTTTTTTTTTTTTTTTTTTTTTTTTTTTTTTTTTAATCTAAAACTTTTGTGAAGAAACGTTTACATTTTTCGATTGCTGGAACTAAAATTTGTTATTAGAGAAATTAAATTAACAAGTCACACTGATGTAGCAATTTTATATTTATATAGAACTGTAAACGTTTATTAATTAAACATGAATAAAAATAATAAAAGGTAAAGTGATGTGCAAGATTCATTTGAAGTAATATATTTCTTTTGAATATTTGTAATAAATGATTTTAACAATTTTGGAATAAATGATGAAAACGCTTAAAATTTTTATTGCAATAATTGTAGATTTTTTTTATGCTATCACCTTATTATTCTATTTTGCTTTTCAAATACATATACGCTTTTTGTAAACAAAATTAGTACATGCTTTAGTACAAAATCTGTACCCATATTTATGAAACATATTTAATTACAGCAATTCTAAAAAATGACTAGCCTTTTTTAAAAGAAAAAAATACGGGTTGCGATAGAAATGCACACTTTGCTTGAATTTTGTTTGAAACAAAATGAACAGCAAAAATATTTCAAATTTAGCTGCAAATTTTACTGTTTTACACTAATTTTAGTTAAATAACAATATTTCAATAAGAATAAGCATAGCAAAACTATGGTATGTGAATTTACAGGTAATTCCTATTTTATAGTTTTCAAAATATATAGACATTTTATTTTTCGGCGATCCAAAGCGGCCGTTTTTCTTATTCGTTTACATCCGCTAAAAAGAAAATCCTGGAAAGTAACAGTAAAATTTGTATTAACATATTTTTATCTATCTATACTTTCTTTTACATTTAGATTTTGATATTCCTTTTCCGGGAAATAATTGAATTATTCTGGTACTTTTCCCTGCAAAATCTTAAATTATTTTTTGTACATTTATGAATAAACACCAAGCACAAGTGAAAATTTGTACAACTTTTAATAACGACCTCTTATGACATAATAGTTAAAACGACATTTCTTTTTTCTATTAATTAGAGCTGAAGTTATAATCATTTTTTATGTACATTGTCCAATTTTATATGAAAATTATAATTGTTACCATGTATACTATATTACTCAGCTTGTAGTTTGTAAAATGTCAATAATAAATGTCCTCTTAGAATTTTTTCAGCACGCTGTTTTGCTAAACTGTAATCGATATATCGTTATTTTTACACTTTCGTAAACTTCGTGTGATGTATGGTGTTTCATTAAAATCTATTTCATTAAGTCATGCATGGCATATAGGTCTCGGAGCGTCCACCAATAATTTTTTATAATTATTTTGATAATAGATTTCTACAACAGTTGCAAGAAGAAAATCTTCACGAAGTGAGTTTCTACGACATATGCAAGGTAAATCTAAACAGAAAATATTCATAAGGAAATAGCGCTTGACAAAATTTTGATTTAGTCTGTTTTAATAGAGACTGCTACGAGGCCTGGATATTTTCATCGATTATTAGTAATGTATGAAAACTGAACTAATTAATCATCACTGATACAGATTATTTATCAAATAAATAAAATGTGTAAAACACAACCAAATTACTTTGATTAAAAATTATTCTTGTTTCAAAAATCATCTTCAACAGGGTTTATAATAAAACTCAATTCTGTTAATTTATAATTGAAATAACGGCCTACATCTCCCCTCCTAATTGTTTGCTGCTCATGAAAATCAATTAAAAGCTATTCACTCAACCAGAAAAAGTACAATAATCTTACAAATAGTTAGAATTTTGACACATTGTAGTAATAAAAATGTTTACTTGACTCAGTTACTTTAGAAGCAATGTCTATTTTTTAAAATGTTCTAAAATCTTTCTGTATGATAGATATATTTTTAAATATTCACCTATAAAGAATACAATGAAATCCTATTCAAAATAAATGCATACCAAATATTTTTTTTAATGTCATTACTATAAATATTTTATTTCCGTAACTTCTAAAGCGGTATTCTGTAACAAAAAGTAGTTTATTTATATGATCTAAGAAGCACATTCCTCAAGACCTACAAATAAAATAATTTAAAATTTAAAATATTACAAAATGATATTAGTTTTCTTTAAAAATGCTTCCATGTAGAATTTTACCACGAAAGGTTTATAATAATGCTCAGTATTGTTGAAATAAACAAGCTATAGCGCTTAAATACATTTATGAAAAAATATTTTAAAGTAATATGGTAATAAACCGATTTTAATAACAGTTAATAAATTTTAAAATTAGACAATAAATTAAGCCAACTTTCTTGAATAATATCGTAGTCCCGAATTTGTCTTTCAACAGTTATTTAATAATGTTCGTCGTTGTCAAATTGTAATAGAAATAGCCCCCACATCTTTCCATATATAACAATATGCTACGTATTAAACTCAAATAGAGAAAGAAAACTAAAAACGTCATTAACTCAACCACAGTAAACATATGCCCAAATAAATATTTATAAGCTGGGGAAGATTCAGTAACCACACTGTAATAAATTTTGGTCCAAAATTACGGTACATATACTGGCAACTTTGTGACCAGTATATAGACCGTAATTTAACTGGACGGTATATGTACCGTAAAATATTTAAAGTATATGTACCGGCTCCTCTCCGCAGACCTGCACGCATTACGTAACAAGAGCAACGGCATCACTACAGGAGTTGCCGTACACCGAGGCGGGGCTACCAGCTTTTTCCTTACTGAAAAATAATTATTTTACGGTATAAATACCGTTTATAATCGAAATGACACATATACGGCTTTTTTTACGCTGAATATACCTTAGAAGTACGGTACTCAAAGAGTGAACATGGTACAAGTACCGTTAATTTACGGTACATCTACTGAAATTTTACGAAAATTTTTTACAGTGCAGAAGCAACTGCTTGTCACCGCCACATTAAGAAGCATTTCCTCTTGTTTTAAATGCTCAAGAATTCTCTATACTTAATAGATAATTCTTAAACATGTAAAACGGAACAATATGATGTACACTGCAAAAAAAAAGAAATGTTGATTTTACAGTATAATACTGGCATCCCAGCTACCAGTATTGTACCGTAAAATTAGCAGTAATAAACAGTAAAATAAGTAGTAACATGCTACTGCGCATTGCACGGCAATGTATTATTGCTTATTTTACTGTTTATTACTGTTAATTTTACGGTATAATACTGGCAGAAAGGGTGGCAGTATTATACCGTAAAATCAGCAATTTTTTTTCAGTGTAATCTTAACCATTCAAAGGAAAAAAAAAACTTGACAAACACATCTCTTAATGTCGTAGAAATAAGCAATTTATTTTTGTACGTTTTACGATACGAGGGCTGTTCAATAAGTAATAAGACTAAAATTATAAAAAATACAGAATATCTTTCATCGTCATCATTTACATGGTCTTTTTCAAAATAACTACCGCGGCACGTAATGCATTTATCCCAACGTTCTGTCCACTTCTTAAAAACATGTAAAAGTCCGTTTTTTGAGAATTTTTTCAAAACCGCCTCCGCAGCCTTAACATATGATTTGTTGCTTGCAAAATGTTTGCCTCGTAATGGTTTCTTAAGTTAAGGAAACAGCCAGAAATCGCATGGAGCGAGATCAGGACTGTATGGAGGGTGTGGTAAAATCTATACGTTGTTCTACTCTAATCTCTACGGTCGGGCATTGTTATGGTGCAATAGGAAGCCATTTCGCCATTCTGCGGCCCTCCTTGATGATAACCGCAGCTGCGTTAATCATTCTATCTGTGATGGACGTTGAAGGTCGTCCCTCACGTTCAATATCTTCCACATTTTGCCTTCCTTCTTTAAAAGCTTTGTGCCAGCGAAAAATACTTGCCCTCGACATTGCTTCATCATTGAAAGCTTCACGTATCATGTCAAAGGTCTCCGATGCTGATTTTTGCAGGCGAACACAAAATTTAATCGCATAACTTTCTTCCATCGACGCTACCATTTCGACAACTGGCCGCTCTCGTAGGCGCCCGCAAACACGCTTCAGTTCAATAACGTGCTAATCAGGAGTCCAGGTTCTCTAGGAACATTAGCCTGTACACGCCATCTATCGGTAGCTTTTGTTAATACAGACAACAAACTTTTTCTATGCCACAGAAATTAACATTCTGATGAGTGGTTTCGCGGCAGTAAAATTAGTCTTATTACTTATTGAACAGCCTACGTATATTCGACGATAACAAGTACTTTATTTGTAATACTTTTAAAGTATATTTATTTTATCTTTTAAAATATATTTCTTTCTCTTTTAACGTATCTTTCACTAAACTTTAAAATACAGTGGCAACTGTACACAACCTGTATATATCGGAACCGAATCTTAAATTGAAATATTTCACATTCACGGAAAAAGAAATCCCATACAATTTAACACGCTGGGTACTTTCTAAGAGAGAAATCTTTCTTGAATGGATTTTCCCCCGGTCCCTTGAATTTTCGTATTAGTAGTTTTTAATGTGTATTATTTATGCTTCGAAAGATTATGTTTCAGCTAAAATATATTATTTTTTTAATAATTAACCTGGGGAGAATTTCACTATCTACAGGTTTGTAATAATACTCATAACTTTTAATTTAAACAACCTACAGAATTTAATATAAATGGCTGAAACTTATATTTCAATGATCATAGAAAAAAAATTGTATAACATTTAATGAAATGAAATTAACTTTCTTGAAAACAGTCTTATTCCGAATTTTATTTTCAACACATTTATAGTAATGTTCATCGTTGTTAAATTGTAATATAAATATCACTCATCTTTCTTCTTATAACAATATTAAATTTTGTAAGATTTAAAAAAAAAAATCATCATTAACTTAACTACTGAAAACATTTGCACATATAACATATAAATATTTAGAAGCTGTGATAGATGCAGCAACCAGACATAATTGCTTGTCACCAATAAATAAAGAAACAATGTCTTTATTTTAAAATGCTCAAACTTTCTACGTACAGACTAGATAGTTCTGTAGACATAAAAAAATAAACAACGCAGTGTAAACTGAACCATTTAAAAACAAACATGGTAAATATATTTTTAATGTTGTAGAAATAATACTAACAATAATGCTGCATAATTCTGTAACTGTTAAAGTTTAGTTCATGGAAATAAAGTTGCGAGCTATAAGTATTTACCACTTTCCTCCTTTCTCTGAAACTATGGAGGTAACCAGGTTGTCATCATTTTAAAGAAATTTCATTAAAAACAAAAAATTAAACTGTAAAAATGAAAATATTTAAAAAAAAAATAAGCAAGTGCGGGCTAATTTACAAATGAACAATATAAAAAAATAATTATATAAAGTGGTTCAGTGGAAAGCCACGAGCAAACGACGAAAAAAATCTGTCTTGTGTTTTAAACATAACGATTTTTTATCACTAACAAAGTTCACATTTTTTACCTTTAATGTATATTCCTCTGTACTTTAAAGTTCAATTAAAACTGTGAAAACGAAACCTATATGTACATCTCTGCGCTGCTTAAAACGAATAAATTTCAGTTCTGTCAAAAAAGATGCAAATATAAAAGACTTAAAGAAAGAAGATAGAAGGAAAACGCCTCTGAAACGGATTTTTCCTATCCTTCAGATTCGATCTTACCATATTTTTTTTGTATGCTATTTATACTTTAAAACATTATGTTTTAACTAAATCATAGTGTTTTTCTATCAAAAATTATACCGGAAATAATTTCGCCATTAACAGTTCTATAATAATAATTATTGTAAAATTGAACATACAGAACTTGTATAAAAATGTATTTCAAAGATGCATGAAAATGTATTTCAAAGATCATTCAACTGAATTTTATAACATTTAATGAAATTAAATTAACTTCCTTGAAAAATATATTTCAAACAACAAGGAAATAAAATATTTTTATAACCTTTAACGAAAGTTATCAACAGGTTTATAATAATACTTATATCATTGTCCAATTTAACAAGCAACAGCAATTAACATAACAGTAAAAATATTTCAAAGATCTCAGAAATAACCTACTTTTTTACAGTATTTAACGAAATTAAATTAACTTGCTTGAGAAATACACTTGTTCCTAATTTTATACTCAACACGTTTATAATAATGTTCATCGCTGTTAAATTGTAATATAAACAACACTTATCTCTCTCCTTATAACAATATGCTACTTATTAAGCTCATGTAGAGAAAGAAAACTAAAAACATCATTAACTCAACCACAGAAAACATATGCACATATAAATATTTAGAAGCTTGGAAAGATGCAGTAACAAGAAGCAATTGCTTGTCGCCATATTTTCTCTAAGAAATCCCTAGCCGAATATCTTTATCGACCTCTGGCGTCTTTAAAAGGCAGTTTATTTTGCAGATTCCCCGTCGCCTCGTATATTAAGACCTGGTTTTCCTATTCATAATGTATAATTCATTAAAATGTTTTCCGCTCAAGTGAAAGAGTGATAAAGTTGAACGCTCGGAAATATTCCTCTTGCCAAGATCATTTACGCATCTCGAAACGATATATATATGCTGAGGTTTAAATTAATTTCCTGGCTTTCTGATATAAATGGGCTCTGGTAAATTTCTTGAAATACTAACCCTCTATTAATGAATACCGAATATTTAAAGCATAAATATTTTACTACTTGCGTATAAATAACCTATAAATATACTATTTACATTTAATAATTGCTTGAAAATTAATTTTAACTACTATATTTTATGATAAAATATGGATAAACATACGGAAAATATAATTTTAAAAAAGGTAGAGATAGGGGGAAGGGGTTCAAAAATGGTAAAAACAACAAAGTATCAAAACATTGAAAACGGCGCGCGACCATATTGGAAACGAAACGAAATAAACAATACTCATCAAAATGATATGTATATGATAAGGTTTAAGCTAATTTAATGACATGCTGATGTTAAATGCTGATACACCATTAATGAATATTGAATGCATGACGTATAAAAATACTTACGAAGAAATAAATTAGTAGTTATAGGAAAATTCATTTTTAAATTTATTTAATGGCAACAATTATTGATAAAATTTCGGTATGAAATACGTAACGTATAGTTCACAAAAAAGTGCTCAAAAATGGTTAAAATAACAAAATGCGAGTATTGAAAAATAAGATCATCTACACATCTCGGAAGGATATGTATATGTTGAGTTTTAAATTAATTTCCTGACTTGCAGGTAAGAATAGATTCCTGGTAAATCTTTTGAAATACTAACCTCTATTAATTAATACCGAATATTTAACATGTAGATATACTTTCAGAGAAGAACTTTTATAGTTACAGGAAATTTATTCTTAACTACAGTTTCTGTTTAAAACAAAAAAGAAAAAAAAGATAAATATACGGAATGATATTCGTAAAATATTGTTTATAACATGATATTTAATTTTTTGGCTTAATGATATAAATTACATTTGATGAATCTCTTGAAATATTAACCTCTATCAATACATACAGAATATTTAACGTATAAATATACATTCGAAGAAAAAAATAATTCTATAAAAATGGATTTTTAACCCTTTCGTATCCGAATTGTTTCCCATATTGGGAAAAAAATGACGTTTACGTTAATAATATTAAAAGTAGCTACTGAACTCACAAAAGTTAATATTTACTGAAATTTGATGAATATGTCATTTACTAAATTCTAACGAATATAGTTACTTTGCGTACTAGTTATTTGGCGATAAACTAAGGAAGGATTTTTGAAGACGTTTTGAAAATGTCGTATTGCAACAAGATTTAACAAACTGACAAATTTCTAGAATATTTTATGTTTTATCACAAAATATCCGTTCAAAAAGTAGTCCTTATTTTAAATTAAAAGAGAAAAACATACGTCGGAACTAATAGAAGCGTCAACGGTGTAAAGATAATTAAGCAAATTATTATTATTAGTAGTAGCAGTAGTAGTATTAGTATTACTAAATGCTAAAAAATAAATGCAGACATAATAATAAATGTATAGGCGTGTACTATCGTTGCTACATGCATGAATTAACAAAAGATAATTGCTAAAACAAAATAACACGAAAAAATAGACGTGTCTTGTTTATAAGACTCTAGACCCGGACAGGTTAACTACATTTTTTGATATAAAATAGCAATAAATATACGGCATAATATACATAAAATATGATTAATAACTAGAAAAGAAGGTGCTCAGAAAATAGTAACAATAACAAAATGCACATAATACTGTTAAAAAGACACCCTCAGCAATTTCCGTCAATACGTGGAAATATACTCCATTTATTATTTATTTATTTATTTGCACAACAATTTACGTTATCTGGATAATCTTATACACACCGCATATTAAGCTAAATTTTAATTCAAGTGAAAAACACATAACACAAATAAAAACGCACTTCCAGAAGTTACCCTTCATAGACGGCAATATATCCAATCCTTTCCGTAGCCCTGTATACGAATTTATATTTACCCTACAGTTTACAGACATATTTTAGCGTACAAAATATAATTTAGCTGGAAAATCCAAAACACAATTAAAAATCACCATTAAGCAATTCACGCCCATAGACAGTAATGCTTTCGAATTCGTTTCTGAAGCTTTATATATAATCAATAGAATTTACACACACCATGCAGTATGCAAAAATTTAATTAAATTATAAAACGCATACGAAAGTTGAAAACGCACTTCAAGCAATTATAGCTCATAGGCATTACTGTACCTGAATTTTGTTGTATGTCCCTGTAAATTAACGATAAATGCTATCACTCTATATTCAACAGTAAAAATCTTCTAATGCACCTCAGTAATGTATATAAATTTCATTACGTTTGAAATAGTGTAATATCATCAAAATATGCTGCAAATGATTTTATCTCGTAGAGATTTACGTAATTTAATTATTTTGTGTGCCCCTGTAAATGAATGATAAATACTTTGCACTCCGAATTCTACAGAAGACATGTTTTAACGCACCTTATAAATTCATATTAATTTCATTATGTTTGAAATAGTTTAACATAATTAATATAGACTGCAAACGGTTTTCCCTCATATACCATAATAAAATAGTATTCTTTTAAGTGTTTCTATAAACGAACTATAAATGTCACATGCTTCATTTTAAATGGGAAATATGCCATGGTAAATCTCAATAACATATATCAGTAACATAAAAATCAAAGTATATTTACGTTAAATAGAGAGTGGCAAGACAGACAGACGAACCACATTCATAATCACTTTTAATTATGCTGGAATGTTTTAGAAATGGAAATTCAATCAAATTAGTAGAAGTTGTACATTTATTCCTCAAATTAAAACTATTATAAAAATTTTATAAACTTAATCTATTATTTCCAAGTCAATTTACACGATTAATTGTATTAAAACGAATGGTGAAATATAATTCGTTTAACTGTCTCTAAAATGATATAAATCTTAGGTATTTCCTGTTTATAGTGGCACAATTCATTCTTAAGAAAGTGCAATTAGTTGCCAAGTGTCTTAAACAGCCTCGAAAATGAAACAGGAATAATAAATTTATAAGTGTTATAAAATAACCAAATATGTAAAATTGTACCGGGATATTTTAAGAAAGAACTAGGACGAAACTAATTCTGTAACCACGCAACAAAAGAGCCGAAGAAATTCTTTCGAAAGCTTTAGTTTAAGAACCGTGTTCCTACATTTCCAAAGGCACGCATTTATGTCATTTTGGAGCCGTGATCGTCATGGTCGCAGTTAGAATAACCTTTTTACTTTTTTCGAAACAAAATATACGAAAAAAAAGTGTTGTTTGGCAAGAAATACATAATTTCTGACGTCGCATAAGGAAAAGAAACTTCCCGGAAACATTCTATTTCTCTTTCTTTAAATTGAGAAAGAGATAAAAGTATAAACAGCAACAACAAAAAAAAAACAATAGTAAGTTACTTAAATCGATAGTTATTAATATTATTTTTTTTTTACTTCTACATATGGCAAGACATCTTAAAAATATATACAAATAGAAGTTTTTGGCATTTTTTAAAAACAAACTACACTAGTTCGCGAATCTAAAACTAATTTTGATTGCATAAACCGCAATAATTGAATTGTGTGCTTTGTTCGACGAGGAATCGGAAAATTAAGCAATTTTTTCTCAATCACACATAATATTTTTTGCTATGCAACCTTGAGAAATTGCTAGTATAGCATAAAATTTGAAAAGTGACTAAGTTTATTGGTATATAAAATTATACAAAGTCAAAGTCAAACCTAGCGAGGAGGCCTACCTTTCGGCTTAAGCTCAAATAACCCCGACCAGCAGGTTTGTTTACAATGCGGCAAAGCCTTACAAGATAATTATTAAAGTTGAGAGAAGACAATAAATACAAAACAATACTAATAGCTCACTTATTGGACGATAATCAATTAATAAATACGATAATGACAAATGAAATAATCATAGAATAAACACAAATCAAATACCACCATGAGATCAGAGAAGTAGTACTGAAACACAAATTCCAAAAATTCAAATTTTGATGATATAATAACTGAGAAAACAATTTACTAATTATACTGAGCAATACTAAATAATACTTTGTAATACTAAGCAATAATTACACTATGCAATACTGAAATACGAATTCTGATATTACAAAATTCCGAAAAAGCAAATTTTGAAAATACAATATACCAATTATACTGAGCAGTATGAAATAATACTATAATACTATGTGATACAGCAATAACACTATCATGTAATAATACTGTATGATGCTGAAGATAGTGAACAATAATGAATGAATACTAATACTCAAGTAGACAAACATAAAATATAAGCAAATTAAAATGTACAAAAAATTTCAATCCAGCTGGGACCAGGCTTAATACTTAAAAGACATTTAATATTCTTACGTGAACAAAGTTAAAACAAATTGGAGAAGATGCTAACTTAATATAAGAATTAAAGAAAATTACCTATGCTTTTGAAGGGCCCAGCTGGAAAGATATGTAATTACAGAATAACAAAAGGAAATATTTAAATGTAAACAAAATAGTTTCAATACAAAATAAATTTACACAAAATTAAACTTATATAATAATAAATTATCAAATTGTATAAGTACTTTTAGACCTGTTATTGATTTTAAATTTGAATCTAGTCCTACTAAATCTTTCTGAATTCCTTATTCTTACAAATTTTATATTCAGTATGAGTTACAACCGACTTTAATAAATTTTAGTAATTTATTTTTGAAGAATAACGCTTTACCTTGAAGATTTTCTATTGAAATACTTCACAATTGTTGCTGAATGCTGCATGCATGGTTGAAATTGGTATAAAGTATTTTACATGTGAATGGGAACTGTTGTATCTTTATAAAATTATACAAAACGATGTTAAATAAACTTGGGTGATTGGAAGAAAATTAGGAAACTTACTGAAATCGCATAATTTAACACGAATTACCACACTCGCCAAGGTCTATTGCTGAATAATTCCAAATATAGTTTCTATGAGACATTAAATACTGACACCTTACTTTATCAATCGAATTTAACTTGAAATTCAGAATAAATGTAATACAATGCGTTCCGAAAATCATTTTTTGAAGAACTTTTACGAAACGCTTTATAATACCTCCATTTTCTGTTTTGTTTTTATGTTTCCTCATGCTGTAGTTCATCCAGCCAAAAGCCAATGACCACCAATACAGAAATTGAGATAATTAATTCATACGGCAAATTTTTCGAATATTATAAAGGTATGATTCCGAATATATTAAGGATATAATGTAACTGTTTTGATAAGCCCTTTTAAGTTTACATGAATTTTATCACATCATAGAAAAAATTCCCTTTGTTCTATAAATAAAAGTTTTGGCTCAAATAAGATTTATGTATTTAATCTTATACATACATACAAAAAATATTAATAATAATTTACATTAATATTAATTTAAAGTGTAATATGCTGTTAAAATATGCTAGTTGTATAGTAGGGAGAAAAAAAATGGCAAATATACAACGAAACATAACTTGCTAGGAAAATATTTATTGTAACACAGCTTACATATTTTGTTTAAAAAAAAATTGTAATTTATAAAATATATAATCTTTCATTTTTTTAGGTTTTTTTTATTATTATTATTAATTTTTTAAGAAATCAATATATTGCAATTACTCCGTTTATATAATTACTAGCTGACCCACCCGGCGTTACTCGAGACCGTGTAATTAACTTAAATCTATTAAAAAAAGAAACACTGGCCAGGGTCTCCGATGGCTTCGGCACCGTATACCGGGCATGCTCGTACGCTCTGGAAAATCTTTTATTTCCCCCTTCCACCGCCATGGGAGCATTCTGTTCTAAACAAACCTCCTTCCGAATGAACCTCTGAGACAGGTCCCCGCTGCCTACGGCACTGTATAGTAGGCGTGCTACAAAATTGAGTTGGTTTGGAGAAGATGGGAACATTATTAGCCGAGTTAATGAGGGGATGTCCAAGTGTCCTTCAGCAAATGACTAATTAGGAGGACCACTATGCATCACTTAAAATTCGTCAGTTTGGTTAAGCTAGGAACATAATCACAAATTTGGCTTAAAATATTATTCGGAAAGAATGGTATAACCGTTAGGGTAACTATTAAGTTAATTATAATGTTTGGAATCAGTTGCGTTGAAATCGGAAAGATAGTTGCTGAGTTATGGAAATGGGTCATAGTTAGAGAAAAAAACCTTGAAAGAGGGCACGGGAAGGAGAGGATGTTCAAGAACCCTTCAGAAAATAACTAATTAGGCGGACCACTATGCATCTTTAAAAAATCGTTCGTTTAGTGAAGAAAAGGAACTTAATTTGAAATTTGGCTTAGACTATTATTCGGAAATATTGGTAACTGCTTTCTAGAATTACACCTTGAAGATGTGAATGTTGATTTTTACGATAATTTTGAAAAAATGGAACTGGTTTGGAGAAGTTCGGAACATTATTAGCTGAGTTGTGGAAATAAAGCACAGTTAGAGAAAAAACCTTGAGGGAGGGGCCGCGGGGAGGTGTGCCGTCAAGTGACCATAACAAATAACTAACTTTGACTGTTGGTATGTATCAACTGAATACGGACTGTGTACTTTTATTAGGAACATAAATTTATTTTTTACGAAAACTGTAATTTTAAAATAGCGGTATTCTGTGCATAAAACAGCAATAGAACGCTACGTGTGTAGCTAAAAATTTTAAATTTGTTAAATGTAATTAGTTCTGATGAAATCAAACCAGTAGATTTGGATTTATTAATAAGGGGGGTCAATTAAGGAAAAAGTCGCCGCCAGGTGGCGCGCGGTCAAGTAAAATAAATGCAATATTTAATAAAAAGTTGTTTACCCTTATCCCCCTCCATCTCCGCAAATATAGCAAATAATCTATTAAATAAAGTTTTCTGTATTAATAATCTCTATCATAATAATATATGTCATGTAAAAAAAGGAAAAAAAACCCTTAAAACCAGGAAGAAAATGGTGCCTCGAAAAATGTTTCAAACAGGTGGCGTCTGTGCAGGACAGTTGTATCAGTTCGTCTGCTTAGTCACATTTTCGGTTTGTTGTGTGCAGGTGGTGCTACATTAGCACGGCTGTACGCCCGTAAGTACACTCCATATTAACATTGTTTCATCAGAAGTTTTTATCTGCGCAAGGCTACTCTGGTTTATTTAATTACTTCTGTGAAGACTGTATACAACCAACCAATCGAAGAAAAGAAAGGTGTATTTTTGATAAAAGTTCTTTGTGGATATTAATTAATATTTCAATAAGTAATTATTAAAATTCCGAGTCTCAGGTGCACATCAAGAGAAGCCTTGGACTACCTAAATCTAATTTTTTAGGCTTCTGGGTGCGCTAGAGTTCCTAGCCATCGCCGACAGACAGACACACAGAGCGAAACTTTCTTTTATTAGTATATAGATATCTATTTATGTATCTACATGTAATGCAAATCTTGTCATCACTACAACGTCCAAAATACTGAAGCAATTTGAACCTAAATGGGGGTGATGCACTAATATTGCTAGTATTTTGGATAAGTTCGTTAACCAAGTGGCGCGCCTTATAGTTTATTTACATTAACACACAAAATATAAAAAAAAGCGAAATCTATCAACACATTAACTGACGAAATAGTGAACCAATTCAGACCTCATTGGGACAGTTCATTCATCTTCCGCATTTCTTGGATAAATTTCTTAAGCAAGTATGTAGTATTATATGTTGTTTACAAGAACACTGAAAATTTTTCACCACGATAACATCCGAAATACTGAACCAGTTCGAATCTTATTGGGTCAGTGTTTTGATTCTGCAAATATCTTGAACGAGTTAGTCAATCATGTATATCGCTTTTATGGTGCGTTTACAGGGACACGCAAAAGCAAAATATTGAAAGTTTGACATCATGATAACGTCCGAAATACTGAACCAAATCAAACCTAATTGGAACAGCGTATTGATCTTGCAAGAATTTGTTAATAACGTGTGTTGTTCTTATAGTTCGTTTACAGGGACGTACAAAAGTTTTTGATGGAATTCATGGAATGGCTTGGGTTATGTTACAGCTTAGGGTTGATTTTTTTAAACAATGGTTTCAACAAAATTTTAACATTTTTGATGTAATTGCCTCATATCCATTCAATTACATTTGATAAGTCTAACTTAAAAATTACCTGAAAATTAGCCTTCTCTACAAAATAGTGATATGAGAAGTAGTGACACCGATTTGTTTAGTTTATATTAAAACTGATGCATGTACTTTAATAAAGTTAAAGTTAAAGTTAAAGTTAAAGTAAGAAAGAAATAAAATTATTTTCCGACTGAGACAAAAGGACTTGTTTACTATTTTCACCACTTCGAAGATAAACTATTCTAATCTTTTTATCACACTATCGAAACAATACTCCAAAAGGTAATTTGACATATTGTCTCGTATATCTACATCAATGAGTTTAGATATCACAGTACTGGTTGAATCCTCTTTAAGCAGATTTTTTTAGTTTTTACTGATAACTTACTAAATTGTCTAAAGTCTAAAAGTTTAGGGGTCATTAAACTGTGAATTCCATTGTCCCCAAGACATTTTATTGTTTCCTTCTTTTGGAAGGACCCTTTTAAAACATTCAGCAACTTTCAAAATTCTACCAATAATCCTTCGGTTTGCCACTTTTGCAATACCTTTCCATTTATACTTTGGATAAAATGCTGCAAATGACAGACGACATCAACTCCTATGGCAGACGATGTATTTCTGGTCTAAAACTAGCCTTTTTTCTACTCTAAGACTAGCATATTATCACATTTGCTTGGAAGTTGTAATGTATTTTTATAAGATTCAGAGAGTAATTATATTTTTATCATAAAAATCCCATCTTTACGAAGATAAAATTAGTGTACGCTGTCATAAAGTTTACTTATTATGCGTGTGCCAGTATTAAAATCAAAGTAATAACTGGCAAATTTATTAAAAATTTTTAGTTTTATATGAAAAGAATTTTTGCTAATGTTGTTGCTCCTTGTTACTGAAGATTTAATTTTGTATATATTAATATAGATAGATGCATTTCGACTGCGTTTAAAAGCTTACATAACATTACTTCTTGCATAGCATTACTTTAGCTAAACGACAATAATGTATTTTTTTTAAATTGAAAAAAACCTTTATTTGTATTTTTCGCTTTTTAATCCTGACTTTAAACTAAGACAACTTCAAACTAGGAACATAATCTTTATGTAATTATGTTTTTTAATGTCATCATCTATCCATCTCTGTTGGCAGATGACATTAAACATTTACGATGTAGCTCTAGTAAAGCAAAAATGGAAGATTGTGAAATAAAACATGCGTCATACTCTGAAGAAAAGGGGAAAAGTACAACTTCTGTCACTACTCGTGTGCTTTAGATAAAAAATCAATTACCGCTGTATGAAGAGTAAAAACTCTAGGCACGGATTCTACTTCAGTAAAAAAAATGCTGAGTAGAAACGAAAGACAATTTGCATATATGAATAGATAATTAACTTGGGAATTCTCTTTAGGTCCGTTTACTTACATTTTTTTTTCATCATGCTTTCCCATTTCTTACGGAAAAACATTGAAATCAATTTTAAGAAACTGTATGTATGATGTCCTTCTCTACATTACTCAATTGACAAAATCGGTTCTCTTTATTTTTGGAATTCTTGAGATGTATTTTGCTTTTTTTATATATATATATTTCCAAATTCCTGCAAACAGGAATTTCCCTTGTGGTGAATTATACGATGTTTAAACGTATTTGCAGATAAGAAATTAGAATGAACTATTTGTTTTTGTAAATTTAAAAACTCGGCTTTGCATCTATTTTGAATTTCGTTTAAAAAAATACAAAAGTTTATAGGAAAAAAAATAAATTTAGTATGATAGTTAGTGCATTTAATAAAGTAAATTATTTCTACATTTTTTTAAATAAAAATTTTATTTTTATAAATTCAAATTACTCTGTTACATTGAAATTGAAATGGATTGTGGTAAATTATATGATCTTTAATCTTATTTGTAGATAAGAAATTGCAATGAATTAGTTCTGAAATTTTGTAAATTCGAAAACTCGACTTTTAATAGCATTTGAATTGGTTTGAGAAAATTAAAAAAATTATGGCAAAATATTTTAATTTAACATAATAAAGGAATTAATGCATTTAATAAAGTAAACCACTTTGTCTATTTTAAAATAAAATAATTTGTATTGTTATAAACGCAAGTTACTGTGTTACATTAAAAGATAATATTAAATGCTATTATTTACTGTGTTATGCTGAATTCTGAATAATTCAGTAAAAAATCTTGTGTTAGGTTAATGCAATATTGATGTAGATGTAAGTTGTTGTGTTATGTCAAATATCAATATTAAATATTATTAGTTGTTATTTTATGCTAAATTCCGTGAAACCATAAAAGTTTTATTAAAGTGTTATGGATATAAATTTAAGTTATTGTGTTATATTTAATTATGCATAGTTCCGTAAAAATTATTGTGTTTTGTAAAAGTTTTATGCTAATTGTTATCGAGATATATTATATTCCGTATAACCACCGAAATAGATACATTTAATAAAATAAGTTATTTTGGCTAAATTAAGATAAAATAAGTTATTTTTTTTATAAATTCAAGTTATTGTGTTATTTTAACACTAGAACAACCAAAAATTTTTCTCAAGTTTTTAAGAAATATTTCACACCAGAAACTTTATTTAAAACTACTTAACTTATTAATTTAACGTATTTCTGTGAGTTTTATATTTCATTTATTTTAAAAAGAAATTTCTGGTTCGAATCGGAATATATTAATTTGGTAACCGTCAAAATGACGGCTCATGGTAGTTCTTGTGTTAAAATCGCTTATTTTATAAGAGAAATAGAAAATGTTTACTTATTTATTAAATGTTCTAAGAAGTTTTCTTTTAAGAGAAAAATATATAGTTTTTATATAATCGGATATTTTTATTACCTCTTTTCTGAATTTATTAAAGGTTTTACTGTTTTAGCTTGAGGCCCGGAAAAAGGCTTAGTCTCTGCAATCAGACAACATAAAAGAAATTCTACTAGAGCTTGTATTTTTATACTCACTTTAAAAAATGTAAGAGGATTAGATGTTATCTAGAAAATTCCTCGCGCCAAAAGGGTTATTTATTATTTTAAAAGAGGATTTTCATTCCATAGAAATATATTATGGATAATTTTTTTGTGTGTGTATGCGAAAGGAAAAAAGTAAAATATTAATTATTCTAGAGATTCTCATAAATAGTACGTATTTTTTGTTAAATTTAACCTTACTACAGTACAGAAATACATTTTCTAATTATAACGTCATAGTTTTAATTTACTTTTTAAATATTTTTTTTTCAAAAAGGAATACCTAAAAATATTTCCTTTATACACAGTTACACACACGCACACACACACACATAGATATATAAATAATAATTTGTTTTAGAAATAATAACTAGTAAATCTATGCACATAATATCATCTATACATATATATCATTTCTAATCGTATTTAGGTATTATGAAACATAATTATAAATCATCAATGGTAATATATATATGTTCAAAAACATATTTAATATATTTGTTTATTAATTAGTTTTATTTTATTTAATATGTTTTATAATAACTAGTAAATCTATGCACATAATATCATCTATACATACATATCATTTCTAATCGTATTTAAATATTACGAAACATAATTATAAATCATCAATGGTAATATATATATGTTCAAAAACATATTTAATATATTTGTTTATTAATTAGTTTTATTTTATTTTATATGTTTTCAGTTTAAGCTATTTAAATATCTATAAGTGGTGCATATGACAATAAAATGAAAATAAAAATAATAAAAGTAAATCAAATAATAATTATTTTTATAAACTTTATTGATTCTTTAATAAGTTAAAATATATATTTTTAATACAATGTTTTTTTTTATATTTGTGTTCATATTTCCACATACTTCTGGAGATAAAATCGTTATTTAGGTGTTACTTAATCACTGATCATCCCTATTCTAGCATAACATTAGGTTACTCAAACACTGGGGTACTACTTGGACCACAAAACAGTAAACATGTCTTAAATCTGTCCTGGGTTTACTTTGTATAGCGTATTAACGTAATTAACCAATATTCTAACAGGTAAAAGTACTATCAGGCAACATGGTAGGCCCAGAACTAGTATTAAATATCTTATATTTTTTTCCAAGTAGCCACTAGTTATGGTAAATAAAATTTCATATAAATTGAAATATAAAACATTCATAAAGTCTGTAGTAGGAAAATTTCTAACAGACTCATGTATTTTTTAACAAAACGATAAATAGAATTGCATTAAAAAAAAAAAACAATATTAATTGAAGTTGCTACGAAACAATGAAAAACACGCTTTAAATATTTAATAATAAATTAAAAGGAATTTAAATATTTGGTAGTTTTTCAAGCACAATACATGTGAAATTCGCTCTTAATTTTCCAATTAAAAGATTTGGAGAGATTTGGAGATTAAGAGATTTCTAGACAAAATACTTTGGACATTTTAAAAAGTCCATTATATATTAATTTTCTAAGAATAAAACGATTTTGCATTGGAAACCTTTTGCCAAACTGAGTGTTTAAAATTTAGTTCAATCACGAAAAGTGTTCGGAGAAATATCTCTTATCCATTCTAGAAAATAAAGTTACAAAATTTACAAAATCATTTTAAATATTGTTTGAATTTCTAAGTATTACTATCCTTTTAGTATTAATTTGGGTATTTAGATTAGTTTTAAATCAAAGTAAACTCATAAAAAAACGATTGTTGCCTGATCGAAAAATACTATATTTTTAACAATAATTTATTTATTTATTTAAATCACATATACTAAAGAACCTCATTCAACTGTGCCGACAATGCCTGTAAATGTTGTTTTACCTTTCTTTGAGTATGTATGCAGTCAAATATCACATACAGAAACACCAAGTATCTGTTAAAATCATGGTAGACTTTTGAAATTCATAATTGTTGATCTTTTCTCATTATGTCTCATGCTTCTATGATTATTTAAAATATTTACACAGTTAAATAGTTATTCAGTTATATTAAATAGATATAATTAATAGTTATTTTAAATCCTGTTAATGGTGTTGAGAAAGTTCTTCGGTATATGTTATTAAAAAATTATAATTATAAATTTTGGACTTTATGAATGAGGGCTTTAATGTTAGTTTATTATTTTTATAAGAATGAGCATTTCTTACTGTCCCTTCCCTTGGGAAATTGCAACATTTTGTGCTTTTGTTTTTTCCACTCATCTTTTTTTCCTTAATTATGGTGTTTTGCGCACCTTCCCGCATTCCTTAAAATTTATTGCCCTCTTATGATCAACCTTTCTCCTTCTCATTTTCTGAACATAATTTTCCTTGTGTATAATTTCGTATTCTTTGGCCACAACCAGTTTTTATTTTTGTTTCTGAAATGATAGCTTGCACAAGCACCTTAATAATAATGAAGGATTTATTTGTCGGAAAGAGCTTTCTTTTATACTTATGTTACTCTATGTTTTATACAGTTACAAGGTTATGTTTTTATTCATTGTATTGTATTTTCAGGATATTTAAACGTCTGCGTTTCCTAGAAGTTTTACATTATTTAGATTAGCTGAAATTTGAATTAAATTATTTAAATATTCTTTCTCTTTCTCTGTATATATGTGTGTGTGTGTGTGTATGTATATATATATCTCTTAAATTATGATATTAACTATTGTTTATAAATTAATATAAACCCGTACATAAAGCCTTAATACTCTCAATTCATATAACAAAATATTCTATCAAATATTAATTATTTAATAAAATCTGATATGCTAACAGAAATAGCTTTCTTTTATACTTATATTACTGTATGTTTTATACAGTTACAAGGTTATGTTTTTATTCATTTGTTGTACTTGCAGGATATTTAAACGTCTGCATTTCCTGGAAGTTTTACATTATTTAGATTAGCTGAAATTTGAATTAAATTATTTAAATATTCTTTCTCTTTTTCTGTATATATATATATATATATATGTGTGTGTGTCTATGTATATATATATATATATATATATATATATATATATATCTTAAGTTATGATATTAACAATTTTATAAAAAAATATATAATCCCGTCCATAAAGCCTTAATACTCTCAATTCATATAACAAAATATCGTATCAAATATGAATTATTTAATAAAATATGCTAACGGAAGTAATTTTATTCAATTAGAAAGCTACCGCTTATAGGATTAAAGTACATAATAATAAATTAATGGCATCTTATATGAAGAAAAAAATGAAATAACTTTAAAATTACCACAAAACTTATTAATATGTTAATCAAAATGTTGGTTTATAATTTTCACTCTTAAGTTTGTTTAAACAGATTAATTCCATAAAGTATCAATGTTTTAAATCTCTAATTAGTGTCTGATTAATTTCCCTTAAATGGATTTAAAATTCGTCAGTGAAGTATTATTGAAGAAAATGTCGGTAAAACAGTCAAATTTTCCCTTTAATAGTTCCGAATTAATATAAAATTACTCGACGATTATTTTATTTCTCGGATATCAAAAGTGAGCTTCAGATTGAACGATTTTAGAGCATGAATAAATTCCTTTAGATCTCAGTTACTTTATTTCGTCGCACACATAGCTGAACAAACCGAATTCAATATTCTGGTTTCACTTCGTTAAAGCTGTCTACAGCCGAAAGGAATGAGACCAAGTGAAGAGCTGAGCACAAAAGCGGCCTTTCCCTTCTCGAATTAAATGGAACAATTAAATGCCCAGAGGCGAGCAGCGTTGTCTCATAATGAGGCTAATTAAGATGTGGGGAGAGAAGGCGACTCATTAAATGGGAACGAAATGCGCCTCTCTCTCTTCGGGTGCAATACTAGGATAGTTCGTGATTAATTATTTGATACAGTTTTGTTTTACTGTGACCTCGTGTCTAATACCTGAGGCACATGAACGAGAAACGAAAAGGATGGAGAATAAAATCTGTTAAAGCATCGTAAAAGGGTAAAAGGCAATAGATCTAAAGATTCTCACGTATTGAAATCAGCTTCTTATTAATGACCAATGAATGCTGCACTTAAGATTGAAAAGATAGGTACAAAAAATACATGTGCTTAGTGACAATGTTATTTTTTTCTGTCAAGAAATAGAGTTGAAATTGATTAAAATTTATAAATGTAAGAAAGAAGAATAATGAATAAAATTATAATTAAAAACGGTATTCTGTCATTAAAAATAAAAGTAAAAATTGTCTTTCAATAGTGACATTAACAACAACCTGAATAATTACATTTCGCTTTTTTTTCAAATTTATTAACTTCTAAGCATCACAACTTCCATTTTTACGCCACCAAACATAGGAGAAAATGTATTTTCAAATGCAACCTGTTTGAAAATTTATTACAGTTACTGAAATTTTATTGGTTTTAAAATAATTTTCAAACATGATTTTTCTTCAAAATCTATCGCTATCACGTACATCCCACTTATGGAAGATTGGCATGTTTGCAGTTAGACATTATAAATAGTTCAGTATTTCCTAATTGCACAAGAAAATCCCTCATAATAATTAACTAAATAAATAATAAAATAAATAAATAAATAAATAAATAATTGAATTAGTTTAAGTATATACATTTTTAGTTTAGTCCAGTATTTGTTTAAGGTTAATATGCCATAACGAAATTATAAAACTTCATCAATAAATAAATAAAATAATAAAATATAAATAAAACACAAATGTAACAGATATATAATCGAACTACGTGCTTAAACACTAAAATAATTAAAATAAAAAATGTTTCTTGAAACAGTGAAATCTTTGGCGATTTTGGCTACTAAGCGCTAATACGAAAGTACAGTTTTTAATAAATTTGAAATCTTTATTCGAATGCATGTTCGATATTTTTTATATAAAAAGGTTTTTTAATGTTGTTATTGGGTAATCTAAAAAATATCTTACATGTAAGAAAATCTTTTAGGACTTTTAATAAAGAAATTTTCAACAATGTTGTGTATACCCTGTGTGTCTTGTAACTCGGGAAGTCCGGGTTGGAACGAAACATTATTAACGTTTTAACAACAATTACAACAATTAAAAATCAAATACGTTTCTCACTCCCATAGAAGATATATAGAACGTTCTAGAATGAAGTGTAACTAAAGAAATATTTTCAAATGACATTTTGTAAATAAATACTACACAGAATAAGAGTTACTAGTGGACCCGCGCGAGGATTTCGAACTGCAGTCGAATAATTTTTACCAATATCTAATATTTTTTAGATGCAGGTTTAAACTGTTAAAGAAAAATTAAGGATAAAAATATCTGCAAACAACATTAGTCAACCCAGAATATGTCTCATTTATTTTATCAAAGTTATAGTAAAACTGATTAAAGATGGGAAAAGACACGCGCGACGAAAAAATTTTACAATCGCATTTTAACTGCATTAGAAAATGATGTCAACCATTTCTTGAAAAACATGAAACAAAGAAAAATAAATTGAATGAATTTCAAATACAATTTAATCTAATATAACAAAGCATATCATTTTAAACTACCCTTGAAATATAGCTGTTTCCACCGATCGATTGGGTATTTTTCTTCTAAACATTTCAATTTGGCTTTTTAGCCATAAATATAAAATAAACCCGTGTGGAGAAATCATACTTTACCTTTTTGTACTATTTATTTTTAATAATCATTGTTGAGCATCATATAATGCGGTAGTTTATTTTTGTAGCAACATTGATTTGAGGAAAACTTTTCATTTCATTTATGAAAACAATGCCGATTTAATTTTTAATTAACAGCAAATTTTAATTAAAAAAACGTGTTTTAACGAAATGTGAGTGTACTATGTCAGAAGCTGCTTCAAAAACCTTTAGAATGATACCTCATTCCTTGTTGTGCGTTTCGTAAATTTGTAGAAAAAGGGATGTTGACAACAGAAATAACATATATGATTATTATGTTTTATTGTAAAAGTGCTTATCAGAAGCTCAATTTCGCTGCAAATCTGAGCGTTCTGCAAAAATACATTAAAATACTACATATTTATTTACTATAAATAGAAAGAGATTTATAGGTTTAAGAATAATGCAAAATTGTAATTATATTACAAGTAAAAGTTTAATTAAATTTTATGGAATATGTGTTTGAATAGGAATAGTTTGATAGAAGATATTACGCCGGTCATATATTAATTTATAAAGGTATATTTATAACTATACTTATAAACATAAAAACTTTAACTTTTATTTTACTAATATTTATGAATAAATCAGCTAAGAGCAAAACCAAATAGTGAAAATATGTTAAAAATTATTTGTATTGCTGGATGAAAGAATAATCTCTTTGTCAATTTATTGACTTTAGACTTGACTCTTTTTCAAGTTTTTTCTTTAACGGAATAGTTTGTTTTGCCTATACGCAACGTTTACAATTTTATTACATATTTCTTGCACTTGATGCTACGAAAAGTGCTGCATTTGCTAAATTACGTTTTATATACACATGATATGTTTTAGATGAGTATGTTTTAGATACACACGTCTCTGTTGTTTTAGAACAACACTTACTACATTTGATTTTCTCGTTTTTTCACAAACATACTCTCACTCATTCCATTTGTTTTCGAAGTGCTCTGACTAAAAAAAATATAAAAAAATAGAGAACTTACGGTCAAATCATTTAAAAACAGAAAAACCGGAAACAAATTATGTTTTACAATTATAATAGGAAATTTATGAATAAAACAAAGTGAACAAAGCACAGCGCGTTATATATATTTGTAATACCTAACTAAGTTTTTGCAACAATTACCCACAAAGTTAAAGACGATTGTGAGTTGTGATTAAATAAATCTAAATATGACCGGTTGGCATATGTCTATTAATGTATATATGTTCCTGTTACTTTACTGTATTATGTATGTTTTTTATGGAGTTACTACTTAGCACATTCTTAGTACTTGTATTAAGCAAAAAAACTTTTATTATTTATTAAACGTGTACTATTTATTCTAAATACAGCACTTCTCCTCCATAAAAACTAAGAAGAAAACTATTTAAACTATTACAGCACATTTGTTTCACATTTTGTAAGCACTTTCAACGTATAATCTGAAACAAAATTTCTCAGAAATAATTAAGTTTCAGAATAGTTTCTTTCCCACTTTATTCCTTTATTTTGAAATGATCGATATTAAGATATCTTGAAAGGAGTCATTCGGATCTCTATTTCAAATAAATCCGATATCAATTCGATTTAAACTGAAGCAATAAAAAATTCAGATTACGTCATTAAAATAGTAAGTAATCGCTGTCGAAAACGAGTTTGACCTCTTTTAATCCTCAGAACTGTAATGATGATAATACTCTTTGTTTAATATCTCATTAGTGTAATTCTGAGGACGACGAAGGAGTTAAAAAAAAGGGATATTCTGTTCTCTCCCTCCCGTGGATACACAACATTAATTAATTGGATCATATCTGGAAGCCGTGTCCTTAAGCTATAACTTTGTTGTTGTAGTTCCAGCCATTAATGACTAGATCGTCTCATTAAAAACAACGATCAGGCATTTAGGATGTCTTTAAAAGAATGATTATAGATGTCTGCAAAGGGGGGGGGACGTTGCCGCATTAATTATGAAATTTTACAGTCGAGGCTGCATAAATTTAATAGTCATTGATAGTTTTGATTTATAAAAAATAATGGTGAAGGTGGTTAGTTTTTAATCTCATTTGCATTTAAAAAGGTGGATTGGTATGGTATCTTTTAAGATTACTTTGAAAACTAATTGTTTACAAAGCTAAATAATCACCTGTAATTAAAAAATTACTTTTAAAGAGATTATTATTCGAGAGTGAATTTGAAATATAATTAATAGTTGTACTAATTACTCTTTTGATGATTTTTAACTTACTCGGAACTTACTAATACTTTGTTTAATATTTTTTCTTGTAAAATTGAATAAAAAATTTTACTAAAACAGTGAGACTTTTTTCATATTTTATTCAAAGTTTTTTCATAGTTAAGTAAATTGTAATACTTTATAAATTAATTACAGTATTTTTGAGAAAATTTCTTCTTGATACGTTCTTTTCATTTTAAAGTTATCAAAATATTTCAAAACTTTAAACATGTTTTAACATATTTTGCATTCATCATAAAGTATAATCATGAATTAACTGTAACAAACTGTATATTTTCTTACAATTAAAGATAAAATATGTGCATTTATTAAATTATCCTATTTGTATATATTTTACCTTTTTTCTGTTAATTTTCATTTCTTGAAATGTGGGAAAACATGTGGCCACGTCTAGGGACTGCCTTGTTACATTGCAACTTAACATCCAGAATAAAATTAAGTGTCTTGCCAACTTATAGAGGGCGAAAAGAGATTGAATTAAGTCTATCCGTAATTACTTTTTTTCAATAATTACATAAAGGGGATAGTTTTAACAGTATAAAATTTAAATTTAATTTAATTGTATAATAGTAAAAGTAAAAATTTGGAAAAATTTTAAAATATTGAAAAAATATAAAATTGGACGTGGCACATATTTAAAAAGCTAGGGAAAATGAAGGCGAAATGAAATAAATGCCAAAACCAAAAAAAAAATTTCATTTTTTTCTGTCCGTAGAAAAACGCAAAAAAAAATATTTCATATTATTTTAATTGGTACTGATTTAAATTTTTTATATATTCCAGAGTAAAGATATCGAGATAAGTGTGTACCTATCCTCTTTTAAACAAGCATTGTATAGATATTCATCTACTTCTTCCAATTTTTTTCCTGTATTCCTCGTTTTTCACAAGACGGGCAACTATTTTATAAGTATAGTCTACTAAGTTTTATATTTGATTTAAATAATATCTTAACTGTAAAAATGAAACATATTTAATATTGTTGTCACTAGATATTAAAGTCACTAAACAATTCAATATTATCACTAAATAATGAATTAATGTACAGTAAAAGTTTCAAAACAAATCCTATCTGTAATGGAATTCTTCCTTAAGCAAAATATTTCATAAATCCAACCAATACAATTATAAGGGACTTCTAAGACAGAAAACTGTCAAAAACAGAATTTTCCCCGATCCTTTGGTTGTCAGTCTTATGTGGTTTTATTGTTGCAAAAAGAACACAGTATAGTTATAAAAGACGTTGTACACTACAAAAAAAAATTGTTGATTTGCGCGGCATCATATTACTGCTTATTTTACTGTTTATTACTGTAAAATTTACGATATAATACTGGCGGTTGGGTGCCAGTATTGTACTGTAAAATCAATTTTTTTTTCTTCAGTGTACACTTTATGATGACACGTCATGCAAAGAAATCAACGATTTGTTTTTGCAGTGTATACTTTATGATGACACGTCAGCAAAAACAATTTGTTTTTGCATTGTACACTTTATGATGACACGTCATGCAAAGAAATCAACAATTTGTTTTTGCAGTGTATACTTTATAATGACACGTCAGCAAAAACAATTTGTTTTTGCATTGTACACTTTATGATGACACGTCATGCAAAGAAATCAGCAATTTGTTTTTGCAGTGTATACTTTATGATGACACGTCAGCAAAAACAATTTGTTTTTGCATTGTACACTTTATGATGACACGTCATGCAAAGAAATCAACAATTTGTTTTTGCAGTGTAGACGTTAAGACTTAAACGTGCCTCCGAAACTTTTCTCCTGTCGTTGCGACTACAACTTAGCGTTATATATATATTTTTTAAATAAACAATTAAAATAGAAATTTGACATAATTGAAAAAAAATATCATGTGCTTCCAATGTGTTTGAATTTACAATGGACTTACGTAAGTCACGGACTACAATATTGCCACTGACTTAATGACCACCCAGAATATATATATATGCTTATGAACATACGACATTCGTAAGCAAATGTTAAAAAAATGGAAGCGTTCTTTACACTTTTTTTACAAGAGGTGCAAATATTTTATAAATATAATATATTAAGTTTTATATTTGATTTAAATAATATTTTTACTATAAAATGAAGCAATTTTAATATTATTACCATTAAATATCAAAGTCACTAAACAATAAAATATTATCACTAGTTAATAAGCGAATTATGGTACAGTAAAACTTTTAAAGCGACTAATTTCTATGACGGAATTCTACATCAAACAGAAAATTTCATGCATCCAGCGAAAATAATGCAATACAATTATAACAGTCGGCATAATACCTGCTATGACAAAACCCCGTCAAAAACGGAATGTTTCCCTATCCCGTGCAAGTCCAATACTCTATCTTAGCGTATACATATTTTAAAAAACAATTAAAATAGAAATTTAACATAATTGAAAAAAAAATGGTATATGTTTACAAAGTGCGACTATTCGAATGTACAGTGGGCTTAAGAACCCACATTATTCAGCATACGATTTTCGGAAGCTAATGTGAATGCAATAGATGCAATCTTACAAATTTTTCGTTTTCAGATGTTTTTAAATGATTTTTTGCATAAAATATCTCAGATCAACAGCTAACGTTATAGTTTTGTAATTTTTTCATTTTCTGTTTTAGTTTCAGTCTGAGAACACTTTTAATTTCGGAACCAGTTAGGGGAAATGTATTATTTATTTCCTGTTTAACATTGCATTGGAAAAATCCATATTCGTGAATTCGGAAGATTTTCATAAACTATAACAAGAACCTTCGACCTCAGATATACTGTGCAAAAAGAGCCATGTAAAAGTATTCAAATGCAAATGAGAAATTTGTAGAACGCTTCCATTGGTTTAAAATTAGCTTGTGAATATCGTATGCTAACTAGATTCTAAAGCACAGTCTTTGTAACATTGAAATTCCAAACAACATGCATTACATAAAGCATACTTGAACCCGATCTTCACGGAAATTCTCATCATTTGTAAGGGTTTTAAAATTTATTTCGTTCATCAAACACAAAACACATTTATAAAGAAAGCGTCAAAAAAATTATAGCTGTAGACGTAAGGCCACTTATCAGATCGATTCGCACGTCAAGAACTGCAGTCAGTGCATAATTGGGACTGTCAGTAGCCTCCGCGTGCAGGCCTTTTCTTTCTCTGAAAGGCCACGTGTCAGTCATTCGCACAAGCAGCGAATGCTGCGGTAAGATAGAGGGAATCATATATTAATGTCGCCTCATATAATGATTTGTAACGCTTATTTTCTGTGAATGAAAGTGACAGATAGCTGAGTGGCTGCTCCTTTTAACCGTCTTTCCCCCCATCATTCGAATAACTATTTGAAAGAATTCGTTTTTGGTTTTATTTTTTTATTTTTTTATTTTTTTATGAAAAAATATGACATTTGGTAATGCATTTGATACGGCAACATTCGTCAAAGTTTTACTATAAGAATAAATGTATTTTATGCTTGTTTCGTCATTCAGAGTATAAAATAATTTACATAGTTTTATGTATATTTTTTTCTTTATTCACGCATTATAGTTGTTACAAGATCTTTTAGTAGTTCATAAGCAATGAAAACGGGCATCATATAAAAAAATTGGACAACATTGTTTAATATCACCAAAAAAAAAATAATAATAACAGCAGCGTCGTTTCAGATCATATAAAAATTGATACTTCATTAGTTGTAAAGCCACGTAAGGTTAAAAAGAAAGCGCACAGGGCGAGGATCTTTTAACCAATTGTGAAGGCGTGTATGTGGTGTACCCATGCGCATCAAGTATACACATTTACATTTTTAAAAACATACACAATTATTAAGGATGATTCATAAAAACATACACAGTTTCCAGCTATTTGTAAAACAACAATTGATGAAGATATGGACCAAGGCTGCGATGTGTACGGTATGTGTGCTACGGTATGTGTATGTATTAATGAACCCCACAAGAGGGGTGTGATGTAGATGATAGCGCACTTGTGACGCGAACAGTCAATCAAAATGGCAGTGCCTGCAGTTGAGAAGGTATTAATTAGCATTATTTTTATAGCTTCCATTTGGATATCATACCATCATATGTGTCAGATTACTTCGATAACGATCTTTCTCACCAAACGATTACATAAGTCGCGGACTACAACATTGCCACTGACTTAATGACCACCCAGAAGTCCTAACCTATTATCTTGTGCCTTTGGCCTATGATAGTATGAAAAGGACCAGATATTATCCCTCTCTTATTCAAAATGATCTAACAGAACTGAATTAGCCTGTAGATTACTGACCAGATTATTTGGTTCCTTTGATTTCGGTTCCACATATAGAAATGACCATCACTGAAAAAAAGAATAAACGTTTCCTTACAATTATGTTATGTATAAAATAATACATCTTATATTGTTCTTGTTTCATAGTGATTTGAAACATTTTACTCCCTTATAAATTATCCGGCATTATACAATTGAAAACACTCTAAGTATGCCCTAGTGTGTGTAAGGGTATATATGTGTACTAAATAAATATATATTCCTGTGTTTAAAAACACATCTGTGTATCTACGTATGCTAAACATGATAAAATCCGTACAATTAAATGTGAATAGTTGATTCGTTAAATATTCGTTTGGAATGAAAGCAATTGCAGAAATGCATTAGGTAACAATTATTTTAGCATTCTGTTTAATTTCAATACCACGTGCAACTTCAATAAGGGAATATGCGTTAAATGTAATAATGATATAATAATGTATCACAGATATAGAAATAATAATATTATTAAGTTCAGAATGACAGATAATATGAAGCTTACAGTAAATTATTGTATAGTATGTAAAAATGTATGCAGTGAAATAGTTTATTTACTGCTTAGAAATTATGAATGATAATTCATCATATAGAATTAGACTGGACAATTGTTAATTGCTTATTTCTAAATGTTCCTTGATATTTGGAATGCAAGGAAAATCTAGTCTAAAAAAGAATGGTTTAAAGTACAATATCTAATCAAACTGTTAAAAAGTAGTACATTCTTCCATGGCATCATAAAGAGGAATTCTTTTAAAAAAAAACGAAAGAAAGAAAGAAAAACGAAAAAAAAAGGAATTCCTTGCAAAATATTTAGTTATTCTTAAGATATTCTTGTTGTTCTAATTAATTTAGTATAAGCTGCTGTATTTTTTTATAATTAGATAAACTAATCAAAAACTTTTCAGGTAATGTAATAAATTATCTAATTATATTTGGAGAGTGGTTTTTAACAAATTTTTCTGACTTCTTAAGAGTAATTACATACCTTCAAATACCACTTAGTTAAAAAACAAGTCACGTTAGTTGAACGTCACAAAGGTGTCGTTATTGATCACTACGTGACTTGGTGCATAATGAGAAGACTAAAATAAACTTCTGCTGTACAGTGAAAGAGCTTAGACATTGTGATTAATTTATTTTAAAATTATTAGACAGTTATAAAACTTATGAAAACATTTCCGTAAAATTTTGGCGAAGATAACAAGCAATAACTTGCAGAAATGCATTGAAATGTAAATTATTATTTTATTACGAATTTGAATTATTTCAATAAATAAAATATCCATATACAGTTTTCATTTTACTGCAGTATGATTAAATATTTCCTTCAGTTACTCCTCCATCTTTTCAATAAATTAAAAAAATTTCAGAATAAGCATTATTGTGAATTTGTAGAAGCGAAAGGGGAAATATATATATAAACAACAAAAAAAAAATTACAAAATTTTCAATGAATCAAATTCCTTATTTTACAGGAAATACAAAATTTTCGATGAAGCAAATTCTTTCTTTTACATGAATATCCTTACAGCATTATGACTGCTATTCAATGCGCATTTTATAAAGATATTCCGTAAATAATGATTCAAAGAATAATTCATAAAAGTCTCTCTGAACTATTTATTACATTTGTTTTCGGAATGTATGTAAGTATTGAGCTGTATACGTATAAATAGATTACAAAAAATTATTTTGAACATTACCTGAAGAAAATCAACGGTAATTAAACGACAAAGATAAAATAATAAAAATACATATATATAGTTATTTATCAAGATATTATAGAAGAAATTTTCTATATATTTAAAGGAGACAGACAGACAAAGTGGATGGTAGTACAAGTACCCCATCACAGAATCCAATGTGGTTTCTGTAGTTATGATATACTGTTAATCCTTTAAAAAAATATTTTAATAGAATAATTCTCTGGAAATGAAACACATATAAACGTGGATCGATTTGTTCCCATAGATATGCAATGAAATCACACAAATAATTTTTTAATTATTTAATATAAATCGTAAAAAGAAAGTGAACAAAATGAACGATAATAAAACTATGAAATGACAGCTTTCTAGAATTTTCCTCTTTGCCAGTCAAAAATTCTGAGATATGAAGGAACTTGCTCTGATATAACTATATTTTTTAGAATTTTAGCAAAGGTCATAGAAAAAATAGGTAAAGTGTGCTCCATGATGCAATTATCACAATAATTTTCTTCTTAAAAATATTTTTTCACTAAAGTTTTTTTTTTCTTTGTACAATTTTGTTAATTTTTTTTCTATTCAAATATTGATTATATTTTTCTAAATCCCTTCTAAATATCATTAAAAATGCTCAGACAATTTTTGTTACTTTTAAGAACCATCCCTCCGTAATATAACAATGATTGAAGCTTCACCAATACGATAAATATCTCATTAAACAGTTGTCAAAATTCTCATGCGCGAAGCATTCTTTCCGCTCAATACACTTCACCACAAATGATTCCATGTTTTCAAAAGGGAATTCCCTTATGTAACACGACTGGAACCTATATCCAGGCAAACCCCATCTCTAATTACAAACAAAGTCCAGCATTTTTACAAAAAAAGCATCCACACAATACCACCGCGAAATCACCCAACAAATCTCCTTCACGATCTTTTTGCCTTTCTGGCTTAGATTTGAACGATTCTTCATCAAGGCTGGGAGGCTGAGCCAAACAGATTTTTCTAGATCCCCCTCTAGAACCTGATTATTGGTTTCCTGACAGAGAGCTGCTTTTTCTTTTGTGTCTTCTATCTTCTGACAAATGCTGACTGGAACTAATTAATGCTCTACTTTCATCTTGCGAATTCCTGGTTCGGGCTTTTGTGCTCAAGTTCCATGGGTAAGCGTATTAAATTAGATTTCTTCCAGTGAGCTGAAATTTTTCTCTTTTCCACCATTCCTGAACGTGCTGGGAGGCAGTATATTGAAAAATGGAATGCTGTTCGCGTTATTAGTGGTTTCGTATTGTTCTCGTGTGCTTTTGAAAATTTCAGTTTACTTATCGTAACTGCGTATTTAATTTTTTTTTTTTTTTTGTTATCCCCAGTTAACATAAATAACTAGCACAAGCTAGGTATTCTTTATGTGTCTTTAAATACCCTTAAAACTTCAGATATTACAAAATATAATAATAATACTTAGGTTTTCATTTATTTATGTGATAGTCTATATAACAAAGATGGAGAGCCGTGCCCAACGTGGTACGGAAGAAAATTTCTTTGGCATGTGAAAAATTTATAGATATCATTCAGTTTACGCAAGCAAACTCCATTTTATTCCTGTTACAAGAAGTGTAGTTTTTTTAACGTGAATAAATTATTAAAAAACTATCAGTTACTTTTGAATGAAATAACGTATTGTAAATCTCTGTGCAGCGTCATTTTTTCACAAAACCATTCAACATGCATGTTTGCTGAATAATTTTGCCTCTCGATCAAATTTTAAGGTTTTTTTTTTAAATTGTATTTTAAAAGTTAGTTTAAATAATAACATACATAATGAACTTGCTTCTATAGTGATGCAACTAAAAATGGCAAAATATGCACCCGATTCGGCATCGAACGTAATAGGGAAAAATATAATTTTTTAATGCGGTTTTCCATGTGACATGGCCATTTTATTGAGTTATACAGCTTAATAAATATGTTAAGGCAGTTAGTCAGTGAACTGTCCAATTCCCTTCGCTAATGCTAAAGTTCTAGGCGTAGAGTGCATTCGTATATTTAAAATATGTCCTCATTAAATTAATATTTATAATTCCTTTTTTCTGTGTACACTTCTTAAAGGTCGTCTCTTTTTCTTAGTTGTCAAAATATTTCTAAAATATATACTTAATTCTATGTGTTAAAATCTTACTCAGTTTTGCTAAGATTTTAACACATTAAAATTATAAATCTAGTATATATTTTATGAAAAAAAAAAATAACAACTGAGAAAAAAAATGAACAATCTTTAAGAAAAGTGCACAGAAAAAAAAGTTTAAAATATTAATTTCCTCAATAGATATGTTAAATATACGAATTGATCCTACGCCCATCAGTTTAACATTAGTGAGGGGAATTGGGGAGTTCACTATCTATCAGCCTTAAGAGTCGCATTTAGGATAAGTAAAAATATATTTTACTAAAATTTATGTAAAATTTATTTTTTATGAATATGTTTTTATAAGTTATAATGTTTTTGGCATGTTAGAATGTTGATACATAATATTTCGTAAATTTTTTACGCGCATAGGGAAAAAGGCTCGCCATCTGTCATGCTTAATGTTAATTGATAAATATTTATTTTCTAATCATCTTTATTCTTTTACTATATTGGTTTTACTTCTTTCATGTTATTTATTTTCCTATTTAAATTGCTTCATTATAAATGAAATTTATTCTTTTAACCACTTTTGCTATCCCTTTACAAATTAAAGCCTTAAAAAAATTATGAACTTTTTAAAAAATTATCCATTGATATTATTATTTATGTCGAAGTGAATTTCAAATCAGTATAATATCATATTCAAGTTGATTAAATGTGTTTATTCCATAATTAATTAGATGTGATTAAATTCTGACAATGTATGTTGTAACAGTTTGGGATAATATGAAAACGTAACTAAACTCTAAGCAAAGGTGCAATTAGTGAAATGATATACTCAAGTGTGTTTTAATATATTTTACGTATAAAAAGGCGAAGGTTGTAAAATAAATAAATAAATTATGTTGTCTCCCATAAAAAGCATTGATTTTAATTTTTTTTTTCATTTCATTATATTGTACAAAAAGTTGCAATTAATTATAAAAAATATATACTCCCTCAAAAATTAAACGAAAACTGCTATCCCCATCCAAATACTCCTAAAATTTCAATTATAATTTCCTTTTAATTCACATACACTTTATTGTGCCGATGCCTGCAAATGTTGTTTTACCTTTCGTTGAGTATATGTGCAGTCAAATGAGCAGATACGGAAACGTCATAGCTCATTCTAGACTTTTTAAATTTATAATAATTGGTCATTTATCATAGTACACAAGATCTCACATTTTACGACTATTATTTAAAATGTTTTTTTTTTCATAACGCAATTGTGTAAATTTTTAAATAATAATCGGAAAAGCGTAAAATATTGTAAATAAATTGCGTCATCTCCCATAAAAAACATTGTTTTTTCAATTACATTTTTTTTAAATTTCATTATATTGTACAAAAACTAGCAATTAATTATAAAAAATATACACTCCTTCAAAAATGAAACGAACATTGCTCTCCCCATCCAAATAGTCCTAAAACTTCAATTATAATTGCTTTTTAATTCACATATACGTACTTTATTGTGCTACGATGCATGTAAATGTTGTTTTACCTTTCGTTGAGTATTTATGCAGTCAAATAACCAGATACGGAAACGTCAATTAGCTCATTCTAGACATTTTAAATTTATAATAATTGATCATTTACCATCGTACACAAGATCTCACCTTCTACGACTATTATTTAAAATACTTAAAAGGTTTTTTCCTAACGCAATTGTGTAAATTTTTTAAATAATAATCGTAAAAGCGTGAAATCTTGTAAATAAATTGCGTCATCTCCCATAAAAAACATTGTTTATGCAATTAACATTTTTTTAAATTTCATTATATTGTACAAAAAGTTGCAATTAATTATACAAAATACACACTCCTTCAAAATTCAACGAATATTGCTATCCCCATCCAAATAGTCGTAATATAAAATTCATATATAATTTCATTTTAATTCACATATACTTTATTGTGCCGAAGATGCCTGTAAATGTTGTTTTACCTTTCGTTGAGTATGTATGCAGTCAAATGAGCAGATACGGAAACATCAATTAGATTTCAATTAGATTTCAAGTAGATTCAAATTCTAGACTTTTAAAATTTATAATAATTGATATTTTACAATCGTACACAAGATCTCACTTTCTACGACTGTTATTTAAAATACTTAAAAGGTTTTTTCATTACGTAATTGTATATATTTTTTAAATAATAATCGTAAAAGCGTACAATCTTTTAAATAAATGAAATTATTTCCAATAAAAAGCACTGTTTTTCCAATTAACATTTTTTTTTAAATTTTTCATTATATTGTACAAAAAGTTACAATTAATTATAAAAAATACACACTCCTTCAAAAATTAAACGAACATTGCTATCCCCATCCAAATAGTCCTAAAATAAAATTCAATTATAATATCATTTTAATTCACATATGCGTTTATTGTGCGGCCGATGCCTGTAAATGTTGTTTTACCTTTCGTTGAGTACGTATGCAGTCAAATGAGCAGACACGAAAACGTCATAGCTCATTCTAGACTTTTGAAATTTATAATAATTCATCATTTATGCAACATTTGTGCTCATTTATGCTCATTTACACAAGATTTCTCCTTCTACGACTATTAGTTGAAATATTTAAAAGGTTTTTTATAACGTAATTGCATATATTTTTAAAATAATAATAGTAAAATCGTAAAATCTTGTATAAGTCCAACAATTTTTATTATGAATTTCAAAAGCATACGATAAGCTACTTAGCGCTTCCGCATCTACCCATTTATACTAAAAAAAAAAGTAGATATGACGTCACCAAGTGATTATAACGTCATATGTATTTGAGGAACGTATTGAATCATAATAAAAACCCGATTTTGGAAATATTGTCATATTTTAACATTTTGAAGGTCTCTATACAAAATGTTTAATTTTGAAATTGATTTTTTTGTAATAGCGTATTTAGTCCACATGACATACATTATTATGACAGAGTATAATAATGGGCTTCACCCGCTATCGAATCGGTTCAAATTTTCGAAAAGACGAGAACATTAGACCGGTAAATTTTTACTTTATAAAAGCATGACTTTTTTTTTTTTTTTTTTTTTATGGGAATGAAATTTATTTGGATTTATTAAAAAAAGGATAAAGTGTTTTGAAAGGAATATTAAAAGAAACCCTTTGTGCGATTTTCGATCACACTTACCCACTTGTTTTAAATTGCTACTTTAGGAATCTCTTTTAACTGTATGAAAAAAATCCCTAATAATATTCTGTTACTATTGAAATGTGTTTCATAATCTATACCTGATGCATGATTTTTCGTACTTTTTTTTTGCTTTTAAAAAATTAAAATATTTGTTGACTGTAAATCACCTGATATCGTGCATTACGTAATTTTAATAAAAAATTAAAGTAAAATTACAGGATACCTCGTCATAATTGTTCAATTTTATCATTAGTTGTTTGCCATTATGATCTTTATTTGTGGCATTTGAAAAACAAAATTTTTTTTGACATCATGCTAAAACTTATCTCTTTTCTTGTTCAGGATCATGAGCAAAAGTATAAGCCACTCTGAAGGATATCGTGTCCACTTGACATCCTATCTCCATGTAATCCTCTTAGTTTCATTTGCCACATATATACTCGATTCAATTCTTTTTCACCACTCTGTGTACTGTTACGATCATGATTGTCTTTTTTGTATGATCCCATCTTGCGATATCAATCTCTCAACCCATGGCTTGTTTCCTTTCCCCAAACATTGCAGATTTCTTATGTATATGAGTCTAGTGGAGTTCAGTGGGAATTATAGTAATAATATAATGAATATGGAAGTTATTTTTTCTCTAACTTGACTAAACAGGACTAATTTTTTCTCTAATATGACTTAGGAAATATTTTATGAAATTAATTTATGCACTATAAATTGATTTCGATTTATCATGAATGATGTACGTTATATAATTTATGGGCGGGAAAGATAAGAAATAACTCGGTAAGAGTCAAATGAATACGAAACAAATAACCAGATTGTGTTATAATGAACATATATATAATATTTATGTAATTTCTGACATTTTTCATTCCTGACATTACTATCAAACTCTGTAAAATATATATTTTTTGTATTTGCAGAAGACATTCTTTATCGGTGCACATTAAACTGTGTCTTTAATTTATTTAAACGAAAAAAAATATTATTTTCATTATAATTTCATTCATGAAATATTAATTTTTCAGATAGCAAAATACTTGCTACTTGATTTGTGGTAGAGCAAAATGATATCAATCAATACAAATAATTCGACTAATATCTAAAACTAAAATTACTCAGTATTGTATCGTAATCATTCAAATTATCTACTAGCTTTTTGTCATTATTTTCATCTTTTGTGACATTTAGAAAAACTTAAAATTCTTTTTAAAAAATGTTAAGATTTACCCTTTTCTTATTCAAAAACTTGAACAACTGTATAAACCACTCTGAATGATCTCGTGTACATTTGACATCCAAATTCTATACAATCTGTTTAGTTTCACCTATTCTCGAATTGGTCGAAATCTTCAAAGATCTACCTTCTTTCAATGCTTTTTCTCCTCTCTGAGCTCTGTTAGAATCATGAAGCTTTTTTTTTTTTTTGCATGATCAGACATTGAGACCTTAATCTCTAATACCATGGCGTGTTTTATCTTCTCCAAATATCTTATTTCTTTGCAGCTTTCTCAAAGATGATCGTTTATTGTTCCAGGGGAAATTTTTGCGAAGTGTAATAATACTATAATCAGTTTGGAAGATAGCGGAAAAATATGTCGTATGCGATTTTATGAAATTAATTTGTGCACTGTAAATTGATTTAGAATCTATTTGATTAATGTACAATCGGCCAAAAACAAGAAAAAGAGAGAGAGAGAGAGAGAGAGAGAGAGAGAGAGAGAACATCCACGTACGTTTTAATCTCCAAATGGTCAAGGAAGAAAATGGAAATATCCTTTCGACTGGAAATTGTGTCGTCTTTCATTTTATGTTAAAAAAATAATATTTGGCGTCGTCTTCATAGTAAAATTGTATCAAAATCTCAAATTATTCAAAATACGACACCTGATTTGGCTGATATTTAGTCAGCTCTCAGTCAGATCTCAGTCAGCTCTCAGACTCAGTCAAGTACATTTTGTCTTAGCCAACCAAAAAGTCATTCAGTGAAGTAATTTAATAATTATACATGTTTAAAGTTTGAAACTCCTAATTTTAAATCAATTTGCAATGATTGAAGGATTCGCTTATTTTGTGCTTTTAAATAGATTTCTGTTCAAAAAATGATGGATTACAATTCATTCATTTTTAGAGAATTAATTTCAAATAATTTGTATTTTGAAATAAATTTTCGAAACAAATATAAATTGTAACCTATAAATCTTTTAACAGAAATCGTTTTCTAGAAACTCCAAATATGCGAACGCTTACAGCTCATTCCGCTAAACAGTTTTTGAGTTATTCTTAAAAAGCTTCTTGCATTTTAATCTGTTTCGCAACGATTAAAAATGAATTTAACTTTAGAACTTCCAAAATTTAAACTTTCATAGTTACTGACCTATTTTACGGGTGATTTCCCGTTTTGTATCTCATGGTACAATGTACCGAAAAAGCCAAAATGATGTCTAAATTATGTGTTTCTACTGAAAATTTAAGAATTTGAAACAATTTCACAAAGATGAACTTTAAGCTTTTTTATTTTAAAATAAAATAAAAAAAGGCAAAATTTCCAGTTGGATGACTACTTCCGTTTGTTTCTGTGACTATTTGGTGTTTAAAATGCATGTGGCGCATGCTTTCTCTCTCCTTTTTTTTATATTTCTGAAAAAAGGTTATTATTAGATAATATCTCTGTAAATTCTGACATTTTATTTATGTTATGATGTTACTAACGAAACCAATAAAATATTTGAAAAAAAAGTTCTTCATCGGCGCACTTAAAATTATGTTTCTTAAATTTATTTAAACGAAAAAAAGTTTATTATTTACATTATAATTTACTCCATGAAATGTTCAATTTGGACAACAAAACATATGAGATGTAATCTTCCAAACTGGTCTTGGCAACTTGAGATGTAATCTTCGAAACAAAAGTCCGGGGCAGGATTCGAACCCGGGATCTCTTGGCTGAAGCTGCCAATGCTCTACCAACTGATCAATTCCGCACAAATATGGCATAACTGATTCATCCAGTTAACCTTAATGATAATAGCATCTGGTCTGATATCTGAATCAGCACAACAGAATAAATCACAGGTAATGGGACCTCCAGTAAACGTTGGAAACGTGATTACACTAGAGTAATTTTGACACAATTATTCTAATAGGTAAAGAAATCATATGAGATGCAATCTCATCGACTTTATCGCCCAGTACAGAAGATTACATCTCATATGATAATCTAATTAAAATAATTGTGTCAAAATTAATCTAGAACAAAACACTTGTTTCTTCATTTATGGCAAAGTAAACTGATATCATGCAATAAACAGATTTTGTGTAACATCTAAAACTAAAATTACACAGTACTTTCTCATAATCATTAGTTTTCTGCAACTTTTTCTTATTTGTGGCATTTGTAAAAAAAAAAAACTCTTTTGACATCATGTTAAGACTTACCATTTTCTTATTTAGGATCTTGAGAAAATGTATAAACCACTTTGAGTGATCTCGTGTCCACTTGACGTCCTACCTCAATGTAATCCGCTTAGTTTCATTTGTCGCATCTGTACTCGGATTAGACGAAATCTTCAAAGATCCATCTCTCTTCAATGCTTTTTCACCTTTCTGGGCTCTGCCGATTATGATGTGCTTTTCTATGATCTCATCTCGAGATCTCAATCTGTAATCCCATCGCATGATTTCTCTTCCCTCAAACATCTTATTTCTTTGTAGCTTTTTCAAATATGATGGTGTAGGATTCTAGAGGGAGTGACTCTAAGTCAAGTAGGCACTGTAGTAATAATACAATCAACTAAGGCAATTTTTTATGAAGCTAATTTATGTATTAGAAATAGATTTCAATTCTTTATGATTGACGAGAATCGATTTATTGTTAATGAATTTATGGGCGAGAAAGAAAATGAATAAATGAGTAAGAGTCAAACATGCGTACGAGACAAAACACTACATTTTATTTTTTACTGTGAACACACACACACACACACATATATATATATATATATATATATATAACATTTCTGAAAAAAAGTTATTATTATACAATATGTGTGAAAATTGTGACATTTTTATGTCTTGGCATTACTAACAAAAAAAAAAAAAAATGAAAAACAAATCTTCATCGGCGCACATTAAACTATTTCTTTAATTTATTTAAACGAAAAAAAATCACGCTATCATTTCTGCCAGGAAATGTTCACTTTTCACATAGCAAAACAACTGCTGCTTTATTTATGGCAAAGGAAACTGATTCCTGGAATAAGTAAATTTCGGCTAACATCTAAATCTAAAATTACACAGTACTTTATCGTAATCATTAGGTTTTTGCAACTTTCTCTTCTTTGTGGCATTCATAAAATCCCAAAATTCTTTTGACAGCATATTAAGACTTATTCTTTTCTTATTCAGGATCTTGAGCAAAAGTATAAACTACTCTGAATGATCTCGTGTCCACTTGACATCCTACCTCAATATAATCCTCTTAGTTTCATTTGCCGCATCTGTACCCGGATTAGACGGAATCTTCAAAGTTCCATCTTTCTTCAATGCTTTTTCACCTCTCGGGGCTCTGTTACGATCATGATGCTCTCCTTTTTTTCTTTTTGTATCTTGATATCTCGATCTCTAAACCCGTGGCTTGTTTGCTATGTCCCAAACATCTTATTCCTTTGCAGCTTTCTGTAAGAGGACTGTATATTATTTTAGAGGGAATAACTCAATATCTGAGTTGGAGGTGTAATATAGTGGAATGTAATTAACGTTGGATATATCCAACGTTAATTACATTCCACTATAGCAGATTACATTCTACAGATTACATTACTATTACATTCCACTATAGCTTCTGCTATAGCAGAAAAATATGACTTAGGAAATTTTTTTAATTAAAATAATTAATGTACTATAAGTATTTTAAAAAACACAAATTGCACAAATTGTGCTTATTAGTTGCTAAAATCAGTGTAAAAATTGTTTTAAACTCATAAAAGAGCTAAAATCCTACATGTTTCGGCTTTAAACTTAAAGCCATCATCGGGGAAGAGGAACAACACAAACGACTACTGATCTTTTAATTTTCGACACGAGAAAATTGAAATCAACAGTATGGAAAAATTTAAATAAAATAAGCGGGCGCTCTCTGTTGCCAAAGAGCGAAAAACAAAACAATGAATTAACCAGGGGTTAAAAATGTATCCCATAAACCAGGTATGCTGAAAGAAAAGTTATCATTACAAATACAATCTTTTCTAATTTTAATTTCCAATGATTCAAGATTGTATTTGTAATGATAACTTTTCTTTCAGCATACCTGGTTTATGGGATACATTTTTAACCCCTGGTTAATTCATTGTTTTGTTTTTCGCTCTTTGGCAACAGAGAGCGCCCGCTTATTTTATTTAAATTTTTCCATACTGTTGATTTCAATTTTCTCGTGTCGAAAATTAAAAGATCAGTAGTCGTTTGTGTTGTTCCTCTTCCCCGATGATGGCTTTAAGTTTAAAGCCGAAACATGTAGGATTTTAGCTCTTTTATGAGTTTAAAACAATTTTTACACTGATTTTAGCAACTAATAAGCACAATTTGTGCAATTTGTGTTTTTTAAAATACTAGTTAACAGTGTAGTGTCCAAATAGATTCAATTGTACTATAAGTAGGTTTCAATTCTTTCCTATTAGTGTCAATAACAGGAATTATCTACGAAAACGAAAAGAAATATTTTAGCAATAGAAAAATATCTGTTCGAAACAAATCATTGTATTGTGTAACTCTAGCCTTAAATAAAATATTTCTAAAAATGCAATGATTATATATTATTACCGAAAATGTGATGATTGTGTAATGATTTCTGAAAATGAAACAAATTTTATAATAATGCATGCTGTTAGCTTTAAAAATAGTTTAAAATGTTTCGGATTTGAGGGAATTATAAATACAGAAAACTATTTTACGCATGTTGTTATATTTATTTTGTATTTTAATTAGATAAATAACAATCTTCATACTGATATTTTTTTGTATTTTTAACGTATTTTTTTCTAATTTTGACGTAAAAAAGTTCTTTAAAATTATGAAATATACTAGGGAAGTGCACGCGGAACGTGCACAAAACTGAGCTGAGCGAGAAAACATTCATTTGTTGTCCTCAAGCAGACATTGATATTTTCTATATTTGAAATGAACATTAATATATTCACAGCCACAATACACCTGCAATAACTCTACTAAAGTTCTTGGATGTTGAAAACTAGAACCAACAGGAGACAAACGGGAATCTTTCACTGCTATTAAAATTTCTAATGTTTATTTAAATGTTCTACTGTAATCTGTTTTATAATTCCTTTGTAAAGATAGTGTCTTTTGTTAAATAACGGACGATTTTCATTACAAATTGTGTAAACCATAGTGCAAAATAAAAGAAAATGCAATGTCCAAAAATTACGGCGATCACAATAACGGGGCTCTGTGCATCGCGCCCATCATAAGCCATGAAAACGACAATCAGGATTAATGACGTTACTTTGACACAATCATAGTAAAATCCCTCAGATTTATAAATTAGAATGCATATCTTCTTTGCAGCGTGTAACAAAAAAGTTTACGATTTCTTTGACAATACCAAAAAAATGCAAACATTTCATCCAAATATCGTAGCATTTAGTGAAATTCTATTTCGTATAGCAATATTTTAAAATGGAAACTTACATTTTTACCCATAAAAATGTAATCCACAAAGATAACATAAAAAGGACATCCTTTTCCAAAAGCTAAAAGTCTCCCGTTTGAGATAACAGCTAAAGATGTCGCTATTTCAAGAAATCTTCTTGATTCTGATCAAGTTTGATTACATATTTGTTAACTTGGAATTTTATTTATGTTATTATTTTATTTATTTATTGATGAAGTTTCAATTTCGTTATGGTGTATTATCCGGAAACAAATACTGAAATATTTATATTGTTTGAAGTGCAAACGTGTCAATCTTCCGAACATGGTAGCGATAGATTTTTAAAAAAATCATGTTTGAAAATAATTTTATAACCAATAAAATATCAGTAAATTGACATACAGTTTTCAAACATATTGTATTTTAAAGTACATTTTTTCCCTATTCGACGGTGTCAAAATATAAATTGTGTGATGTTTAGAAGTTAATGAATTTTTAAAAAGGCAAAATTTATTATTCAAGTTGTATTGTCAATATGACATCAGTTTTACTCATGTAAATATTTTTGCTGTATAATATACATGTTGTTCATACGCAGTTTTTTTTTTTTTGTGGCAACAATAAAGAAAAAAAATGGATTTGTAAATAAAAAAAATCTCTGACGGCTCGGCTCACAAGTTCAGATAGATTTCGAAGACGCAGCCCGTGGGAGATCTGTTTATTGGGAAATGCAGACGAAAGACGATTTTGCCACGATGCGGCAGTTGGGACCGCCCACTCCAAATCTACGTGTGCCTGTAGGCGGAGCCAGCAGGGATTTTTTTCTGTAAGAGTTAGTTCTATAAAAAAAAATGTCAATATAAAAGTTGTAGATAGTATTAAGAAGAATTATAATAAATTTAAGCGTATTTGATATCTTGTGAATTGACGAAGTTATGTTTTTTTTTCTTCTGTAACCATTATCCCCCCCCCCCCCCCCACGCACACACATACACACCCGAGGCCATTTTTAATGATAGCAAAAATCTGTCATACATAGATTTTTGGCACTTTTCCTAGAAGTAATACTAACTTTAGACGGATGTATCATAATTAAGAAATTATGGGGTTTTTTTCTGTCCCACCTCCATACTTGAGGCCATTTTTAATGATATCGGAAATCTGTCATACATAGATTTTTTACCCTGTTCAAATAAATTTTATTATTATTTTTAAATATTATTTCTTTGTAAGTAATAATAACTTTAAACGGATGTATCATAGTTTACAAGTTATGGGGTTTTTCTGTTTTCAACACCCATTCCCCCCCCCCCCCCCACTCTGGTCTGATTTTGTCAATTAACGAAATTGACCGATATTTTATGCTCCTTGATTTTATGTATCAGTTTGGAAGATATCTGTGCAGGTTTATGGAAGTTATCATATCCATAAAAAAGTGATATAGATAGATAGATAGATAGATAGATAGATAGATAAAGTTTTGAACTGGGGGTGGTTTTGTGTTGTAGGAGTCATGATCGGTGTAGATCGGCGTAGATCTGATCTGATCGTAGATTTTTCATAAATTACAACATAGGGAAGAATGTAATAGGTAGTATTTCTTACGAAATCTACCTAAAGAAAGACAGTAACAACGTTAAGTATATGCCATATTTGATCTATATTTATTCCTCAATAACATAATTTTTGTCTTTTTTTTTATTTTGCGAAAACTATAACGCCCTTGGAAACTATCACTGTGCTGAATTAGATTGTCATAGGCCGAACATTTTAGGAACTAAAAAAAAAAAAAAAAAAAAAACATTGGAGTCGCCACAAAAGACCAAATATTTTCAAAACATTTGCAATACGTATGTTTTAAAATTATTTGAGCTTTATTGATTGAAATATAGTTTTATACTAAATAAACTAAAATTAAGGCTTCGATCAGTGCTCTTTTACTTTATTAATTTATATCTTTTCTTCATTCAATAAGCAAAATTTTCATTTTCTGTACAAACCATATATTCATTGGTAGTTCGCATTACATTAATTTTTAATATTTGTGTAGATAATTTTCATATTATTTAGAATATTCCAAATGATGACGTTAACAAAATTCTTGATTGCACTTCTCGTTCAAAGGATTTCCTGACAATGCGGTTGAGAGCAATTTGCTATAAGTTACCATATTTACTAGTGTTTTAACTAAGGATTAAATAAAACGGCATGTAGTATATACGAGAATAAATACTTGTAATGTAAATATATTTAAACATTGATGCGTGCGCATGCATGCCTTTATACAGACAGAAGAAACGTGAAGATGATGTCGCTCATAAAATATATTAATAACTTCATAATACAGTAAAAATGAATTTTGAATTATTTACATGGTTGAAATGTATATTTTATGAATATTAATTTTCATTAGCAAAATATCTGTAAGTTCAAAAACTCGCCAGCAAATTGAACTGCACATTGTACTAACTTCTAACAAATCCATTTTATAATAATACTTTGGTAGACTTTTATACATGTATTATTATTAAAAGTGTATGGTTAGGCATTACTAATTTTAATTACACTATGAAGTGCTCCAACGAAGTTGCCTTCAAATATTAGGTTCACGAGCAAACCGTACAATTAAATTCCTCTTTATATAAGTGATTAAAACGTGTTGCATCCTTTTAATCCTCAGAATACAAATTTCTATCTTTTATTTTTGTATGACCATGAAACGATTATACAGCAGTAAGTAGTTTGATTACATATCAGTTAACTTTGAATTTTATTATAAGTGAGTAATAATTTAGAATTCTGATAGGTTTTAAAGTACCTCATCCAAATCTAAAATAAACATTTGTTGCATCTTTTTAATCCTCAGAATAAAAATTTCTATTTTTTTGTTTTTGTATGACCATGAAACGATTACACAAGAGCAAGTAGTTTGATTACATATCTGGTAACTTTGAGTTTTATTATAAGTGAGGAATAATTTAGAATTCTGATAGAATTTAAAAGTACCTCACCTAAATCTAAAATAAATATTTTCTTAGACATTTTCTTACACTTCTCTTCAAAAGGGATTGACATTTTTGCAGATAAATTAACAGTTTTAGTAGTTTAAATTGTATTTTTTTGATTTAAATTTTAATAATTCATAATTCATAATTCACTTCATTTCATAATTCAGATCTCACCGCTCACCTTAAAAAAAATCTGCTGCGGAACAAATTGTTTTTAAAGGATTTTTTAATCGAAAATTATTTTTTGTTCATTTTGTATAAATAGTTAATTATTCAATTCATTTTATTTGGTTTTGTTATGCTTTTAATTTATTTGTTTTATTATTTTATGTTCTATTATGTTTTCATTATTTTGATTTATGGATTATTTTTAATTTTAATTTTTCTTTTTATTAGAATAAAACTCTGTGTTGGAAACAACAAAGGAAAATACATAACATAGTAAAATTTATAAAGTAAGTATTAATATTTAGGTTGCAATCGAATATTTAAAGCTGAAAGAAAAACTAATAATGATCACTTTTTTATTTAAAGTATTTTTAAAATTAGATCGTACCATATATTTCGAATTTTCATTGATGCTTGAATATTAATGAAAAAAATTAATGGCACTTAATTCTTCCAACTGCAGAAAGCTTACTTTGAAAAATATCTGAAAGTATATTAAATAGTGTTATTGTTTCTGTTAATAAAATACTTTATATATTTTTGATGTGGCTATTTATTTATATATAAACACAAATTATGGAAACGCTAAACAAATGGGTTTCATTTTTATAAGTTTAATATCTACAAAGGAACATAAACAAAGAAAGAAAAATATACATACACGATGTTAGTTTTAACTAAAAATGAAATAAACTTGAAAAAAAAATTAAATGCACGTTTAAAAACAGCTACTCAGAATTCTATATAATTGACAATAAAATGCATTATTTGTGGTTAAATTCAGATTAAAAATTCACGTATAGTTGCTATAGTTATTCCAGATTTAGTTTGTCATATCCATACCGTTTAATTAAATCAATTTTCATCCATAAAATTATTTTTTCAACAAATGTTCCCTGAATTAATATGCAATTGGAAGTTCATGCAAGACTTCGTCTCACATATTAATATATATATATATAACTTATGAATTATCACTATATTTTAAATAATCGCAATGTTTAAATTTCAAATAGTGTCTGATATGGTCATATAATTTGATGTTATTCATGCATTAAAAAAATATACATGAAATATTTTCCAATATATTCAAGGAATAATACAGAATTCCGATAGGATTTGAAAGTACCTCATCTAAATCTAAAATAAACATTTTCTTACTGAAAAATATGTAATCGAAAATGAATGACATTTTTGCAGATGGAATCCAGTTTTTGTAGCTTAAATTGTAATTTTTCTATTTAAATTTTAACCGTTCATAATTCAGGTATCACATCTCACCTTCAAAAATATCTGTTGAGGAATAAAATTTTACTATTTATAAAGAACCTTGTGAGCTTACGTTTAAAGCGCACTCTACTACTCAAACGATGTATTTCCAGTTAATATGCTTTGGCAATATCCAATTCTAAGAAATCAGAAAATGCATACCGGTTAAAATTCTAAGAAACGGTGGAAGTTGCTTCTGAAAATCTACGTGAATTTGTGACTCAGACAGTTTCTTCTATCGTCTAAACATAATATTTATGACACACATTAATTAATAAAGCTCTAAATTTAGCAAGCTTTGGTTAATTATATTCATTTAGTCACGTTTTGAACTATGAAATGAAGTGTTTGAAGAGGCGATTAAGAATTTCTTTCTCTCTTTCAAAATCTGTTCTTCAATATTTATTTAGAAAAATGAAATATCTAATGAAGAAAATTGAGCAATAATAAATCCGCATGTTTTAAAAGTAAATTACTTTAGTTTTTTTATAAAAATCTTTAACAATTTAGTAGGATGAATCTTTATTGGTAAACATTTTAAAATGAATACTTTTTCTACGTTTTTACGATGGTAATAAATAATTTCACCCAAATATTTTATTAAGGACTTTATTCCCTGTTGCATTTTTAATTATTTAAAAATGTGTAGTGGTGCATATTTTGTGTTTGAGAATTTCATAACAGAAAGAACAAGCAGCGAATTTTATTTGTTATTTTTTCGCAGACAGAATAATTAACTATTAAACCTTTCAGGAGTAAATTTATTCTATTGCTAAAATGATTTCCTACCACGAGCATTTACAAAAAACTTGAGTTGAGTTGAAAATAAATACATGCCATTCTGCACATATATTATTAAACAAACTTTTAATTAAAATATTGATATAATGCTTAAGTGATACAAAGAGAAACACAAATGGCTTATAAAAACTTTTTAATGATTGTTATACGTTTCAGCGCTCATACGGCTCCATTTTCAAGGTATACAACGATAAACAAAATATTCTCGCAAATTTTTAAAAATAAACTTGAAAACCATAAATCACAAGATCATATATGTAAAAAAGAAGGTGCTTAAAATAGTCAACTGTAAACGTGAAAATTAAAATTTCCTTATTGCTTTTTTAAAACTAAAAAGTTCCTCGTGCCAAATTTCAGGTATTTCAAATCAAGTGGATTCATTTCAAACGTTCCCGTTACGCATATAGATTTATGTTGCTTCATGGATAATAGATGGGAAATAAAGCCTTGATGTATAAATTTTTTTGATATTTTTAAAATCAAATTTTAAAGTCTCGGTTCTATGTAGTCTTTCCACTGCTGTAGTATTCTCTTTTAATATTGTTTTAAACTATCTAATGGTCATTCCTATATAATATTGTAATGTTCTAACAGTTGACTATTTTAAGCACCTGTTTTTTTTACATATATGATGTCGTGATTTATGGTTTTCAAGTTTCTTTTCAAAAATTTGCGAGAATATTTTGTTTATTGTTGTATATCTTGAAAATGGCGCCGTATGAGCGCTGAAACATATGTCGATCATTAAAAGGTTTTCATAAGCCTTTTGTGTTTTTCTTTGTATCCCTTAAGCATTTTCTCTATATTTTAATTATAATTAGTGATATTATTATGTGATTATGCAACAACATTTTATTTAACCCTCTGAGCGTTTTGAAAAAGTGTAAAATTGTAATGTTGTTTTCTCTTAATTTTGTTTTAAATGCTAAAAAAATATGATTCTTTGAGCATTATAAATAAAACTTAATTACAAATATGAATGTAACCCTTGAGAATGTTAATCATTCTTCAATGTTTTGAAAATTCATTAAATCTATAGAATTATATTATCTTGAACATTGCATATATTGCAGTGAAACCTGGAGCTTAGTGAACGGAATATTACGTTCCACACGCTTAGAGGGTTAAAATATTTGGTAAAATTTTGGCAGTAGGGTATTAAAATTAAGAGATATAAATAATATGCCACCGCCCTTTAAATGGTTAAAAACATGAATTAGAATAGATGATGACGGTAAATGAGGAAGTTGTAGTGATATAAATGAAAAAAGAAATGCGAGATTTGAAGATCAAATAATAAAAGTAACGCATTTTTTTTACTCTTATTTAATCCATTGAGTATCATGTACGCAATATTTAGATTTCCCATTGAATATGTGAAACGAGATTTCTCGTTCTTGACAATTTTAGGTCAAGCTAAAAACACATACATCTTACTTCGAAATTATGCAACAACAAAAAAAATAATAATACCGATATCTTGACAGAGACACATAAAAAGGATTATTTTATTTTCGTTTATTGACTTTATTAGTGTAAACTTTAAATGCATGTTAACATATTCGTGTAAAGCAATCTGATGACAGTACTGCAAACAACATTTAATATCACTGTATTTTAACAATATATAGTTAGGAAGTACATGATGTGTTTGCTCCTGAAAGTAATGTTTATTGATGATAACAGACATTTTCATAAATTGCCGACAACCTCTAAGTTTAATCTAATCTCTAGAGTGACATTTCAGGACAACTATACAGCATCATATTTATTTATAATTTATTTGATAACCGATTGATTTTCGTATAAATTAGTAAATCTAATATGGAAATGTGACTAGCATTTTACAAATTTTAAAAATAAGCTTATTATGCTTTCACAATTACATAGTTCATTAAAATTTTTAAAACTGTGTGGACAAAATACATTAAGTCTATTTTAAAGTGAAAATATATCTTTCGCCAGAATAGCATCATTATTTGTCATCAGTTATAGAATTTACCAAAAAGAGCGCATAGACAACATTTTTACGCAAAGTAGGATTAAGATTTATATTTTTACTGTACTCTTGTAGAAAATAAATAATTAAATGATATACTGATTTTTAACGATAAATTGTAACACAATATGCATCCAACCAAGCTGTACGTTTGATGAAGGAAACCACAACGAAAATTGCTGTCAATTTGTTGCCAGCATTTTCAAGTGCATGAATACATAATTTATGTATGTCAAAATTTTTATGAAGATAGCATGTTTCACTGTAAATATTTATATGAATACAGTAATTTTGACTATAAATTTGTAAAGAAAAAAAGTGAACAACAAAATACATTTTGTAGCATATGTGCTAGTAACGAAATTTTCAGTAGATTTTGCGGTGATTTCTTTTCAGTGTACGACAATGTTTAAAATTAAATTTTTAAAGTGCGGAAAAAAGAGAAAAGAAACACGGTGTATTTATAATTTGTCCATTTATTTAGAAGAATAAAGCAAATTAATAAAAAGAAATAAAGAAATAAAGAACATTTTGACGCCGGATAATTTACAAGGTATGAACATTAAATAATTATTTGTAAGATACCCTTTTATTATAATATTTAGTAACCTTCTATAATTAAAAATGTAGCAGATGAAAAAAATCCATGTGCAAAACTTGTCGTGTGGGTACCTATTAATATCTCTTTAAAATATATTTCACTTAAAACGCCAAATTAAACATCTTTTCCTTCCTTTCTATTAAAAAACGGTGTATTTATAATTTGTCCAGTTCTTCAGAAGAATAAAAGAAATTAATAAAAATAAATAAAGAAATAAAGAACACTTTGACGCCGGATAATTTACAAGGTATGGAAATTAAATAAGTACTTGTAAGATACCCTTTTATTATAATATTTAGTAACCTTTTATAATTAAAAACGTAGCAGATGAAAAACATCCATGAGAAAAACTCGTCGTATGTGTACCTATTAATATCTTTCTTTAAAATATGTTTAACTGAAGACACCAAATTAAACATCTCTTTCTACCTTTCTATTAAAAAAAACACGGTGTATTTATAATTTGACCAGTTCTTCAGAAGAATAAAGGAAATGAATAAAATTAAATAAAGAAATAAAGAACACTTTGGCGCCGGATAATTTACAAGGTATGAAAATTAAATAATTAATTGTAATATACTCTTTTATTATAATATTTAGTAACCTTTTATAATTAAAAATGTAGCAGATGAAAAAAATCCATGAGCAAAACTTGTCGTATGTGTACCTATTAAAATATATTTCACTTAAAACACCAAATTAAACATCTTTTTCTACCTTTCTATTTTAATTAGCTAAATGCATGCTTTTCGTTTTGCGAGCAACTCATTTGTAAATTCTGCATAGCTCTTTTGAATATATTCTCAACATCATGCACTGGATTGAAAATATGTCAGATTCCTATTCTCCTATAAAGATATACTTATTCAACGCATGAAAAATTCCGTATCCACTTTTGACTTCCGAATCTAGATGTAATCCTCTTAGTTAAACACGGCACATTTACTGTCAAATAAGACTATATTTTCCGCTTTCTGGGAAACATTCTTTATTTTTTCGAACTAACTTCTGCCAAGTATTTCTTTCGATGCTATAGGAATATTTTAGTAAGATATATAAGCCCCACAATTTATATTTTTCTTTAAACGGTTAGAATTTTAGAAATAGTTAAATAATAAAAATTCATAATTAAATATATATATATATATATATATATATATATATATTAAATAAAAATAGTATATAATAAATAAAAATAGTATATATTAAATAAAAATGCCATATATTTCTTTCGATGCTCTAGAAATATTTTAGTTAAATAATAAGTTTCATGATACTTTTTTTTCTCTTTAAACATTGGAATTCTGCAAATACTTAATGATAAAAATCAAATATGGAAAGTTTCAAATAATAATAATATTTATATATTAAATAAAATTCCAACTTTTTTTTTTCGATGCAATAGAAATATTTTTGTAAAATAATATATACCGCTAAATAATTTTTCTTTAAATGTTAGAATTATACAAACAGTTAAATGATAAAAATCATAGATGCAAAATATTAAATAAAAATAATATAGCAAAATAAAAATGCCAAGTATTTCTTTTCATGTCACAGAAGTATTTTAGTCAAATAATAAGTACCAAAACGTATCGCTTTCTTTCAAGATAAAATTCTTACATTAGTTGATTCATAAAAATAACACGTGCTTTGTAAAACGATTTTTCATTAAATATTTATTAATTTAACTGTATTAACTAATATGCATCTAATGAGTTAAAGTACAATATTGAACAATTTTTTGTCGATTAAAGAATTTTTCACATATCTACTTCAATTACCTAAAAAAATGTATCGTTGAACGCTGTGCTTTTTTTCATTTTAATTAAAAAAATTAATCAAATATGATGTGAAGTTTAATAAAGATGTAATTTAAAATCTATGCAAATTTGCAAATATACATGCTTCAAAGACAGATGAAAATATCACAATTATTTTCGCTGGTATTATTATTTTCACTTTCCCCTATCTGCAACTTTACTAATCACTGTCTTTTTGAAACTTCTCATTTCAGATTTATGCTACATACAGTCGGCCAAAAGAAACGTCGTTGGGGGCCACCGTAATACTTGTCCATAATGGATATGCATAATATAAAATATAAAAATATATATATATAAATATTTATAAAATGCATTGCAATTCGAATAAAATCCTGGCTTGATGACGTCATAAACTTTAAATACTCTATTACTGAATTGCGTAACAGAAAAATCCTTATAACTCCAAAAATTATAACCAGATCTCTAAGAGTTTATACAGTTGCGTCGGATTAAGCGTCTCATTTCCAACTGAAATATATCTTTAAATTGAAATTTGTGATGAAACACAGTGTCATGAAAAATCGAAGGGTGTGCAAAATATAATTACAAATATCTCGGCAACTAAATATCCGATCGACTTCTTTTTTTATGCAAAATTTATGTTTTTTATTGTCTTTTATATTCACTCCTTAAAATAAAAAAATTTCGAAAATTTTTATATACCTTTAATCAGAACGAATATTGCGAGAGTCCGAAAAAAATAGTTCCGGATAATCGAGGTTACTGAAATTCAATAGGCTTCTTTTCATTATTCCATACTAAGTACATGCCAAATCTCAAGTCTCTATCTATTTGTTCGAGAGATAGAGCGCTTACAGACACACGGACAGACGGACGGAAACATTTTTTTCTAAAAATATGTTTTTCGGAATCTCTAGTGTCTGAAACGTGCAAATCAGTCAAAAACTTTTTGTCGGTTTTTAAAACGATCACAAGACTTATCCTATACTACGTATGATGGGTAAGTAAAAAAGAAAAAAAAAGAACTGCTCATACATTTTAATAATCAAATTGTTCTACAAAGAAAACGAAAATAACCATTTAACTGAAAATTATGTTTTCGTTCAATTTATGTTATAAAATATGCTTAGGGGTCGTCTTCATACGAAAATTGTGCCGAACTCTAAAATTTTCCGTACTTTTCGGTTAGCCGGGCGCCAGTGATATATATACATGTATATATACACACACACACATATATACACATATCTACATATACATATATATACATACACACATATATGCATATATGTATGTATATATACATATATGTGTGTGTATGTACGCATGTATTTATATATGTACATTTATCACTGGCACCCGGCTAACCGAAAAGTACCAAATTTTCAATGGGATCACCCAGTTTTAAAAGCATATTTGACTTTTCCTTAATATTGAATGGTAAGTAATTTGGACAAATAGTTTAGGAATTGAAGGTTTAAATTTTGGAACTTCTAATGTTAAATACCTTTTCATACGTTGCAAAACTGATTGCAATGAGACACTGCTAAAAATTTGCAGCAAACTGTCCGGTCATTCAACCGTTTTTATGGAAAACGGTTACATTACCGTAATTTAACACTATTCTGACCATAATATGGGCAATAATATGGTCAGAACAGAATTCAATTACGGTTATGTAATCGTTTTCTATAAAAACGGTCAAATGACTGGACAGTTTGCTGCGAATTTTTAACAGTGGAGTAGTTTTTAAAGCATAACTGAAAAACTAATTATAGGAAGGGACTGTTATTTTTTATTCGCACATTTAAAGCTTCTGGAGATCGATTTAATTTTATAGGTTTCAATTCATATTTGTTTCGAAAAACAATTTCAAAAAATGTATATTTTTTAAGTTAATTTTCGAAGCATATATGACCTATAATTCTTTTCAATATAAATCGATTTCTAAAAGCTTGAAATATACGTATCCAAAATTACATGTCTTTACGTCAAGTAGTTTTTGATTTATGCTTTAAAAACTATTTATATTACAATTTGTTTTGCAACGATTGAAAAATATTTTAACATGACAAGTTCTGAACTTTAAACATTCATAATTCTTAAACTATTTGACCGAATCGCTTCTATTTTGGTACCCCAAATTCATTCGACAAAACTAAATTTACTGTCAAAATTGGAAGTTGGTATTGAAATTTTCCGAGTTTGGTATAACGTATGAAGACGACTCTCTAAGCTTAGTTTTTTTAAAAGTATGAATTGAAAAAATATATTATTTCCGATCGAATGGCTATTTTCCCTCTCTTCTGGGACAACTTGATGATTAAATTGTATGAAGTGTTTTTGCTCTCTCTCTCTTTTGGTTTTTGGCCGACTGTACATGTTTTTGGTCTTAGATAGTCCGAATCTATAATTAATGTTCAACTCGTGACACTGCCTAGCTCTTCAAATGTCTTTTCCTGCCCTGAAATTTCTATTTCGTTTTCATCTCATTAAATCTTTTAAAAATTGTTGCAGTTCTATGCTTAACAAAACATTTGTGATAAATCGGTGTCGTATAAATTCTTTCACGACTGAAAACTACAGTGTGCATAAATATTTGTCATGTGTTACCGCTGACGTGTCTTTAATTACCAAAAACAAAATTGGCATGTGGTTACCATTTTCATTCTGCAAAAAATAAGACCATCGCAAAACACTTTCCATTTAGAAATTGTTAAACTTTTTCCAAATTATGCATAATTCATTTTAAAAATATTTTTCTTTAGTCACAGAATTTCTTGCTTCCACTACATTACAAGATAATTGTATTTCGAAAACCGACTCCAATGGTATTTAGTACATGCTATTAATAACAGTGTACGAAAAATTCACACATAAAATTAAAAAAAAACTAAATAAATTTTAATTCGTTATAAATAACCACATAATATAAGTTTTACAAAAAAAATAAAATAAAAATAAAATAAAATAAAAAATAAAGTATTTTATTATAAAATATGTGAAATTATCTGGAAAACTGCAGAAAAAATAATTTTTACATTAAAAAATAAATACAATAATGATGTGAATTTTGAAAACTTATATAAATTCCTACAATGCAATTTTTACATAAATAACCCAATAATAAAAAAAAAATCACTCATATTTTTCCCCTGTTTCTTCAAGAACGTCTCATTTGGTTTCTTGCCAAAAAATAAATGGCTTTGATAAGTTTGCTTATGGTTGTTTCAATATGTGAATTACGTAAGATAAATAAATACTTTCACACATCTGCTTTATTTTTTTAGTATTATTATTTAAGAATAACATTAAGCTATAAAGTTCACAGAAAAAATGGTTTAATGCGTATAGGTTAATATCCATACATTTTGGCTAAATAAAGAAAATAATAGTTGATTTCCCGCAAAGAAAACTTTATTAAAGTTATATATTATTTCTATACGTTAGGAATATAAATTCGTTCTAACATTTTAATGTCGTAATATTTTTTATTACAGGGAAATAAAAAAAAACGTATATTATTACAATACTGGGATAATGGGGTTCTTTCATAAGCAACTACTGTCTCATTTAAAATTCTTCTATCGTATGTCAACGGCAATTTTAATTCAAAGTCCTAGATTCAAATCCCGACCTGGACACTTCCCGTTGGAAAAATTACAACTCGTATGTTTTATTTATCAATCACTATGATTGTGTTGAAATAATAAAACATTTAAGTTGCATGAAAATTAATCATGCAACCTAGTATTCATGTAATTTAAGTATTAGAGCAATTTAAGTATTAAATGTAATAGAGATTATCTATTACATTTAAGTCTAATTTCGCTAACAGGTTTTGAGGAAATAAATCGGAATCCTTTGTTTGGTGTTACACGCAAATAGTGAGCAACTTCAAAATTTGAATAAGATAACTTCCTTACTCCTGCCGTTTTATTAATAATCACGAAAATCACACTGTCCTTTTTACAATACCATCATGAGCTGAATGAAATAGTTGATACAGCTTTTGCCGTTCATTTCATATCTTAACAAGTGATCACATAATATGCATCCAATTGAAACCAAAATGGACACTTACAAAATGCATACACTGGTCGAAATTAATATGTGTTGTTCCTCTTAATACCGCCTTTAGAGTTTACTTCATACATATAAAAAGCTTTGTAATATAAATGTTCGATTTATACATGTAACGCTAAAGTAAGTAAGAACAAAAGTAAGCGATTATGGGCAAATATATTTTTGTAAAACGATAGCCATAATCTATTTTATGTTGTTTTTCTAAAACTATTTCTCTTAACTTTTTTACAGGCCAACGTTACCAATAGGGAATATCGATTTAAAAATTCAGTACTAAATTTTATCAATACTGACTTGAAAAAATTAGCATATATAATAAAAGAGTGGTTTGATTTTTCGATATAAAAATTATGTATAAATCATAAAGTGAAATGTACAGAAAATCATAAAAATGGTCTTTTTTAACCATTTTTAACAGAGAAAGTTATCATTTCAATTTATAAATTTCCAATTAAATTTATATCTAAAAAAGTTCTAAATTTAAAAATTTAATATTTCATTAACTCTTATTACTTTTCTTCTTATTTAATCCACTCATCGCTAAATTTCATTTTTGAATCCACTGTAAAAAAATAACCAGAAGTGGCCAATGTTTTCAATTGGGAACATTATATTAAAAAAAATGCTGAATTTAAATGACTAATATCTTTAAACTAGAAGGCAAAATATGCAAAGAAATAATTTAAAATATACCTGTATCGGAATTCGGCCTGTAAAAATTTAAAACTTCGAAATTCTGAAACTTATTTCACTTCGGTTCAAATTCTTTTTTATTTATACGTCTTTGTAATTGAATGTTTATATTTCGGTATACAGGGTGATTCGGAGTATCTGTCGATGTTTTGCAGGAAATCCAGATACATTTAACCAAGCAATGATAAGATAGGAACATGTGGTTGCAAATGCAACACCAAAGCACTTGAGATTGCTGATTGATAGTTGCTGAATTGAGCAAAAGGAATCAGCGGAGGTTGTCAATTGAAAGCTATGGTGTAAGATACCACTGTTTTTTCTGACATTCATCTTATAGCATAAATCGTTGCAGCAGCTTAATTTAGTGATACATTATGTGTGTTTACCCACGTTCTCTGGTTAATGTGCCCTAAATGTGAAGCCTATGTTACGTCACAAGGTTCAAACTTTGAACATATACAGTAAACGTACTAGGAGAGGGTATTGATGTCCAAAAGTCTTAAAATCAAGTTTTATTTTTGGTAGCCTACTAATATGCTTAGTAAAAATTATTAAATAATTTTTTGCATTTAACGTTGTGATTACTGAGTCTTTTTTTATTATTTTTTTAAACCCTGTAACGCCTATGTTTTACGTTTGTAACCCCATGTTTCTGTGTTCTATTACTTGTTTTTGTGTTTTTGTCTTCCCTACAAATTATTGAACAATTATTCTAAAACACTCTGTACATGAATTTTATTCACTAGTTTTTGCATTAAGGTAAGTATCAACACTCATCAAAATCTGTTTGTTCTGCTAAACTTAATCTTTTCATTGTTTAATTATCATTAAGCATAATATACATAAAATTTATCTAAGCTATTCTTTAGTTCATTATTACTTAAATCTTAGAAAATCTTAGACTTATACAAAGTTTAAAAACGCAATTTGTATTCTATGACGAAAATTTAGAAGTCATATTTAATCATAAATAGTCTTAATAGTCTAGATTTCCAGGGAGCATGATGTATTTTCTATGAAATAGGAATGCTTTCTCTTTCATAAATAATTATTTAATTCTGAAATGTCATAAAAGTATCTTCCCAAAGAATTAAGTAACAATAAACTTAACAGAATAAAGCAGTTCTGGCAAGCTTGATGTGTAACTTCTAACAATCACCATAGTAGAAAAATATATGAAAATTGATTATAAAACTATTTATCATAGAGGAAAATTGTCTCATATGATTTTAAATATGCTCACAATGAAATATTAAATTCTTTATAACTGATTCAAATATGTTTTAGCATAAACCTTTCCTTCTCACCAGTATATAAAGAGTGGATATTCGAATTTAATATAAATTCATTTTCTTGAATAGCATATGGCTCATCGTACTAGAAATGTTTTATACATACACATGTACATGTGGTTATTTATATGCAATATCTAAAGAAATTTTAATGAAAGAATTTTTAAATCAGTAATATTTTAAATGCAACGTAAATAATTTCTATTTTTAATAAGAATGATTTGCAATAAGACGAAATGTGGAAGATAAAATCTAACAATTATAAATTTAAGCGTTTATTGAATTGAGATAGAACTGAATCATAAAATCTTAAATTACTTTGATTTTTTACAGCTGTTAGGCAATGATTATTATTTGAAAATAGTGGTATTCACAGTCAAAAATCATACGTAACCTAAGATTAAAATATTTATTTATTAAATAGATAATTAACAGTGCTTTTAAAAACTATTTAAAAACTATTCAAAATTTATTAAAAAAAATGAAATTTATTTATAAAATTATGATATGTGATAATGATTTCTTACGGATAGATTATTGGTACCATTTTTTTTAATCTTTAAGATCTCCATGACAATAAAAGATTTATTTAGAAAAAATGCGCCTGTTTATTTATATGCAATTTCTAAATGAAGAGAATTTTCAATATTAATAATATTTTATGCGCAATATGAGTAAGTTCCATTTTAAATATTCTTCAAATGATTCTCACTGAACAAAAAATTAGTAAAACGAATTGTGAAAGTTGGTAAAGAATACTAACATTTATAAATTTAATCTCTTTAGAGTTCATTGATTTGAAACGATACCGGATTACATAAGTTTTATTTATTTTACATTTTTTTACAGTGGTTAGGTAATAATTACTATTTGGAAGTAGTCGTACTCACATTCAGGCACCGTGCAAGCCCTAGTTTCAGTAAAATAAACCTCAAGACTAAAAACTTTCTTTTTAAATAGATAATTAGAATTGCTTTTAAAAAGTTTATTTTATAATAAATCTAACTAAAAAAGAATGATGTGTGATAAAGATTTATTACCAACACATTGTTGTTGGCATTTTAATCTTCAAGATCTCTGTAGCAATAAAACTTTTATTCATGTACCTCTTTATTTGTATGCAATTTCGAAATGAAGGAAATTTTCTAAATCAGTAATCTTTTAAACGCAACATAAGAAAGTACAATTTTAAATATCCTCTAAATGATTCCCAGTAAACGAAAAAGCAATAAGACAAATTGTGAAAAATGAAAAAGAAAACTAACATTTATAAATTTAATCTCTTCAGAGTTTATTGATTTGAAACGGAACTGAACACACATAATCTTAAATTCTTTTGACTTTTTTCACAACCGTTAGGAGAGCCATTTTTCTTATCATGATAATCAAATTTGTTTAACGCATTTAAAGAGTAATCACGATATTTTCTTCTGTTCTGTGCTATAACTTAATAGAACATACTTCTTAGGAGTGAGCTTCATTTGCTATTTTTACTGCTGTATATAATTGCTTCTTAGCCTCCATTAGTATGAAAAGAACTCACTTCTTGAAGACCATTTTACTGCTTTGAAACAGCAAAAAGGAATGATAAGAATGGCTTGAGTGATTGTGATGTTATCGAAGTACTGAAGTTAGCACGGGTGTTATTTTTTAAATTCTTAATTGCAGCTTGGATAAAAAAAAAAGTCAGCTTATTGTCTGGGAATTGCTTTTTGTTTAATGCTGATGTTGAGTAATAAAGAAAAACTTTTTTTTAGAGATGCAATGCTGTAGCAATTTTCTTTGAAAAATAACAAACGCGACATAATGGGTGCATATATTATAAAATAACTTTTGAAATAATTTATTTCTCCGTTTGAATTCCGCGCTAATGGTGAAATTTTAAAGCCTTGATTTAATGGAATTTTTTAAAGGATCGCCCAGAGTATTAGACGGTATGAATGTTCTTTTTCAAGGGAAAAAAATAATAGGAGAAAGATTCTTCTTGTATTCTTCTACACTTAAAACCTTCCTCTTTAATGACATATACGCTTATTTATAAGTTAATTAAGTCGAAAATCTAGTAAATTTAAGCTTAGAAACGTTATATGATTTTTAAGAATCTATTTACGCATGTTTCTGATCGTGTATGTGAAATCCGAAAAGGGGAAGGGTGGACTTTATAAAATATATAACTAAAAATATAATGTCTCGTAATTAGTTAAATTTTTCTTAATAATCTATGCATTCTAATATTCCAAACATTGTCTTTCTTTTTTTTTACTTAAAAGGACTTTATTAAAAATTTTGTGCAGAAACCTTTTAATACAAAATATATATTTTTTTAAATAATAGAATGACACTTAGCAGAATTTTCATTAAAAAATCACTCTTAATAGACTTTTTTTACAAATTGAAAACTAAACCAACAATCCCTAAATTATGCATAAGTTTGTTATAGAACGTATCAGGACTGTTTCTAAGACCAACTGAAAATTTCAAACATAGCAATATATTATATATATATAGATTGCGAACAATTTTTAATAATATTTACTGTAATAATTGATAATATTTTCATTATTGAGTATGAAAACAAATTTTTGCCAAATATATGGCAATGTATGGCATATGTATGGCAATGTAGTTTTTTTTTTTTTTTTTTTTTTTTTTGTTGTTGTTTTTTTACCGCAAAAAGTAATTTTACCCAAAAATTAATTTTACCCAAAACAAAAATTACAATTATTGCTCATATCTATCTCCAACATCTAATACCGTTCATAATTCTCTGATCGATGCTTCAAGGTACAGAGTAGTAATATTAATTGTATTTCAGATCTAATACTTTATCTGAATTTTACGAAAATATGAGATATCCTTAAAAACACACCCTGCACCATTTTCTGATCATTTTGTATTTATATTTTTATTAATAATTGCATATTAGATATTGGTTTCAGTTTTAAATTCTGTAGAAAAGAAACCAACTAGCACAATTTACAATCACTCATAAAAGCTAAGCACGCCATGTTTTTGTGATGTTATACATCTGCTGCGATTTGAAATCGGAATGGCACAACGGGTAATTTAGCAAGATAACTATACAGAACTACAGTCTGTCTCAAAAATTTAGGCACACACTAAAATATTATATTAAAATTGGAAGGAGAAATATATGGAATACATTCACAATAAATATTCAAAATGAAATTGAAATGAAACGTAGTAGATATAGTATAATGGTTTCATCAGCATTATTTATTTTTAAAAATAGTCTTTTTAGATATTTTTCTATAAAAACCACCGTCTTAAAAGTTTAGGCACATTATGCAAACGCTAACAAATGCTGGATTCGTTTCGACCAACCAACCGTTCCGATTAACAGACTGTTTTCCCTGAAGAGAGTTGTTACATTTTTCCAATTTTTCTAAGTTAACATTAAGGTTACTACTATATTACAGGCTGAATCGTCAATCATTTTGTTGCTCACTTAGACCAACAAGCGATTGTTGGCCAGGCGGGTAGAAGTTTCGTGGCCAATTGTTCTTCTCCTACGGACAATTAAATGGCGGCGTGAGTCAGCCCGGATAGTAGGAGCCTTAGTTACCATCACCACGTCATCCTGCAACGTCGTCCTGTAACATTATGACGTCATCGTTACAGACAGAGCTGACGTTTTTGCTTTATATAACAGATAATATAATGTTAACATATTTATAACTTATTTATATAGCTACAAATAAAAAAAAATAGTGTAATATGCACGACAAATAAGCTTTTTTTATATATATAGATTAATCGAATTTCTAGAAATAGTGAAATAACATTCCAATTCAAAAATCGGATGCAAAATCATTACAATGAACACAATGATCAATTTATAGCTGTGCAATGTTATCAACAAAATTTTCCCTGTAATTTCAGAATGTTTTTTTACGGCGACAGATGTTTAAAAAATCGAACTGAAAAAAAACCAGAATGTTAGGTCACATTCTTTGTTAAATTTATCAATTCTTAAAAAAAAAAAAAAAAAACAGAGCGTTAAATACAAGGAAACATCATAGTAAACGATTTATTGTAAATTTATAATATTTAAAGAGTAAAATATGTTGATTAATCATTTCTTGATTGCAATATGTGAAGCAAATGTTATTTTTCTGGATGAAGAAATATACTATTGCTCTATAAAATTTAACTAAATAAACTTATCGTCTATCATTTTATGCAATCATTTGAAGTACTTTGATGAATACAGCCGAATGAATTTCAATAATCAGAAATCTCCAAAAGTCTTGCGCTTTTCACGATAACAAAAGATTAATTTAATTTCTAGAAATAACACAAGAACATTCGGATTTGAAACGCTGATACAAAATCTCATGAATATACTCCAAAGAAACAAGCTACAATGAGCTTCTTATCGCTGCGCTAATTTTATTTAAAACTTTTCTGTAGCTTATATTTCATCCTTCTTCCTGCAATCAAATATGTATTTGCTTTGACCCAAATAAAGAGTAATTATAGTTCCTCGGGAAAGGCCAGAATTCTAACTTAATAAAATTTTCCTCCTTGAGTTGAGCCCCATTTGCTCCTCTTACCATGTTTAATTGGCCCTCCGCTTCCAACATTTAGATGAAGATTCCAACACTGTAGCAGTCTGCTGAGTAGATAGAACAAACATTGATTAGGGAAGCTAGAGTGATTGTTGAGGATATAGTGGCATTGATTAGAGCGATCTCCTTGTAACTTGGAGATTTGTCATGGTATTGTTAAGGCTGATAAATAGAATGCAGAATCTAACGAAACAACTGGAGTATTTAAAAGGAGGTTTGGAATTCAAATATGATTCGAGTAATAAATCCGGAACTGGATACATTCCAATTATTAAAATGTTGTTAAAACCGATAAATTGAATTCATTTAAGATTCGTATTTCTACTTATTATATTATATAAAAAAAAGACTGATTTACATTTAATGTGTCTAAGAAAAGCAAAATTTTATCGTATAATTCTATAGTATAAATTTTAATTACTTGCTTCTGTATAAAAATAAATTACGGGATTCAAGTAAAAATTTCTTTGAATTGATTAAAATATATATTTAAATTCTAAGTATATGTTTGCACAAAAATAATCATTAACTAAGATTAAAATCGTGAACAAACGTCGAACTTGTAATATTCCATAGTGATACTATAATATCACTTTACAATAGCAATAGTAAAAAAAGATTGTTTTTATTATTAAAACAAAGAGTCAACTTATTCAAAACCATTGAAACGTTTTCACTGTTGCTTTAATGTACTGGCAAGTTTTAAAGGTCAGGAATACAAAACCAAGTTTCTCCATTAGGGAAGCTAGTGGAGTGACTGTTGAAGATATAATCGTCTTAATTAAAGTGATATCTTTGTAACTTGGAGATTTGCTACGGTGTTATTGAGTCACGCGACGACACTTGCAAGCCAATGTTAAACCTATAAGAGCATTCTTTTCAAATTTTTCGTTTGTATTTCAATATTTTAAATTTTTTCTCGCACAGGAAAATTGAGATTTATCTCAAACTGGGACCTTTTATACTTTTTCAAATTTGATTGAAGATTTTTTTTATAAGGTCACATTCTATTTCTAAACCGGTTTCAATTGTGAAAGTACATTCGTACAAAAATCTGCAACCATAATGAAAAAGTAAATAAAGACTCGATCAGAAATCAACCTATCCTATGCGATAAAAAATATTTAAAAATATTAACCCTTTCTTGGGCAGTGGTATGTTTATGAAACCACTTAATTTTAATTCCCAACCGGCACAATGACACCAGAAATTTGCTAAAATCTTTTCCATTTAATACGTATGTGAAATATAAACTTTTTCTTATTTTCAAATAAATTTTTTCGTAAATTCCGGTGCCAGTCATTTATTTCAACATTTTAGTACTGAAAGTACTTACCCCTGAAAGTGTTAAAATGCTAACGAGAAATTTTAAATGAACACACCCATAAGTTTAACATTACCGTAGTGAAAGTTTTGTCGTGTGCATAGGCACTTAAGACTGATAAATAGAATGCAGAATCTAACGAAAGAACTGCATTATTTAAAAGGAGGTTTGTAATCCAAATAGGCTTCTAGTAGTAAATTCGTAATTTAATACATTCCAATCATTAAAGTGTTGTTAAAACTATCAAATTAAATTCATTTGAAATTTTCTATAATTCTTGTTTCTAACTATCCTTTTAAAAAATAAAAATAACTCCACATTTAATTTGGTCTAAGAAACTTATATCCTTTTATTATACGCATGTATATTATACAAATAAATTATTTATTTATGCACAGTTTCGATTGAAAACTAATTTAAATGAATTCAATTACTTTTTATATACCTAGGTCTAGATAGTATATAAACCAAATGTAATAACCCTAGATGTAATAAACCCAAAACTAGATGCATGCCATTTATTAATGTGTTTTAAAATTGGTAAATTGAATGTATTTCAAATTTGCTATAGTTCATATTTCTATTTACTATTTAAAACTGTTATGCTGTGGTAATTACAAAACTTTATTTTATAGCATTCTAATATATTAATTTATGATAGCATCAACAGTTATGAATATAAAAACATAATACAATTCGTTTAATTTACAGTGTTCAGTGAATTAAAGCATGCGCATAACAACAGAGCCCCTTGCTGAGCACTAAAATGTAAAATTAGATCAACTTATAAATAAGTAATCATTAATCTCAAATACAAAATTTAACATTTCTATAAAATAGAAAATGCAATAGAGCTATAAACATCATCTCAAAATGCTAAACGTTCGTAATCAGGACCGTAATCAAAGTTGGTGTTAAAAATGAGCGATTCTGGCAATAATGTGATTAAACGTGTATGACAGTTACAAGAATGGTGCTAATAATACGGCAAACCACCCTCACTAAATTGCATCAAAAGTTTATGGGCTCGATTCGTATTTCTTCAACCATAGGATAGCAGCGGCCTCTGCTGAGGGATCAAATCCAAAACTGAATCAGCATCGATTTGAACGAAAAAGCCTCATATGTAAAACATTTGGTGCAAATGCATCCAATAGATGCCTATTAATATAGATATCACAGATATCCCAAAAAAAACATAGCATATAAGCGTCATATGTAAGGCAATATACACCAAAATGTCATCTGAACTAACTTATGTCAAGGTCTAATAGCATATGAAATTTAACGAATTTCCGTGCATTAGTTCTTGAGATATAGCCATCACGGAAAATGTTAAAAATGGAGCATAGCAGTACCATCTGTTGGGAGATATATACCCAAATAATCAGCACCTTTATTGCCAGGGTCTAACGGAATATAAAAGTTTGATTAAATCCTTAGCATTAGTTCTTTAAAAAGAGCGGCCATAAAAATCGTGCCACACGCAGACAAACAGACAGACACTAAAAAAAAATCAAATCATGTTCAGAACATTTCAAAAGGCATTTTTTTTAAAAGACAAATTTTACATGTAATACGTTTTTTTTTAACAAAATAGATTTTAGTATACGTATGTGTAATATATATATATATATATTTTTTTTTGTGGTTTATATTTAAATCTGTTTTTAATTAATAAAATTGTTTTGAATGCACCTATTGCTTCGAATAATAAGTCTGAAACAGGATCTATTCCTATTATTAAAGTGTAGTTAAAGACGATAAATCGAATTTAATTCAATTTTTCTGTACTTGATATATCTATTTACAATTTAAAAAATAATAAATAAATTTACACCTTAATTGGTCTGAAAAAAAAATTATTATATGGATGTATAATAATAATAAAAATATATTATTTATGTATATCCTCAACCAAACGAATACAACCAATTTTATATAACCAATTGAAAATTGAGGCACATGAATTAAATTATATTTATACACTTAAATTTTAAGCCCATATTTTCATAAAAAGCAAACTAACTTATACTAAAATCTTAAGCAAATATCAAATTTATAAACTTAATAAAATTTCTCTATGGCAATTTTACAATAGTAATCGTAAACAGGACTATTGTACATTATTTAAGATAATATTAACATATTTTGAAACCAGCGAAATGCGTTGATTGGTTCTATTATCTTGGGGAGGTGCATTCCGGCTTCTACACTTGCATCATCAAGGTATAGAGGGTAAATATCAGAACATCTCAAAACGAGCAGCCAGGGAGTTGTTTACAAGTGAAAATACGACTTAATTCTGAGGGAGCGCCGCAGGTAGCTGCTTTTTGTTATCCCGCGCAATAACACAAATTATGACGTAGAACGCACACTGAACCAATGAAGAATTAAAGAAGACGCGTCATGCTACGTCACGACCAATGAAAGATAATTAGTAAAAGAGTTTGGACAGAGAGGAGTGGATTAATTTCGTAGTAAAGTGACTTTAGAGCGGGAAATGAATATTCGGAATAAAAATGAAAATGGCTCTCAAAAAACATTCTAAAACCCAGAAAGGATCGGGAATCATGATAGAAATTAAGAATAACTAAAAGCTTTATATTTAAGTAAATTTGGACAATTTAGAATTAAATAAAAGGGAATTTAATAGAGTTAACAATAGAGCTAAATTAAGAATAAGGATTTAATGAATATAGAGTAGTAAATTGGAATAAAACAGGGAAAAAAATTAGAATTGTAAGAATTTGGAATAATTTAACTAAGGAAAAATGGCGAACTTTTTTATTATTACATATCCCCCCTCCCAAAAAATGTATGAACCGGTTAGTCCAATTGACTTACATGTTCATTGGGAGAAAGCAGATACTTGGGTTACAAAACAGTTCCCTCGTTGCAATACAGTTACCTGGTCGCTGCATCGCGATGCTCAAATTTGAATTCTGTTAACTAAAATTGTTAATAATTAAATTTAAAGAAACACGGTTAAGTGGAAACTGCTGTAAATAATTACATTTTTCAATAATAATTAGTATAACAGTACAGTATAGTTTGTATCAAGAAAATGTAACAACAACATATAAATCATCTCTCTTTGTACCAATAATTTAACAATAATCAGCATTATTCACTTATTTATAGTCCTTAAGTGATTTTTTAAATCCTACTGAATTGTAGAGTCCAATTATTGAATATTATAAGAGTCCTTAATGTTGCAATGGCAGTATGAAGTTGCAATAAATAAATTTAAGTAATAATATAATAATAATATATAAATCATATCTCTTTTTATCAATAATTTAACAATAATCAGCATTATTCACTTATTTATAGTCCTTAAGTGAATTTTAAGTCCTACTGACTTGTAGTAGTCCAATTATTGAATATTATAAGAGTCCTTAGTGTTGCAATGGCAGTATGAAGTTGCAATAAATAAAATAATACAATAATAATAATAGTAGCAAGAACAATATCAAGAATAAAATTTTAAAATAATAATACTTAATAATAACAATAATAATAGTATCATCAATAGAAAGAATAAACAACAATAATAACATCAAAATTTTATTTACATAACATCAGAAACTTTTTTGAATGCAGCTTACCTAAACTTCCAATTCCACTCTTTAAATACTTTTTATCCATTATAATCTTCATATTCTATTTCAAATTCAACTTATAAATAGTGTTACTAATATTAATAATTCTCAACAATAAGTTCAGCAATAACAAGCAGTATAATTCAAAATATCACACACTTTATTTAATTCTTTCCTAAGTATATCATTAATATCTCATCCATATAGTAGTGAATGAGGCATGAGAATATACTCAAATAAAATACATAATACAAAATAAGGAATAAATAAGAAATATTCGTGAAAACAATCATTATTGTGTAGATGATGGTTATGTAACTATCTTGATTTCAGTCAAACAAGAAAACATAAGTTGTGAAATGAAAAAATAGGACCTTGTAGCATATTAAGAAAGTTTGGACAATTCTCAATTAGTATTAAGATATCATATTTGATTAGTTTAATATAGAATTTAATCCAGTTTATTTTATTAATTTCGTTAATACTGTTTAAATTATTATTCTAATCTAATTCAATTCAGTATCAGAATTTACTAACTTAAATCAACCAGTTTTTGCCCGCACAAACAGTTAACTCAAGTGAAAACTCAACAGTGATGCTCCTGTGAGCTCAATTCAAGAACACACTGATATACAGAAGAAAATTGATAATTAATTTTTTATTTAGTAAATTTATTTTATTAAGTTAGTTTATTTTATTAAATTTAATTAGTTTTATGGCTATTATAAATTTTTAATTAAGCTATTAAATTGATATCTATTACATGATTATTGAGAAAATTCTATAAGAGAAAGAGTCTAAAGAATAAGTTTAAATTATATAACTAAAACCCTAGGAACAACTTTTAAATTATATCTTATCAATAATATCTGGCAAAGCAATTCATAATTCTTTATCTTTCCTTACTGAATCAAAATGTTATAAGAAATGTTGATAAGAACCAAAGTTTTTACCTCAACCGAAATCTTATCCAATAAAATACATAAGAATCTATTAAATTGTATTTATTATCTTCGAACCTTTTCATCATAGTAACAAATACAACAACAATAATATTTAAATTTGTGAAAATAAGTAATTAAATTTTATTAAAAATAACTTATATGGTCACTGTAACGCATATAAAACTAGAATTTGTAATTAAATTTCTGTTATATTTATTGTAAAGCTCATTATTACATACTCCATTTTCTGTAATAAAATAATTCTTTTCATAACTTCTCAATCCTCTAGAATAGTATGCAATTGGATGTAAGAAATTATTATTATCAGGTTGCTTAAGGACTACACCTACTGCCACCTGTGAGGCATCAACAAACATATGGAGGGGTAATTTAGGGTCATAAATTTTCAAAACAGGTTTAGCAATTAGGGCATCTTTTAGTTTTTGAAAAGAATTTTGACAATCTAAATTCCATTCCCAAATAGTATCTTTTTTGAGCAATTTATTGAGAGGCTGTCTGATTTCTGCATATTTATTGATGAATTTATGATAGACATTAATAGATCCTAAAAATCTTTGAAGTTCTTTAACATTTGAAGGGGGGTTTAATTTCTTGATAGCTTCTATATTATTGTTAGCAGGAGTTAAAGTGCCATTTTTTATCTCATAACCTAAGAAATTAATTGTATTTTGGACAAAGCTACACTTAGATAATTTAAGTTTAAGATTTTCCATTCTGCATAATTCAAATATTCTGTTGAGATGTTGTAAATGTTCTTCCAAAGTTGAAGAAAAAATAATTATGTCATCAAAATAGTAGCAAGCAAAGTTAACTTTATGTTTAGTAAGAATTCTCCTAATAGTTCTATTGAATATCGATGGTCCTTTGAGATCCTGTCGACTTATATTACGATGATTTACCTTCATATGTTGTAGTTGCAGTAACGTGGATTATAGAAGCAGCACACATGGTTGCACAACGAAGTTAAGAACGTCGGTGGTTATTGATGATATAAATTTTTAGAAGCAGTCGTAACAATTTAGTTGCAGTCTCGACGTGGCCATAGCGGCAGTAGAATTTAAAACCCAGAGGCGTTTCTCCATAAATTCAGAACGAACAAGGCTTTCCATTTCAATCCTTTATTAAATGTTTCTCTTGGGCAGTTTCCACCATAACCATAATAGTCTTGCATCACTACATCATCAAGGTATAGAGGGTAAGTATCAGAACATCTCAAATTCTCAAAACGAGCAGCCAGGGAGTTGTTTACAAGTGAAAATACGACTTAATTCTGAGGGAGCGCCGCAGGTAGCTGCTTTTTGTTATCCCGCGCAATAACACAAATTATGACGTAGAACGCGCACTGAACCAATGAAGAATTAAAGAAGACGCGTCATGCTACGTCACGACCAATGAAAGATAATTAGTAAAAGAGTTCGGACATAGAGGAGTGGACTAATTTCGTAGTAAAGTGACTTTAGAGCGGAAAATGAATATTCGGAATAAAAATGAAAATGGCTCTCAAAAAACATTCTAAAACCCAGAAATGATCGGGAATCATGATAGAAATTAAGAATAACTAAAAGCTTTATATTTAAGTACATTTGGACAATTTAGAATTAAATAAAAGGGAATTTAATAGAGTTAACGATACAGCTAGATTAAGAATAAGGATTTAATGAATATAGAGTAGTAAATTGGAATAAAACAGGGAAAAAAAATTAGAATTGTAAGAATTTGGAATAATTTAACTAAGGAAAAATGGCGAACTTTTTTATTATTACACATATATATATATATATATATATATATATATTCCTTTTCTTGTTGCTTATTAATCGTCCTATTGCTTGGACACCAATTGTGGAGATCACAGCAGTAGTGCTTCAAACCACGGACCTTTGATTTGCAAATCAGCATGCTACCGATTACACCATTGCGAAATTTCTTCCATCATTACTTTCTCTACATTGAGGAGGTAGATGACGGCTCCATACATCATGAAAGATTAAATAAACAGATTAAATTAATAATGCAAGGTTTCAGTTAGGTATAGACACTTAGTGGTCAAAATATTATGAGCACTGCTCACTGAAACTTATATTCTTATGATCGGTTTTAAGATCCATTTAGAAGAGCATACAGATACGCTTTGCGATTATTTTCAGTTGTTTTGCGTTACAATTTGTTATGTTATAGCTATTCTCTTGCTACAAACAATGTGTGTTCTGTCAGTCACCCTGGGAACTCTATTGTTCACAAGCAATTTTCGCGGACTATTCCACTTTTCTCTAGAAATTTTTGTCTTCGATGCAATTCTTCGAAGACGCGAGACATTTTTGTACGAGAAATGCCAAGGTAGTTAGCGATTTCTGATGTACTGGAATCGACTATTCTGACACCCACAATCATGTCTCATTCAAAGTCTTTCAAAAATCCTTATTTCCCCATGAATATACAGAATGCAAAGTTAACTGATGCTTCTGACCAAGAGCAAACTTTTAATCAGAAGAACCAGTTTATAACATCAGTGCACAAGCCACATGGACGAGTTGAAGTTTCAGTGAGGAATGGACATAATGTTTTGCCCACTAAGTGTATATCTTAGTTTAATAAATAGTCGAGCAAACCACCCGTACAAGGACCTCTCTGAGTCTGCAAATAAAAATTAAGGTTCTGTCCTGGGCCGAGCTCCAGTCTAATGAGAATTAAAAAATATGTAAAGATATTAAAATGAAAAAAATAATGAGAATAAAAAAAATACCGGGTCTGGAAACCGGACCGCGACAGGTCACGGTACGCAACAACAAAATTGGAATAATAATCTAAACGCATATATAAATTTAAATCGTCTTTTACTACCTCGTAAAACAAAAAAGGGACAGCCGACCGCAATGGCGTGACAAAACAAATAATAATCCCCTCCCGTTAAAAGAAGGGAAATGGAGGGAATGTTACCAAGATAAATAATTTTCTCATAGCCAAACGTAAAAAAAGCATATTTCAAGTTATCTGGAGATTTGTCTAGCATTAGATGGAAGAAAAAACATGAAAATGATCTAAAAAAATTTTTTTTTTTGAAACAGTAAAATTTTTAAATAATAGATAACGTGTAAGGCAAAAAGGTACCGCCTATCTCTGATTTTATTTCCATCCAGGCCACGTGTATGGTAGTTTTAAACTACTGAAAAACGAAAAATATGAGAAGGACTTTTAGAAAGTACCTTTTTTGAAAAAATAAATATCGATATTTTTGTAATAAAAGTTATCATTCAGAGCAGAAAATTCTATCTGTGCATTAAAATTGCAGAAAAAAGGGAAAATGTGAAAATGACCTCCAAAAAATACTCGTATATTTTATTATACTCCTTTAAGATATACTATAAATACCCTCCAGAAAAAGAAAGTACCAGCTATCAGTGGGTATTTTTTCATAACTACATGTGTCCGTGTATATAAAAATGCAAATATTACTGTACATCTTCTTGGTGAATTTCTTTATCAAAACGGTACTTACTTTTGGCTAAAAAAGTGGTTGAAAAACTGTTTTAAAAATGTTTAAATACCAAATCCACCGGCCGAGATTTCCATAAGTGTGTAGAGTTCTTGCGGCAGGTAACTATAATTTACCTGTCAAGTGACAGCTCAATCGAAAACAACGTTCGGACGTTATCATTTTCACACACTGAGACATCAAAATTACAATGCTTTCCTTACGCTATGGGAACTTTTGAAAATGGTAAGTTAAGAAAGTTAAGCTAAGTTTTTGAAAATGGTAAAGTGTAAAATGATGCGCGAAGAGTGTTTCACAGAATAATTTTCAACAAAGGCCCACGTAAAACATTTTTTAAGTAAGACATATATCACTTTTTTTAAGTGACATACATTAGTGCATGAATATTTATATGTTATACAGTGCTTATATTCTTTTTATATTAAAAATTATAAAAATAGTTTAGTGAGTAAAATATGTAAAATTTTAGGACATTTATTAAAAAAAAATTATTTTAAAGACACATACATAGCTTTTTTCATGTAATTTTTGCATTTTAAAGAACGCCTGAGCAAATTATTAACCCATTTATGCCTAGCGTCGAAGCTTTAGTAAAATAGATAAAAGTGCATTTCACACCACTTTTTATTAAATAGAAATTTGGTGTCTTATTTTTTCGAGGACTCATCGATAAAATAAGACACCAAATTTCTATTTTTTTTAAAGTGGTGTGAATGCATTTTTTTCCCATTTTGCTAAAGCGTCCCAAAATTGGGACGCTAGGCATAAATGGGTTAAAAGCATGACTTCTATTTTACATACAATTACAATTAAAAGATTCCCTCTGATGATTGTTGACAATGAAACCTGTATTTATTTCTTTGATAATCGTAACACTCTAAGTACCACCCTTGCATTCAGTATTTACCGTTAAAAGCATCTAGAAACTAATTCTTAATTTAAGGGAAGAAAAGTTAAACTTGGCAAAAACTTTGCAAAAAAGTGTAAAAATAAATATACTAAGATTTAAAGTTTTAAAAATGGTCAAAAAGTGTAAATTTTACAAATATATAGTGTAAATATTGGCAAGCATGCTGTGTCTGCTTTTTTAAAAAGAACTATTTTTACTTTTATACATTTGTTATCAAATTATTCTTTGCTATGTACAATATTATGAAATTATTGCTTATTCACATCGTTTTTCCCAATTTTTCTAAAATGTTTAAAAATTAACGCATTAAAATAATCTCCAAATACATTTCTTCCTAGTTTCTGAATAAGCGAACGGTAGTATTTTATGAAATTATTGCTTCAATTCCCTAAAATAAACGTTATTTCAACGATGTTCTTTTCCCAATATCGGCAATATCCTTCGACCGAAAATTGACTATCTTTCTCGATCTTCACACTGACTGAGGGCGGAAGATTTTTATCATGCGCACACTTTTGTTAACGAACGACAAGTCGGGCCATGATTAATGGTTCACTATCGCTAATGGGTAGGCGATGACATTGCCCGCCAATGGTCTCGACGTCGCCGAATTAGAATGTTATTGATGCACCTTTCGGTTCGCTGGAGCGACAGACTAGTTGAGCCTGAGCCTGGATGTAGATGTCTCTGTCAGATACCGTGTTCCGTCGTGTAGAAATTTGCTCCGCTTTTACATTAAAACTAATTTGAGTATCGTTGTAGTCAGTAGTGGTCGTTGTAGTATAATTAAGTTTCATTGAAAATTCGTTACACAAGAGAAGGGATACTTACATTCATGGACGTCATCAATCGAGAAAAAAGAGGGTCATAGCCCCTCCCTGGATTTTGAAATTTAATTTAATTTTTTTCTCTGATGATTTAGAGTAAAAAATAATTCGAATAGTAAACATTATTCTGTACAAGTGACTTAAAATAATTAAACACAAATTAAAAGAGGAAGTAATATTTTTTCGTCATGGAAGCTCCATTTCTTCTCCTCAACTCCATGGAAGTATATTTTTAGTTATGTTTATTTGTCTTTTTACGTTCATGTATTTAAAATTTATATTAAACGGGGCTCTGTCCCTCTGACGAAAGAAGAAATCGTTGGTTCAATTCCACTTTTTGAAAATTGCTGATAGAAATGTTTGAATATTTAAAAATTTTTAATTTTTAAATTCTTGTGTTACTTTGTATGCTGATACATTATAAAATCTGTCTTACAAGCCATATTCCGGCAAAAAATTCTCATCTTAGCGTATCTCATGTTTATTTTCATTTTATAAAACGCGTTACAAAGTCTTGCTCCTCTCTGGATTCCATTCTACCTATGTCTATGACTAATTTGCTTAAACATATTAAATTCATCAAGATGTTTGGAAACATTACCTTGTGAATTTTATTTGTCCATTTAAAATTATCCTTTCAAACTTTCTTGAAACATTTCTCTGTTTCAAATGTATTATTCATTCAAAAACGTTCGATTCCGAAAAAAAAATCGAGTCAACGATTAAAAACGTTTAATTGTGAAAAAATATTCGAGTCAACGATTAAAAACGTTTAATTGTGAAAAAATATTCCAGTCAACGATTAAAAACGTTCGAATCTGAAAAACAAATCGAGATTTTTACAGATTATTATTCTTAGCAAAATAAAAATTAAAACTCAAATATTATATGTAAAATTGTCTATATAAGCCAATATATAAATGAAAAGCTGACTACTGATTGTTCTGCCGTTTGAACTTCTCTTTGAAGCTTGTTTCCTTCTTGTTTACTCAAACTCGATACCGTTCTTTGAATATCAAATATTGTACGATACAGAGATCCTACTTTCAGATTTCGGTATCTCTGAAGTCATCAGCAGTCGTTGAAATGAAATTACATGTCATTGAATATTCGTTAAACAAACGATGGGATACCCATTTTATATGAACGCATCAATTTCATCAGAATCTTTGGACATTTATCTGTGTGCAGTTTAAAAGTTTTTCATTATTTCTTTTCCAAAAGTGATTAAACAACAACAACTATACTACTAATAATAATACCCATTTAAAATTATTGTAAGAACTTCCTTCAAGGTATTTATCTGATTTTATATTATACATTTAATATTAGAAAATTACTATAGAAGAAATGCTTTCATCATTTAGCATATGATTAAATGCAGTGACGAAGTGAATGGAGGTTTTCGGGGTTAAAGCCTCTCCCAGAACAAGAACGAAAAATCATGCATTGTACATAGATTATGAAACATTTCCTAACACTTTCGGACTATAGTTACAAAACTTGATATTTCATGAAATGAAAGGAGATATGTAAATAAACTATTAAGAAGAATATAAAGTATCTGCTTCAAATCGAATCCGATTATTTACGCAGGAGCTTAAAAATAATGAAGATTAACAAAGTTTTCAACAGACTTCCCTTGTTTTGTGCAAAAAACGGTATCACGAGAAACGTTAGAAGTGCGCTGTAATTCGATCAGTGACAAAGTATGCCAAACATATTCAAAAATAAATTCTTTTATCCAAACATGAAGCGCCTAATTTAGCGCTGTTTGGACATAGATAATGATAATTATTACCGATTCATGTGGTATTGTTTTATTTGAGCAAAATAAAATGTAAATTTCTGTTGATTTTTCTTTAAATAGCGTTATTATTGTTAAGAAGAATTATTCGAGTTCGGCTTAATGTTGTTCACCGCATTTTTGATTGCAGAAATGGATTGCGACCTTATTTTCCTACGCAAAAATTGTTAGCTGTTGTGTGTCTACGTCTTTTACCTCTTAAAGTTTGTCTCATCTTTTTTTTAAAAATAATTTGTATAAATCTAACACTAGTTTTATATTATTTCATTAGTGCATTTTACATTTTCCAACTCAAATACAGTAAACGCTGTTTAAATACATCATGTCCAACATACCTGCTGATTCTAGCATATGGAAAGAATGATATCATTCATTAAAAAGACTGACTAGATTAACCAGTGATTCAAAAAAGGGAGAATACTGGACTAACTATCTACAACTTAAACATCTAGACCGAATTCTGTCGCACCACTATTATATGTCATGATCGCACCATCGCACATTATGAAGATCGCACCACTATTATATGTAATACCGATAAATTAAAGCTTTTGAGTTAATAAAGAGTGTTTTACATTGTTATACAACTGTAGCAATTATTCTTGATAACTGCATACTTAAAAAAATAAACTTCATGAACTAATTTTCAGTTCGTAATTGAAATTTTACCTTCTTTACAGAACCCAGTTTTCTTCTCTGTCAAATATCAATACTGAATGATTCGTTTTAATTTTTTACCTTCTTTACAGAACCCAGTTTTCTTCTCTGTCAAATATCAATACTAAATGATTCGTTTTAATTTTTTACCTTCTTTACAGAACCCAGTTTTCTTCTCTGTCAAATATCAATACTAAATGATTCGTTTTAATTTTTTACCTTCTTTACAGAACCCAGTTTTCTTCTCTGTCAAATATCAATACTAAATGATTCGTTTTAATTTTTTACCTTCTTTACAGAACCCAGTTTTCTTCTCTGTCAAATATCAATACTAAATGATTCGTTTTAATTTTTTACCTTCTTTACAGAACCCAGTTTTCTTCTCTGTCAAATATCAATACTAAATGATTCGTTTTAATTTTTTACCTTCTTTACAGAACCCAGTTTTCTTCTCTGTCAAATATCAATACTAAATGATTCGTTTTAATTTTTTACCTTCTTTACAGAACCCAGTTTTCTTCTCTGTCAAATATCAATACTAAATGATTCGTTTTAATTTTTTACCTTCTTTACAGAACCCAGTTTTCTTCTCTGTCAAATATCAATACTAAATGATTCGTTTTAATTTTTTACCTTCTTTACAGAACCCAGTTTTCTTCTCTGTCAAATATCAATACTAAATGATTCGTTTTAATTTTTTACCTTCTTTACAGAACCCAGTTTTCTTCTCTGTCAAATATCAATACTAAATGATTCGTTTTAATTTTTTGGTGAGTCTTAATATGCAGGTGTGGAAATATATGAACGTGGATTGATAGGAAACGTTTTTAACATTTTCCAACACAGTTAAAAAGTGTTTATGAATTTGGTTTGTCTGTCTGTCGCCTCTCCATACTCTAATTCGTTTAAACATAATCGGAGTTCCATGCAATTGATATAATGTTATTGAGGTTTATTATACCATTTTCGGTATTGAAAATAAAGTGCGTAGCATCTATAGTTCGTTTAAAGTGGCACTAAAAATAACTTTGTTACATTACGGTCTATGGGGGAAAATTGTCCATGGTGTATTTTAATGATTTTATGATAACTATTTTAATGATAACTATTTCAAGGACATTTAAATTGGAATACATCACTGAGGTGCACTTCCGGGTGTTCCTTTAGAATATGGCGTGCATAGTATTCATCGTTCGTTACAGGGACACACAAAATAATTCCATTACAGTACTGTCTATAAACAATAATTGCTGGAAGTATATTTTACGTTCTGGTACGCGTTTTTAAAGGGAACTAATTTTTCGCCTATTACTTGATGTATATAAAGCTTATAAATCATATACAGGGCTAAAGCAAAGATTTCGAGTGCATTTCCGTTTAGTGGCGGAAATTTGTGAATGGGAATTGTCATCTGTCTTATGCGCTTCCTAATTGAAGTACATTTTAGCATATGTATTGTATATAAAAATATATAGATCATATATAGGGCTACCCAAAAGAATTCGTATATTTTTCTGACTATTGATGGCAATTGCTGAAAGTGGGTTTTTAAATGTATCATACGTATTTTCACATTCTTTACTTAGACGGGCCATTAAGATGATCCTGGATTGAGCAAATTTCAACTTAATAGATATCTCTATTGAGAAAAAATTCACCTTAATAGATATCTCCATTGAAATATTCTAACATAACATTTGAAAATCCCAAGATTCTCCAGCGAAAACCAATATTTACAGTTAAAAAAGCAAATATCAAAAACGAAAATTACTTTTCTTACCTAGGACTAACAATAGACGTTCATCTCTCTTTTCTTCCTCACTTGCAAAGTAAAAGAGAGGAAATAGGAAAAATAACAAACAACCTATATAAGTTCTCATATCGATTTCGGCAGACTTCCCTTAAATTTATTTAAAATCTGGTATAATTCAATCTTACAGCGAAAATTGGCATACCTGCCCAATTTGGTTCCCCCCAAATGTCAAAGTATCACGGTAAGCGTCAACTACTTGCGACACAGAGACGTGCATTAAGACTCATCTCCAGGGTATATGCAAAAATATCAGCGGTACCTCTCCAGCCATTAACAGGTATTCAGACGCTGGATCATCGAATCTCAGCTAAGGTGGAATTATCATTGCTAACGAGATGTGGTACTTCAACAATTGACAAGCTTCCCCTCTTCTACTATCCGAAATTGTCAAAATACAATCTCGATTCAACATGCACTGATATAAGTTGCTTAACACTGGAGCAGCACCATGACAGAATCTGGATTTCTACAGACGCATCAAAAAGCCCAGAGGACACTGGGACAGCTTAGCTTTCTTGTGTCTACCTTATAAACTCTCTCGAGCACTCTTTGAGTGTCCGTCTATCCAGCGAGAACTCGGTGTATTAGGCAGAATTATACACAATAAAAAATGCTTTGTTATGGGCGATATCGTCCGACCACTGCACATTCTTGGTTTCAACGGATAGTCTGCCAGATCATCTGGTCTTGCAGGATATTGATATGTAGACTACCTAGTAGGGCGTATCGAAAAAATCCAAATTTCTTAGATCTTTTTGCGGTAGTGCGGAAAAGTTGTGAACTACCTTTATTAAAACGTGTGTGAAATCTTAAAACTGTGGATTGATATCTTCTGTCGCCTCATCGGCATCGAATTTTGGAAATTTTGACGCATTTTGGTAGTTTTCTGTATAACTGTTTTCTGCTTGCACATGCACAATACACAATCGACACAGATTGGGTTTGGCGGTCTGCCAAAATAGTAGAACACCCTTATTTTCACGCCGAAAAACAATTCGGAATGACCAGTAAATCACGTGACCACTCTTTTTCGTCTGGCTAAGTGCAGTAGTCCTGAACCACAAGCATATGAGAGTCGCAACCGGTATTAACTCATTTAAAATAGTATATTTTCAATTAGTGTGCGGTCTTTACACTTGCTTGCCCTGTAGCCATTTTTTAAAGAATTTGTCTTGTGGTTTTGTAAATTTCGTCGTCATTTTCTAATAAAAGATATTGGTAAATATTAGAAATGCCAAGATCATCACATTCAAAGTTTTCAAGTCGACAAACGTTGCAATGCCCTATTTTTGGAACACCGAAGGATTTTTTACGAATGCTACCAACGCATGAAGGCATCATAAGATGTTGCGCTCACAACAGATGGCGTATTGGTTGCGAAACTGGTGGAAACAAAGAACCATGCTTTTCAGTTATTGCAGAAACTGTTGCTTTTAAGATTGAAAATTTATACGCAGATGCATCCATTCCTTCAGTTTCACATAAACGTGTTTATGATATGATACACACATACCATGGAAAATATCGATCAATCATGAAAAATATAAAACGTGTGGGAAAAAGCAAGACTACTCTGGAAAATGTTGAGAACTGTAAAATGGAAGCACATTTTTTTTGACATATCTGCTTGTAAATGCGCGATTTTTAAGGAGTGTGTCTCTCCTTCCTCATTGACCAAAGAACGGAAAGAAAAATGTTCATTGGAAATGTTGATGTTCCAGAAACAAAACGACTACAGAAACGTCAAATGCGAAAGGAACAGGTTACTATTCGATCTGCAAAACAGGCGTCTCCTGCTTCTGCTTCAAGCTATTCAGTGGCGAATGAAAGGGAAAATTAAGTAGATATGATAGAGGCTGAGACTGAGGAAGACAAGGTGGCACCAAACACGAGTCTTACACAGTATCTCTTCAGCAGCCCACAAGGAGTGTTCAAATGCGTTTAAAACTGGATAATACAGTTCTTGTCAGTGAAAGGTTTGGTGTTTCCAACAGAGCCACGGCTGCTATTGCATCTAGTGTCATGCATGATTTGGGTTTAATATCGGAATCAGATATCAGCTTCGTCACAGCCTTGCAGCTCGGCGGATTATCAAGGCAAGGGAAATTATCCCAGACGGAAATTGTGTTCGGAAATTCGTTATTACTGCTGTTAACTTTATAGGTACAGACTATGTAGATCTCATTGACTGGTAATCTTGTTACGTGATATCGCCTCCTGTTCTCAGAGAGATCAGTTCTCAAGAATTTCTGAAGATGATACAGGGCAGTATGCCAATGTATTGCTGAGACTTTATTAAATTTCCTTCACACACACAAGCAGTTGAGCGAATTGTGAAACCAGTCATTGCTGCCTCCAGAATACCAGTTGGGCCGCAGAATAGGGATAGAATTATTAGTGCGGCACTAGATTCCAGAAAACACATGTCAAATTTTGAGACCAAAAATGATTACAAGCAACAATGTTTTTGTCATTTGTATGTTCGAAATGTAAAATAAAATTTGTGTTCGCATTAAAATGAGGTAAGTGTGACGTATATTTATTTAAATTTGCCTTCATTTTCCAAAATTTGGTGTCGGTGAAGCGGCAGAAGATATTAATGTATAATTCTAAAAATTTTTATGGCTGTTGTTGTTGTTTCTCGGCGTAAAACTATTTTGGCAGACCGTCAAACCCAGTCTGTCTCGATTGTGCATTGTGAAAGCTGTATACAGTTAAGCAGAAAACTACCAAAATGCATCAAAATTTCCAAAATTCGATGCCGATGAGGCGGCAGAAGATATTAATTTATAATTCTACAATTTTCTATGGTTGTTGTTGTTACAAAATAGTAACTTGTAAGCACTACCCCAAACCGATGAGCTAAATATGTGATTATTTATTAATTTTTGTATTTTAATCATTTTTAGTCCAATTTTTGAACTTTCGGCCCACTGAGCCGACAGAAGATATCAACCCACAGTTTAAAGATTCCGCACACTTTTTAATAAAGGGAGTTCACAACTTTTCCGCACTACCGCAAAAAGATCTAAGAAATTTGGATTTTTTCAATACGCCCTACTACCTAGTCTCTTAAATCCAACTAATCGTAAAAATATTCAGATAAAAATTTCAAATTCAATTGGGTAAGAGGCCACACGAGTGTTGAGGGGAACGAGGAAGCGGACGGTCTAGAAAAATTGGCAGCACAAAGCCTATATAAACTAGTGTGTATTGTTTTTTATACGAAATCGCATCTATAACACCAACTCAAAATCATTAGTTGGAACTCCGGCAGGACAGGTGAACGTATCGGAAAACGGTTGTTACGCATATCAATTTCTCCTACAAGTTTCTACATAATTTTCTATTCACAACGGACACATGTATATCTTTTTATCCAATCATGGACCCTTCCAATATTACTTATATAAATTAGGCAAACGCCCTTCCCAAGACCCTCTACGTCTGTGGAGAATTATCAACATCACTCCACTACATTCTGTGGTGGACATTTATGGCACACTTCCATATAAAATAAAACATAGAAATATGACTCTCAAATACTGGCTGACCTATCTGTTAGAAAGACCTACCTTAATTTAAAAAAATAACAACCCGCATGAGATTTCTGGAACTAAATGAATTCCTTTTTATAAATAATCTCCTATACAACAGCCCACAGACATTGCTTCATCGGACGATGATGATCTTTAAGTATCCGGTCTCTAATTCTAAAGTTTCATATAACTTTACTTTATTTTTCTTCTAAAAATTCATAAATATTCTTAAACTAATTTAAACTTACTTAAGAAGTTTCAAATTCTCTTATTTCTGACTACGTCAGAAATAAATCAGCAGTAATAACTGAGCAATGATTGGAACAGTACCAATCAGTGTCTAAACAATCACGAGTGAAAAAATACAATGGACATTGCTTCTAAATAGGAAGAAGACATTATTGTAAAACTGATCAAAGGTTAGATATGTAAATATTTAAAACATTACAAAATGTATGCAATACTTTTACCTGTAACAACACGCTGTTTATCCAATAAAGGAGGGACTGCCTCTCAGCTGATCTCGCGGCCAGCTCTCTTGTCTGGGATGTCCTTAGCACGGTAAATCTGTGTTGACCAACCAAGAAATTAGCCATATCTGTAAGAGCGAGAGGTCAGGACTTGGATGCTCGCTGTTTACGTAGCCTCCCCTCCCCCTCTCATTTAGTTTGCACTAAAACTCTAAAGAGTAAGCGGAATTTCCCGTCATCTCCGTTTTTTTAGACACCATGTTTCACCTTATTAAACTGTCATGTTCTGTTAAAATATTCTGAATGTATTGGAAAGTGTTTCATAATCTTTGCTTGAACGCATGAATTTTCGTTATTGTTATAAAGATGCACGATACATGCTACGGCATTTTGTGATAAAATATTTATTTAACTGGATTATGTTTCAAACAGGGAACATTTTTGATAAGAAAAGTATTAAAAAGATTAAATTATTTATAAATTCTTCCGCATATTACAATGTTTCAGTTTGATAAAAAGCAGTTCAGTTCAGATGACTCGTGATAAAATGTTTTACATGAAGTATATGGGCGATATTTTTAAAGGCCATCCATTTGTACATTACGAACAATTCAAATTTCGTGATAAAACTAATATTATATTTACTCAAATGTAATTTTTCATCTAAGTAAATAAACAATAAAATGAATTTACTCATTTCCTATGTGCAGATGTCCTTACTGTAATAAAAATGTTGAAAATATAAGATGGCCGAAAAAAAAATAAAGAACGAGGCTCATTCCAAGAATTCGTGTATCATTCGATGCAATTTATTTTTTCCAGACGTTCCTAAAGTGCGTCCGCGAAAAATTCGATTGCTTTTGGCGATTGTTCCCATTTCCGGAACGATCTTTCATCTTTCCGAAAAATAAAAATAGTAAAAACGTAAACGAAATGAACGGAAAAAAGTAACAAAAGTATATTCCAGATACAGAATGAAGGAAAAGGATGAAAGATTTTTCAGCAAGTTAATGCTCTTCTATTATTCCAGAACATTGCACATCGCTGAAATATGATCTTTGCAGCTATCTCCTTTAAATAGCCTTTTAAGATGTATGTTGTAAAAATCCAATAGATATAGAATAAATTCTCTAAAAAATCCGTTTAGAGAACTATTTAAATTTGTTTCCGTAAATAATAAGTACTAATATGGATATGTTGTACAAAATATATATATTATGGCCTCTTATTTAAACGGGAAATACTATGTTAAAAGTACTAAATAAATTCATTGCTTTTGTTTCGTGATTTTTACAATCCATTGAGAAACAACGAAAACTGTTCAGTCAAATTTCGTTAAAACAAGCTTCATAAGACAGCCATTATCTGTTCGTTGTAATGAATTTCCATTATAATGAAATTTTTTAATTTTGGGAAATTGTTTTAATGTAAACCAAAATATAAAAAAATAATTATCAGAAAATTATTAGAAGAAATATCATTACTTCTTTTCTAAGAGTGACAACACCTTTAATTGTGTTTCCATGATTAAAAGTATTGGAAAACACGGAGTTCTAAATAAGGAACGACGGAACACTTCAAAAAATGAAAAGTGATGTCATAAACGTACGTTTTCATTCATAATATTAAAAAATGTATATAATTACGTCGAAATTATACTTTTTAATCAGAAAGTAATGTTAGTGGGTCGATTAAAAAACATTTATTGATCCGATCAGTACAGTACATTAAAAGGTTTCAAAATAGGCTACTCCTGCGTCAATGCATCACTTCCAGCGAGATTTTCAGGCATCAAAGACGTCACGGTAAGGCCTTTTCAACAATTCCTTTTTCCTTAGTGCAAGTTTCTTTGACTTAGTCAACTGTCTCGAAATGACGTCCTTTCATGGGAGTTTTCAAGTGCGGGAAGAAGAAGGGGGGTGCCCCGTCAGGATTCTACGGTTGCTAGGGAACCTTACTGTTGGCAGCACCTTTGAATCGGCCAGAAAGCGGGTCACGAGAAAGGCAGTGTGGGCCGGCGCGTTGTCCAATCGTCCGCGGACGCAATCCACTGCGGACTTGTTGAGTTTCACCAAAAAAGGATGAGCGCTCATCGCGGCTTGCACAGGGGACGAAAACAAAGTTCGCCAAAATATCTGTCCCTACTCTCTGGATGGTCGGAGGCGACTGAGCGAATGCATGTGCATAAATTAATTCCTCCCTTCAGCGATTCCCAACACTACGAGCGCGCTGCGACGTGTATTAGCTTCACAGTAAAATCACTGACATTACTTCCCGGACAAAACCTGTATAAGTTGTAAGAAAATGGAATAAAAAATACGTTTTCTTATTTTAATATGCATGCAAACGTATAGAAAACTACAGATTTCTGTTTCCAATTCGAACAAAACTGTTGTTAATAAATTTTACAAATATCAAGATATTTTAAAGCCTTGCCTGTTTTAGAGTGAAATGTAATGACATTATAAAAAGTAATGGAAGTGTACTCATTGAAGTACGAAGTGCGTACGAAGTGTAATATCATTTAGGTAAATGATATTACAAAAAAAATGTCATACCTAAAAACTTTACTTGATTTGTATACTTTTTGAAGAAAAATTGGAAGTATGTTTTTATCGTCAGCGGTTTAGCAGATAATTGCCATTTGCATCAATAGCATGCATGTCAGGAATTTCTTTTTTATTCAAAAGTTATGAATTCATACCAGAAATTCTCAACAGTAATTTTTGTCTTGCTTAATGACAGACGTTTTATGATTGTGTGTTTCATAATCAGCGTGAAAATTCTTCTTTTGGAATTTCCGGTATGGATTCGGAATTTCTGAATTAACAAAAAAATCCTGAAATGGTCGTATATATATATATATATATATATATATATATATACGACCATTTCAGGATACTTATTCAGGATACTTATTCAGGATACATATATATATATATATATATATATTCGCTAATGATGCAACTGAGTTAAAAATACCTCTGTATAGTGATATTGTGGACAAAATCAATGATTCAAACTAAAATGTATAAGAATTAATTATTTTACAAGTATGATATAAACCATGATTCGCACAGTGGACACGATCGTTGCTTAGTAGGCGATTGAATTCACTTATAGGGCGATCAAAAACGAAAAGTGCTTTGGGGGGAGGGGGGGGGTAATTTAATATAATTTTGAACGATAAGCGTAGTTATTGCTGAAACGTCAGTTGAGGCTCACTGTGGAGACGTGAAAAGTTTTTGGTTTCCGTCTTTTTGTTTGTCTGTCTGTCTGTCTGTTTCGAGATAACTGCCGTAAAAAGCGCCCGATTAGGTTGATTTTTGGTGGGTATCTTGGTGAGGTACCCGGAATTAGTTGTATAGTTTTTAATTACATTTCGTTCATTCGTTCAAATATATAGAACATTTCGTGTTAGGTCATAATGCTTTCGTAAAGGAATGCAGACGATTTTCAAATTTCATTTCTAACTGAAATGAAAATCATATATTTGAATAATGGATTTAAACGTAAAATTACTTATGCTAAATTTTTTACATGGAGGTTTTAAATATATCCAATAGCTTTGAAAATTTGCCGATACATTTATTAGAATTTAGAAATTAATAGTTTAAATTATTGGAACATTTTTTGCATATGTTCGGGAAATATATAACAATTTATTTTCATATTTTTTTTACAAATTTTAAAATGAATTTATTTTTACTTTGTTCTTTAATTTATTAGTAGTTAATTTATAGCAAACATATTTCCAAGAATATCAAAATAATAAAATTCAAGTAACTCTTACTATTTTGCTGCAATATTTTATTAGCAAAATAAATTATTTTCGGGAGATTTTAGTATTCTATTGACATAAATATGAATTTATTTTGATACAAGTTTATTTTTTTTTATCCAAAAAGTTACACGAATAAGAAGTTCTTAAGAATTTCCGAATATCATTGCATAAACAGTGTTTAATTTAACGCTTCTAATTTCTGAAACTTTCGAAATATTTTATATATCTATAAATATGTATGTAATATAAAAAAATTAAATTGCGGATTCTCAGATGCTAAATAATATGAAAAGTGAGATTAAAATACAATCATTTTTAGAACTGACGTTGAGGTTCCTGATCTGCAGATTTACTAGTTTAATTCATATCATATAGAGGAAAATACCAGAGTCAATCAGTTATAAATCAGAAAACATATACAAAATAATTCTATATACAAAATAAACTAAATTTATATAAAATTAAATGTTATAAAAAATTCTGTTTACTATTTAGAATTCACTTGTATTTGGATGCAAATGATAATAGAGGAGGGCTCCATTACACCGTCGAAGAGTAAAATTTTTCTGGATCTCGAAAACTACTGAATAGAAAGAGCTGTAAATTTATATCTATGTTTTTGACGATGCTGATTCTTTTTACATAAACGTTAATGTAAGTCATATTTGATAAAATTTTTGAATATGAATTTATTGCTAATTTTTAAAGTTAAAAATATGTTTTTGAGACATACACACACACACAAGAAAAAAAAAGAACAAGAAAAACTAGATTATATTTGTGTTTATTGATAGTATTTCATTAAAAATGGATTTTTCAATTAGATGAATTTTTGGGAAGATATACACTGCTCAAAACAATTAAAGGATATTTGAAGTTTTATATAAAATAAAGATATAAACTAATTTTTTTTTTCCGAAAATAGAAGAAGAGAATCACAAATGCAAATTTTTCTGGTTTTCAAACTGTGGAGTATGCAAATTTTGAGTTCGACGTCAAAAACGTCGCTTCAGCGACAGCGAATGAGATTTGACTTTCAACTGGATAAAAGAGAATGAAGACAAGGATGATCGGCATTCAGTGATTGCTTTGTTTCGATGAGTACGATGTCTCAGCGAAGTCATTTGACAGATTCAGAAGCTTGGAGAATTGTTGGTAGGTTAGAAGGGGGCCAAACTCAAGCCGAAGTAGCGCAAGCCATTGGAGTGTCACAAAGTGTCATTTCCAGGATCTGGAACAGTTTTTTGGAGAGTGGATGTGCAGGCCGAAGACCAGGGCAAGGTCGTAGACGGGCAACAACGCCCAATGAAGATCGGTATTTAGCGTTAACAGCTCGGAGACACCGAAACATGAACGCTACTCTTCTCCAACAACACCTTCGCTCGGCTACAGGCACCACGATTTCAACTCAGACTATCCGAAACCGGCTCCATGCTGTAGGTCTGTATGCTCGCCGACCGATGGTATGTGTTAGATTAACATCAAGGCATCGTCGCAACCGCAGGGAGTGGGCAACCGAGCATGTCAACTGGAGAAGAAATGAATGGAGCAATATTCTGTTTTCTGACGAGTCCCGTTTTTCTGTGCATCCGGGTAATAGGCGTATTTTCATCTGGAGGGACCGTGGCAGTAGGAATGATCCTGCGTTCGTGCACGAAAGAGTCAGATTTGGCGGTGGAGGAGTGTTGGTGTATGGTGGCATCTCCATTGACGGGCGCACTGACCTCTACATCATTCGAGATGGAGCTCTGACTGGTCGCCGATATAGGGATGAGATCCTCAGACCTATTGTAGTCCCTTACGCTGCAGCAATCGGAGATAACTTCATTTTAATGGACGATAACTGCAAGCCACATCGTGCAAACCTGGTGGAGGATTTCCTTTTCGAGGAAGGAATCGTTCGAATGGAATGGCCAGCGTGTTCTCCAGACATGAATCCAATCGAGCACGTTTGGGACGCTCTAGGAAGACGAGTTTCTGGCCGCCAACAACCCTCACAAACTCTCCAAGAACTGGAAAGAGCTCTTCTGGAAGAGTGGGGCAGAATACCCCAACTCGTCATTAATAGCCTCATTGAGTCCATGCCTCAAAGGTGTTCAACGTTGCTGGCCGCCCGTGGAAACCATACCCCCTACTGAAAATGATTTTCTTTGAAGAAAACACCTTTTCTTATTCTTTTTTTCTCATATGCACAAATTGTGTTTTTTTCCTTTTGTACACAAATGCGCAATAAATAATAAATAATGCATTTTTTTCTGCCAAACATGTGTAATTTATTCTCATATAACCTACTATGTCTGTCGACCATGTATCAATCAGCTAAAAAGTTTCCCAGATACAAAATCCACCTAAAACTGCAATATCCTTTAATTGTTTTGAGCAGTGTATATTAAAGTTTGTCACGTGGATTTAACATTAGCCATTAGCGTCTTCAAATTTTGCTTTTTCTAACACTAGGAAGATTTCAGGGAACCTGCTAAACAATATACTTTTCTGCGCTGATTTCATCTGAGGGATTCAAATAAAGTTAAAAAGTGGATGTTTCAATATGAAAAAGTTATTACTCTAGCATCCCCCAAATACTATTATGGTTGAATGATTTTTTAGTTTTTTAATTATGTGGGACATATCGAAAATTTTGTTTAAATAATAACGAATTGACTGTTCGTCAATTCTTACGAAGACGAAATTGCGGGTGATAGCTTGAAACAAATTACAGATTTTTATCTCAAAATAGGAAAGATGAAAATCATATTAGTCAAAATGTTCTGAAACGTTTCACTTTTATGAATTAAAATGCACATTTCCTTTAAACATGGTGTCAGTTTCATTGATTAAATCATTTATTCAAACAAATGTTTCCCTTATTTTAAGCGAAATGTTACCGCGTCATAAAATATCAGTAAAACATACATAGTTTTGTTGCAATTATGGTAGAATGTTTTTAATTTACGAATTAAAATGAACATTTTCTCAGAATGTGACATAATTTTTATCAGTAGAAGCATTTTTGTTTAATGTTCTAGAGTCTACAATGCAGAACGGTAGTGATCCATGAATAAAATAATAACTTTATAAGGATACATTTTCATTGATAAAACTGAAAAATACTATACTGGAATAAAAATTATATCATTTGTCACTGACTTTTAATTTCACCAGTATTGAGTGAAAAGTCATGAAAAAATTCTCCATTTTCTCATTTTTTTTTTCAGGAAATAAAATGCATGTTTAGAGCGGCATGGTGCACTGATGGAAGAATTACGCTTTTCTGAGTTAAGAGCCTTATAGCCTATAAATAAAAGATAAATAATAGTTGCACTGACATTAATTTTTCATTCTTGAAATATATCCCAATCGCCCTAGTTCCAAATACGTCAAATGTCCTTGTAAAAGAGGTTATGAATATAAACCAGATGGGAGGGTGTTGTAGAGATAACACGTTAAAGATGAACACAATACTACAAATGAAAAGAAAGCAATATTGGATCTAGAAACCTTGTTGTATTAGAATAATAAAAAACAAGAAATTGAAAAATGCTGCTGTCACTAAAACGTATGTATGTGCACTTCGCGCCCATTAAAAAAAAAAAAAAAAAAAAAAAAAAAAAACATCACTGGATTTAGCAAACTCGTTGCATAAGAATTTCAGAAGATGAAATTTGGTAATGATAACGTCGACATAACGCGTATATGGGACATTCGCGCACATGAAACACAAAAGACTGGATGCAGCAAACTCGTTTTTATAAGAATCTCAAAGTGTGCGCTTCGCCTTCACATAAACAAAACAAAAGAAATCACTGGATGGAACAACCTCGTATGCGAATCTCAGAATACATGAAATTCGATAATGTCACAATTAGTATAAGGTAGCGCTTCGCGCATGTGAAAACAAAACAAAAAAAACATCACTGGAGGCAGTAACCTCGTCGTATAAAAATCTCAATAAATGCAAAAAAAAAAAAAGAAAAATCAGTAATACCGTGGTCATTAAAACGTAGGTATGTGCTTTTCATGCCCATAAAAACAGACAAAACAAAAATAATCACTAAAGGTAGCAACCTCGTTGGATATGAATCTCAAAAGTACATGAAATTTGATAATGCCGCGATCAGTATAACGTATGTATAAGCGCTTCGCGTACATTAAAAAAACGTCACTGTATGCAGCAACCTTGTTGTACAAGAATTCCAACCAATACAAGAAATTCGATAATGCCGTGATCACTATAACGTTAACTATCAATAATTTTAAACTCCTAGTAATGTAAAAAAGCTCGTTTCCATAACCCATTCCGAAGTATAATTCATACTGGGTAGTCAAAAATCCATCAGGGCAACTGGGCAATTTCTGTTCACGAGCATCCAGGGCAACTGACCCCTTTTCTCTGAGTGCCAAGACCTATACCCTAAATAAAAAAGGTTTTCGTTAATTGGGACGTCATTTTCACAAAAATTTCTTTTGGTATATGCATATATCCAATATACCCACGTGTTTGAAAAATTGGTATTCAAATAAATATTGATTATTTATTAAGCTGAGCGCGCCGTAACCCTCGATAGTATGGGAATAAAATAATTTTATAAAATAAAAATATATAAAATATATTTTTTTTATAAAAAAATACATTTTATAAAATATTTTTATAAAATGAAATTGTTTAAAATAATATAATGAAAATAATAATATAAAAAGTTTACAAAAAAGAAAAAGAATAAATAGTACAATGAAAAATACACAACATTTCTTCGACATTTGTGGTAGGCGAAAGGAAAATATTATACTTTTTAGGATACGATGGACTCAAAAAAGTCTGAGAACTATTTATATAAACCAATTTGGTCTTCGTATCAATTACATTAACGATTTTTAATAGAAAATATCATGCATTTTTCATACTGATTTTTTGACAACTGTTTTATAAAACTTTAAGTTTTGATATCTGGGAGAAATAGAACCCTATACACTTTTAAAAGTTAAACAAGAACGAAAAATCATGCGTCAAGCATAGATTATGTAACACTTTCCAACGCTTCAAAAATAATTTTACAAATCATACCGTTTAATAAGCTAAAAGATAACATCTAAGTAAACAATTTGGAAAACGCATAACATATTTTAAAACATAATTTCAGGAATTTCCAAAATTATACAATATTCTGAAAAATATCCGAATACTTTTATTCAGCCCTGTATAGGATCTATAGATTTGTATATATACTACATAGGATGCTAAATTTTAGTTCAGTTAGGAAACGCGTAGCACAGTTTAAAATTCTCCGTCTGGAGTTTCTGTCAATAAACGGAAATGTTTTCGCGAACTTTTGTGCTTCCCTGTGTAGGATATACAGAATTTATACACACCACGTAATAGACAAATAGCGAGTTAAAATTAAAATCGCGTTCAGTAACTTAAAACGCACTTCTAGGAATTCTTGTTAACAGACAGTAGAGAATTCTTTTGTGTGTCCCTGTAAATGAACGATGACTGCTATACACACAATATTCTGTAGTAAGACTCTTGTAATGCACCTTAGTGATGTATATAAATTTCAATGCGTTTAAAACAGTGAAACATTATTTAAATAAACTGCAGACGATTTTTCTCCATAGACGTAATGTAACGGAATTCTTTTGACTGTCCCTGTAAAGTAACTATAAGTGCTATGCACACCCTATTCCATATTAAGCTTCTTCCAATGCATCTTAATGATATTTATAAATTTCAATGCGTTTAAAATAGTGAAACATTATTTAAATAAACCGCAAATGATTTTCCTCATAGACCTCAATGTAACGGAATTCTTTGGAGTATCCCTGTAAAAAAACTATAAGTGCTACACACTTCCGAAATAGGGAACATGCTATAGATAACTACAATAATATATAAAAATTTCAGAGCAATCCGAGCATATTTACGGGAGTTAGAGCACGGACAGACGGCCAGAAGGCAGACGGCAGACAAACCGAAGTCATAAACACTTTTCACATAGGTTGGAAAGTGTTAAAAACGGAATGATTACAGCACACACAGTTTTATACTAATGGCAAATTACAAGAAGGAAATTTTAATAAGTGTAAAAAAGTCCTAAAAATAAAGCCGATAATTTCCATAAATGTTAACGTGAGATACAATAGTATCATTCTCTATTTTTCTAGATGCATGAATTTTATAAAGCTGACGAAAGTAAAGTGATAATAGTAAGTTGATAAGCAAATGAAATAAAAAAAAAAAAATAAATCCATGAAACAATTAATCCAGTAAAAATTAATAATTTAAAATCATATACATAAATAGAAGGAAACAAACCTTACACGGAAGAGAAATTTATGATTCATTGTATTACAAATGCAATAATATATCCTAGAAAATAATTACTTACAATTATAATTTGAATTCTAACATTTGTTAATATATTTTTCAAAAACAATTAAAACAGTGGAATAAATCTGACAATCTAGATATGTTTAAAGCTATTAGAAATCTAAAATACATCAAAATACTGTTTTAATTCTGTAATGATTACTAGGCTATTAAAATTTAACTTAAGATATTCTTTAAAAATATTTCAGACAGAAATTATTGCCAAATATTCATGTCATTCATAAATACTAGATAAGTCTTTAAAAAAATGGTTCGGGACGTGATTAAATATTTTTATTAATTTTAAATTAGTTATTCATATACCACAAAACCCATTAGATTCGAATTAATTTCTTTTGCTGGAACTGGTAAGCATTTTCTACAAACATTTCTTCGCTTTCTAATTAGAAGATACGTTTTTATTTAAACAAATTTTTACATTTCCTCTCATATTAATTAAGATTAAGTTAAAATGATGTTGTAAAAGCTTTAAAAAGTGCAATTTAATCTCTTTTTTGCAAAATAATTAGAGAAATTTGTTAGTATATACATTCAGGATAATATGTCTTGCTTCTAACTTTTAGATATCATAAATATGATTTTAAAAAAAAGTAAAAAAAATTAGTTATGCGATGTTTTTATGAGCATAGGTCATAAAAATTTACTCCGAGTATTTTGCCTTTTGAATGTATTTTATTAAGCTCAGAAGCTGTATAAATATGTAAAGTATTTCCTCATTTTGAAAATGATATATTTAGAGCATTTCATTGAATTACTTCTTTGCTTTACTTTATGCCAATAATATTATTTTTTTCTGCTATATCTCTGCAATTTTTCAGTTTAAACAGCAAATGGCAGCAGAATTCATGGGTTTACATTGTAAATGCAAATATCAACCTAAATTTAAAGAGTTTTTTTTTCTTTATATGATTAGGTAACTATTTGAGGCGTTTGTAAATGATTAGATTTAAAGAAACATTGCGTTTAAAAAAAATCAAAATTTAATAACAGTCTGAGTATTAATCTCAAACGTGATTCTGAGGTGTGTACTATTGCCTGAATATTTCATTAGTTTTAATGGATAAATATAGGACAAGCTATTCTGATTTGACCATATTTGAAGCAGATTAAGAAATCCAACCATACACTGTAAAAAAAATTGCAGTAAAATTACGGGCAGAGGCCGACAGCAGAGATTCCAGTCATACCCCGTAAAAAAAAACAATCCATGCCCATCATTTTGTGCAGCCCGTAATTTTACGGGGCAAAGTAATACAGCATTATAATGCGCAGTATATAATGCACTTTAAAACACAATAACGCTTTACTTACTGCTCCGTAGCACGTCGCACGTTAGATAATCATCACAGCATCACTTTTTTGGCGGGTTAAAATTTTCGAAACACGAGTAAAATGAAGGGTTACACCCTAGCCGAGGACAATGTATGGGGTCGTACCGTATTTTTGCTAACATATGGGCTAGAACTGTAAGAATATGTGGATTGCTCTTAATTTTCTAAGTATCTAAGGGATAAGGCCGCTTATTTAGTGGATCAGGCCGTTTTTCATCAAATAAGGCTGTTGCCCGTGAAAATTGAAGGGCAAACGCTCATAAATTGACAGTTTTTTCTGAGAGTGTAGTAACGAAAAGAACTCATTGTCCTGCTACCCATGAAATTTGACATTATGTATCAAGTGGCAATAGATAAAAGAATTTTGAATTCTTATTTTTCCCCTACGATCGCACATTATGGAATCTGAAATCTCTGCAATAATTGCTACAGCACTACTTTTCTTGTTTTACCAAACGACTGTATTTTACGAAGTGAACTCGATTGCGAAAAATCGAAAATAAGTAGTTATTGTTCACGATGCATAATTTAAAGAAAATGTACAGCATTTAACTTAGTTACTTAAATAGTGCATTCATATAATTCTTTAGCTTCAGTTATTCTAAAATAAAAAAAATTAAATAGATTAATTCTTATGTATTTTACTTTCGCGAAGATGTTTGTTAGCCGTGGAATTAAATCACTTAGCTATAGCGCACATGAAGCAGAGATATACTTGAGATGGGAATATATAAAAATGGGTCAAGAAAAAAGAACTTTTTCACATTTTCCTACATGAGCAGCTACATAAGAAATGGAAGAAACAAGGAAAGGATTTTTTTTTTTACTTATTATCATTCAATATTTATATCTTAAAAATTAGCCCTGCATATGATTTAATTTTTCGTATTGTGAATGTATATGCTACTCATGTTTGGATTACTATTACACACGCACACACACGTATACAACACACATATATATATATATATATATATATATATATATATATATATATATATATATATATATATATATATATATATATATAGAGAGAGAGAGAGAGAGAGAGAGAGAGATAGATAGATAGATATACATATTTAAACATTGATATTTCACATTATCACGTATTAATTTTTTTTAATGTATATAAGATTTTCGTTTACTGTGACTGAGAAAACTTCAGAGTAACATGATTTTCCTTGTTTCAATCAATACAATAAGAAAGATAATACTTAGTTTTAATATAAAAAATATTAATGTACCCTCTTCAGCAATCTGGATTCGTATGTGATGCGTGATTCGTTATATAACGAAATGTGATCAGTTATTTCCATGGTAACTTTATTTGCATCTATTTCATGGATAATGGACATTACATGTATTCTTGATTAGAAACGTTCAAGTAGTTCTAAAATTTTATATTATATTCTAAAATATTAATGAAAAATCTATCATGATATACCTTGTAGGATTTTCTTAAAGCATTAGCTAAAGCTTTTTATATCAATGTTTCCAAAGGAAACATCGTTTCATTGTACTAAGAAATATGAGAACCTAAAACATAAAAACAGAAATTAGGAAATTCTGCTCGCTATATAATAGTGTATTTGTCATAAAATGTAAGCCTGGAATTCAGTACGGTTTGGTTGCAGAAAATCTATACTATAAAGGACAAACGTGTCCGTGCGTAACGCTGACGCCATTTTGCGAATAGCAACACTTGACGAAGAAATTTCGGTTTTTTTCGATTTTTGCAACTGCAATTTTTTTTAATTTATGAACATCACACAATTTAATTTTTTTTCCCGTTATAGGGAAAAAAATCTACTTTTATCTACTTTAATCTACTTTTAAATGTTATTTTTTTGAAAACTGTATCTTAATTCACTGATTTATTATGGCTTTTAAAAAAATTTTCAAGCATGATTTTTTAAAAGAAATCTATCTCTACCGTTTGCAGATTATTGAAAAAACGATGAAATTTCGTTTTTTTTTTTGCAATTTTTGCTACTGCAATTTTTTTAATTTAAAAACATCACACAGTTTCAATTTTTTCCCCGTTACAGGGGAAATATCTACTTTTAAATGCTATTTCTGTGAAAACTGTATCTTTATTGACTGATTTATTATGGCTTTTAAAAATTTTTTCAAGCATGATTTTTTAAAAGAAATCTATCTCTACCGCTTGCAGATTATTACAAAATATTAGTCCGTTTGCATTTTAAACAATATAAAAAGTTCAGCATTTGTTTCCAGCTAATATTCCATAACGTAATTAAAACTTCAGTAAGCAATAAATTAAATAGTATAAATATAATACAAATTTAACAGACATGTAATTGAAATAAGTGCTTAAAACTGTTGAAATTATCAGAATAAAAAAACTATAGATTACAAACTTTTTAGAGATTTCTCCGGCTATTAACTTCTGGCGTGAGGCCTATATGAAATTCCCGCTTTAAATAAATTTCAAACTTTTATTTGAATATATATTTGACATATTTCATATAAAAATGTTATAGTTTGAGCAATCTAAACAAACTATTCAATCTAAAAATCTATTAGTGTTTTCAATAAAAATAAATAAATAAGTAAATGTTTTCACATATATTCTCTATTCCGGGAACCCCGGGTTCAATGCGCTAGTAACGATAAATACAGAAAATAGAAATTTGTAAAAATATAAAAGTATTGTCATTATGTACTGAATTTACAATTATTTTTCTCAATAGGATCTATATAAATTTTTTCTTCATATAAATGTGTAGTGTGGTGGTTTATGATACTTGTTCATTGGTGATTTACTAATGCCACACGATTACACAGAATATATAATTGCCACAGATTACATGTGATGAAATCATGTACGAACTCAAAGATTACATTTAACTTCAGTTTTCCATTTAAACAATAAAATTTTACCTGAATTATTATATGCGTTTAATATATTCGTATTATTATTCAAATAAATAAGCTTTAAGTTTATATTTATATGCATGCTCTGCCAGTATACTACATTCTTCAAATTGATCATGCCTTCTTTAGGAAGAACAGTTTTGGGGAAAGAGATTCTTGAAATTCCATTCTGAATAGATTTGAAGTTTCAACGACACTTTGGAGAAGTTTCCAATAGGTTTACAATAAAATAACTCAAAAGATGTTTTTATTTTTTTCTTATAATTAGGTAGGTTTTCTATATAACATAACCCTTTAAATATATGTATATAGATATAGATATAGATATAGATATATATGATTTAATTTTAAAAACATATTCATATTTTTTCAGTCTATTTTTTTTTTTTTTTTTTTTTTGCTAAAATAACAGGTATACAAAAAATGAGGTATCACAATGCATTATGATTTTAAAATAAAATCATTTTTGTAATCAGAAAGCACGTATAAACACATTCTATTTATAACCTAATACTCGCATAAACATTTGAATCGATTACTGATCCTTACTGATTTCAATCTAATAATTGCAATACTAAATTTTTAATTACAATACTAAATTTTATTGTTAATAAACCAAGTTAAATGAAATTAAATTATTACTAAGATTAAACTTTTCTATCTATTTATAATTTTTCCCTTTTCTTCCCCTTTGAATTTAAAACTTTTCACTTCACATCAAAATTAAAAATTAATAAAAATAAAATTGCATACCTTATGACAATAAGTAAGGTATCATAATGCATTATGGTATTACAATGAAATAATATTTTGAATAAGAAAGCGCATATAGCTGAATAGACATTTTCTATTTATTAGGTACCTAATACTGGAAACTCGTTTCAAACATAAACCTTATTGATCCCAATCCAATCAATGCGCTGGCATTCCAAACATCTGCTCAGATTTAGATTAATAACTGTACCTTCCACTGTGCCTACAATCATCTGCAAGACTCATCATCATTACACGCGCGCATTAGGTAGAGAAAATATTGGACTTTCTTTCTGAAATTAAACTGAATCTCGAAAGCCTGTATTTGGAAAGCAACATAATTTCATGCAAATGACACAACTTAGCAACGAAGTCGTCATCAGTTGTACAGCGTCGAAACTTGATGGCTCCATAACTTACATATTTTAAGATATTTTCGAATAAACCGATGTTGTTGTTGACACTTAAAAGGAGTTTCCGTGTTAGGAAAATAAGGGGTAGTGATTTGATGATAGGTTGGCATCTTACGGTGCAATGAAGATTACAAAATTATGAATCCGTTTGAATATGAAACAGCACTACGAATATTTAAAAAGGCTTGTCTTAATTTGCTGTTTAATATACTATTAGACACGGAATACAGTTCATTCAATGAAATATATATTTTTAAATATTTTTATACTAGTTTTTTAATGTGTAAATATTAAAACTAAAAATGCTAAAAACTATGCGTGTAAGAATATATCATAAAATGATACAACTAAACGGCTATATCTTAAACCACCTGTCTTCATCCGATCACAGGATGTGTGCACTCCTTGCTATTTCAAGAATAGTATACCACTATTTTGGAATGGTAACCTTCACATTATTTAATCGAAAATTTGCTATAATTTTTAGCGATTAAATAAGGCAAAGATCATTATTTTGAAACAGTGGTAGTCAAAGGCAAGGACCGTGCGCACCTTGCGAACAACATATTTATTAATATATAAATCCCCAGCTTTACTATATGCTTATTTCTGTATTGGATCCATTTAGACTAAAACCGTCATATTATATAAGCATTATTTTCTAACACTAATATTAATTTAAATGCAAAGGGCTAATCAAAGCTGAAACAACTGTATATTATAAAATTTTAAATTTGTAATGCTTTTGCAATTTTGTAAAATAACTTAATAATTAATGTTAACCATAACATTTTTCCTTTTCAATGTTTAATAAGGGAAACACAATTCTTAGCACCATATATAATAAAAATTACACTGAAATTTAAATAGTATAATTTATTTTGAATTTTTTAATAATTAAGTATTGATTATGAATACTTGAAACATCCCGAAAAGTTTTACTGGGAAAAAATAATTATAATTATCACTAGAATAAGAAAACAAAATTATTGTCATCATTTAATTGGATTCAAATTAATTAAAAGACGTTTGCACGGCCACACAGAAGATTTTAAAGTTATCTGCAGTTTCATCCCCTGTTTAAGTATTTACCATTTTTTCTTTAGGAAAACAGGTCACTTTGAACGTACTATTCATTAAACTTAAATTAAAAGACTAATTAGAGTATAAACTTAATTAAATAATCTACTGATTAGCTAAGAATATTCTAAGCTCTGTTTTTTACTTTTAGCATTTCTTCAAATTAATCGATTTCGGTTAGTCAGGTTTTGAATTTGTTTTTCTTGTCGTTAAATTATTTGTTGACCTGAAAGAAAGAAAATCGTTAAATTGTCTTTTGCTGTATGGAAAAAAATAATATAAAACCTTTGAGATCCAACTACTAGGATATTTTTTATTTATTTATTTATCAACGAAGTCGTAACTATTTTTGTATGCATCAGTTATAATAACATTACATCAAAATTAACAAGAATTCCATATTTTCCGGGAGGGGGGGGGGGGGGATGAAATCATACCAATTTTCCATGCAAATAATTTTTATCATTTATTTTATCTGTGTTATATATACGAAATAAATATACACATTTATTTTTACTGTGCATTTTAACTTTCACTATTTATGCTTTTAACATTTTAATATTTACATTCTTAAACACAGAGTGCAGGGAATCGAATAACGAATTTTAAATTTAAATAATTAAGCAATGATTAGATAGAAAATATTGAAAGTTCATATTGATACAACTCTCAAGTTTTCTAATTTTCAAGTTAGATATTTCTTGACAATATTCGCAAATTTGGCAAAAAGACAACATTTTAAAGTGATGACAGATTCGAAATTTAGGGATCAGTTAAAAAACATTGTATAGATCAACATTTTTTAAAAAATCATGCGTGAAGCATAGATTTTGAAACACTTCCAACACTTTCGTAATACTGCAACAAAACTACACTGCATAATATGGTAGAAAATGATATTTCGAAAGCGAATAATACATTTGCAAATCCAATTTCAGCTATTACCATCTATAGTCGAAAATATATCCGAATTCTTTTGTGCAGCACTATATATGCTCTATAGATTTGTACTTATATTACATAGTATGCAAAAATTTAGATTCAACTTCAGCAATTTCCGTCAACCAGTATCAAAGTACTCAAATTCTTTTGTACAGTCCTTTACATGATCTAAGTGTTTATATACACCCCGAACTATGCAAAAATTTTGTTAAATTAAAAAACGCAAACAGAGTTGAAAACGTACTTCCAGCTATCAGTCATAAACAGACAGCACTGTAACCGAATTACTTTGTGTATCTTTGTAAATGAACCATAAAGGCAATGCACACCATACTTTTTGGTAAGTAACTTATAGTGCACCTCAGTAATGCATATAAATTTCATTACGTTTGAAATAGTGTAACATCATTAAAATACACTGCAAACGATTTCGCTCCGTAGACCTTATGTAACGGAATTATTCGTGTGACGTTGTAAATGAATAATAAATACTTAGCATCCCACAGTCTTATAGAAAGCATGTTCTATCACTCCTCAGAAATGCATACAATTTCATTATATATGAAATGATGTATTATCATTAAATTGCACTTGAAACGATTTTTTTTCTCATTGACCGTAATGTAATAAAAATGTTACCATAATTCCTAAATTGACCGTAATGAATACTTTTGACTGTCCCTGTAAACGAATTTTAAATGCTACCCACTTCATTTGAAATAGCAATCCTGCTGTAATAAACATAAATAAAATATAAAATTTATATGGAATCCGAGTATATTTACGAAAGATTGTGCACAGATAGACGAACATAAAAACCTCATAATTGATTTTAAAAATTTATGTTTTTAAAACTATTACACATTTTATAATAAGTGATATATGAAAAAAAGAAAACATTCCAAGGGATTTTTTTTCAGTTACAAATGTGTGAATTTTTCGTAACACAACAAATATCTAATTTGTAATCAAGTTTGTTCCGCACATTTTGGCATTGTACACTGTCAACGGTTCGTAATGCAGTGCTGATGCCTTCTTTAATTTCTTTGAGTGTTTTCGGCAATGGTGGTTCATCAACAAGATCTTTGATGGAGCCCCTCAAAAACAAATCCCATGACGTATGATACCGAGATCTTCGTGGCCATGTGAATTTGAATAAATAGAAATCATTGTTATCTGCATGTTCAATCCGGCGTTTATCGACGAAAAAGTAAACTTGGACTGTTTTTCTTTATTTTCATATAGCACTTATTATAATATGTGTAATATTTTCAAAAATATAAATTTTTAAAATCCATGTATATACATACATATACACTCTCAGAAAAAACTGTAAATTTATGAGCGGTACCCTTCAATTTTCATGAGCAACAGCCTTATTTGATAAAAAACGGTCTGATCCACTAATAAGTGGCCTTATTCCTTAGATACTTAGAAAATTAAGAGCAATCCACATATTCTTACAGTTCTAGCCCATATGTTAGCAAAAATACGGTACGACCCCATACATTGTCCTCCGCTAGGGTGTAACCCTTCATTTTACTTGTGTTTCGAAAATTTTAACCCGCCAAAACAGCGATTCTGTGATGATTATCTAATGTGCTACGTGCTACGGAACAGTAAGCAAAGTGTTATTGTGTTTTAAAGTGCATTATATCCTGTGAATTATAATGCTATATTACTTTGCCCCGTAAAATTACGGGCTGCACAAAATAATAGGTATGAATTTTTTTTTTTTTTTTTTTTTTTTTTTTGCGGGGTATGACTGGAATTTCTGCTGACGCCCTCTGCCCAATTTTACTGCAATTTTTTACAGTGTATATATAAACTACAGTTGAACCCGTTTAAGACGCGTTACAAGGGACTGGACAAAAGGCGCGTATTAAGCGGGATCACGTATTAAACGGGGTATCCATAATGTTGCAGGAAGTGAGCTTTCTTACACATATAATCATTTAAATGAACTTTAGAGCTTTCGTTCATATGTTTAAGTCGAAAATTATGTATTTTAAGTTTTTTCGATTAATATTTTAAAACCAAAAATAAAACAACAAAAAAAATTTTCCTGCTACCCCCCCTTTTTTTTTCTTTAAACCAAAAACATTAAGTAGTCACAGAATAACTCATTTATTAAAATCATATTTAGTACTTGTGATAATGTGAATAATCTTATAATCAGTCCTTAATTTTTTATATAATAAGAAAAAAGCTATGCTAGAAAAATCTGTTATTAAATAAGACTAATATTGCTATTCGGAAATAGTGATGGATATCTTAATAAAAATATCACGCTAAATGGGCAACACTGGAGAAGAGAGTCTTGGTCTATGAATTTGCGTATTAAGCGAAATTTTTTCCTCAAAGGACCGCAACTTTATCGGGTATTAAGCGGGATCGCGTATTAAATGCGATATTTTTGCATTATTATTCTTATGGGCGATGTTTAAGGGACAGGAAAAAATCCGCGTATTAAGCGGGATCGCGTATTAACCATGAGCGTCTTAACCGGGTTCAACTGTAATTGTATCTTTTTTGAAGTCGGTTAAAAATAGATACAGAATAAACAGCTACCTTATTAAAATCTCTGCGCGTATCTATCTATGTAACCTCAAAAACTCGGAAACCACAGGGCGCAGGGCTACGAAATGTGGCACACGGTTTGCTGGTAGAGGGCTCATGAACAATTTTGGCAAAATGTTCGAAAATTTAAAAAAGATTTTTTTTTTGTTTTTTATGCTTTTGACGAATTTTTTGCTTTTTTATGTTCAACCCGTAATTGCGCGAGTTCTAACGAATTCAAAATGTTTACTACAATGTGAGATATACATATTACGTACACCATGCTGCAACACTAAGAAGCTGTAGTGGGTATTACGCTAATTCTTTTATCTCGCATGCAAATAATTAGAGATTACTTAATTGCGCTTCATTATTACCTTTTTTAAAAAATAAAGAAAAAACATTTTATCACAAACATCAGCAAAACTTTTTATTCTATTTATTCCCTTATTCCAAATATATGGTTTTATCGTCTGCTGCCATAGCAACATAATAAATTAAATTTCATTAAAAAAATACACAATAGTAGAAAAATATTTTTCTACATACTACATAACATTTGGTTGAACTGATTTTTATTTTTTATTTATGTTTTAGAATTAAATTCATGAACTCCCGTGCGTAGAACGGGTTAAAAAGCTAGTTCCCATTAAAATTCACGGATGAGATTATATCTTTATATAATTCTTTACAAACAAAATAAAAACATTCTATCGTATACAGAGAGTTTTTCTTCTAAATTTATTGTATTTACTCCGTACCCTCCGCTAAAGCTAACATCCTCCTACTTGAAGTATTCCTTTACATCCCTATCGCCTGCCTAATGTTCCGTCAGACAACACTTCACTTTGTATCGCATTGACCTCATCATAGCCCTTTCTTTCTAACGTTCTCTCTATTTATGAGGCTGGAAGGATTCGAGAAATTGGAATGAAATTTCTGGGAATAATTCGTTCATTTGTCAGGTAAATAGATTTTTTACGCTCGGTATCACAGTAAGTACGCGAAGTAATTTTGTTATTTGAATATATCCAGCATAAAATAGCACGTAACACGGAAAAAAAGGAAATAAATATTGCCTTCTTTCACAAGATAAAGTTTAGCTTAACAAGTATCAGAGCTAGAATTTTCTGTTTGAATTCTTTAAAATGTAAGTTTAATTTAAACATGAATTTAGTTTTACATACTTTTAATGCGCTTTTTCAAAAGCACTAAAAAAAAATAACAAATATAAATATTTTATTAAAAAAAACATTCTGAAAATTAATAATAGCATATGTAAAAAAATGAACAGAAATGCATTTACTGGGTGTTATTTTACATGAATGAAACACATACATGTTTATGTTTATTAGTAATATGTATAACAGTTATACATATCACAGTTATATGTGCAAGGTATTTACAGTTATATGTGCAAGAGTTATACAAGGTGATGCAAAATAGAGCTTATGGCGATTATGTTTTAAACCATTGATGAAAGAATGACACTTCCAATTACAAAAAGTATACAAATGAAGTATATCTTTTGATTACCATAGTAGCGGTACTGATTTTGCTAGGGGATTTATACATATAAAAATTATACTTCTATACGATCTCTAGGTTCTATAAGTTATACTTAGAAACATTTTCTCCATGCTCCGATAAGTAAATCGGTTAAATTTTTATGAAGCAATTTCAGGCAATTTTTTAATGCCGAAAAGCTCCGAAAATAAGTAAACTTTAAAGCATCATGATTCGGTGAGGTTTTGTCGCAGAAGAATAGAATTTTTAATGTTTTACTTATCCGAGCATGGAGAAAATGTTTCTAAATATAACTTACAAGACACATAGACCATATATAAAATAAATTTCGTATTTTAATATGCATACATCCCCCTGCAAAATAAATGGAATACCTAAAATATGTACTTGATTTGAGTACTTTTTATAACTGGAAGTAAGTTTCTATCATCAAGGGTTAATGCTTAATCACCATAACCCCGTATACTTTTAATGCATATTTTCAAAAGCATTATAAATAACAAATAAAAATGTTTTAGGCAAAAAAAATAATAATCCTATTACAGGGAGGCACAGAAGGTAATGTTTGATAACAATTTTTTAATAGATGTTGCTAGGTATGAGCGAAATAAATCGCACGAGGTGCATACGAGTTGCACGCGATTTTCATAGTGCGAAACTGCTGTTGTATACGTTGTTTTAGTAAGCGTTGTTTTAGTAAATTGTTAAGTATACCGTAAAATCAACAATTTTTTGCAGTATAGATTGAAGTCTCTTATTTGGGGAAAACTTATCATATAACATGCAATAGCATCGCATTGTAAAAAATAAATTAAAATGTGCCAAACACACCATATCATGATATTGCAAGACAAAAAGAGAAGTTTCCACAAATTTGAGGCTTCAAACTATAGTGAATTTAAATATTTTTTGCCATAGTAGCGGTAACTTTATTTTTGTTCAAGCAACAAACTTAAAGTCGCCTCTTACTAAAATAACGTATGCAAAAGCAATTTCGTACTATGGAGATCACGTGCGTCTCGTGGGATTAATCTTGCACATACACTGCAAAAAAAAATTTAAAAAAATTGTTGATTTTACAGTAAGCAATAATATGCTACCGCGCATGTGCGGTAGCGCATTAGCAGCTGGTATTCCAGTATTATACCGTAAAATCAGCAATTTGTTCTTGCAGTGTACCTAAAAGTACGTTTAAGACTTTATTTTCAAACTTCGTGGCTACCTTGTAAATATTAGTAATTTAATTTACACAAAGTAAATAAAAATGTAAACAATTTCCAATATCATGGGCATATAATACATGAGTATACTTAATTTTTAAATGATATAAGAGGGGCTTTTTGCGTTTTTGCAGTTGATGAATAGCTATCAAATATGTTAGTTTCACAACTTTAGGTAAAACCCAATTTGTACTTTTGTATTGAACAAAACTCCACAAAATATTTTGGTGGTGAACTTTCCATTACTATATAAGAACATGATCTCAGCCACGTGAAATATGAGAAATCGTTAAAAAAAGAAGTAATTTATAAGTAGAAAAGTTGTATCAAATGGAAAATATTTTACAAAAAATCTCTTTTTTTAGGATAATTTAAGTAGATTTAAGTATTTTTATGTTAAATACAAATCTCCTTTTTTAAATAAACATTTTAATAACAAATTCTTACAACTTCTTACGAAAAGTTATTTTAATAAAAATACTGGTAACAAAATGGAATCTATTTACAAACTGACCAAACAAACTTAACAGTACGATGCAGTGGTAGATTAAGTGGACTATACTAACATTTCCAACATATAATTTCGAAGAATGCATCAAATTCGCAGATTACTTTTTATATTTTAATTGTTAGGTACACAGCGTATAACATGTACATCTCGATTTTGAAGAATGGCGACTCTTGCTATATATAGGATGTCTGTACAAAATTAGCCGATCATGTATTATACCAGGGCAACACTAGATACCGGGCTTGCTCATTCATTCTTATGACGTCAGAAATAGTCGTTGGCCGCGACCAGTGATTGATACAAAGCGTCCGCCCATAGTTTTGTACCAATGGCTGTGTCTTTGGTCGCGGCCAGTCACCATTTGTGAGGTCATGATAATGATTGAGCAAGCCTGGTATCTAGTGTTGCCCTGGTTATACGACAAAGCTGAATGTAGCAATTTTTAATGAAAATTTGAATATTGTGATTTTATCACGATAGCTATTAGAGAAATGGAAAAATTTTATCTACAGAGTTGTGAAAGGTCATTAGTTTTGGTTAAAATGACGTTTTAAATAAACAAAAATAGTTTTAAGAGAAGGATAATAATTTGAATTTCTAAATTATCAATTCAAGTCAAGCGTACGATTTTTAAAAGAGAAGTGCACATTGTGTGAATAAGAGGGATTTCTCTGATCATCGGATATGCCTTCTGTGCTTTTTCTTTTTACGAGCCTCTAAAAAATTATTTTTTTTCAATCTGAACGGAGAAGTTTGAATGATCTATGATATCGCATTTCCAATTCCTGAGAAAGAGTGCCGTATATCTTATTGCTGGATGTTCAACACGAAGTCGTCTCCAGAATATCAATGTAATGTTAAACCATATATATCCTATAGTCATATTCAATACAGACTCTAAAATATATGCTAGTCATGTCCTTGTTATTAATATAATATTATTCCAGTAACATATTTTTTTGTTATGAAATATGTTTTTACTTTTTTTATATTCTCCTAATTTATCATTTATCATTTTACATGTTACACATCAGACAAAGACATCCACTTCATATTTGTTTCTCATAATATAACTTTCCTTATTGTAGAATTGTCTAAAAGTAGAAATGTCTGGTTATAATTCTACTACGCTTCCTTTAAATGCTAGCGACTTTTATAAAGCGACGTTTGATACAAATCGAGTGCCACTATAGAATTCTGTAATTGACCTTTTACCCTATATTTTCCATACCGTACTTCACATCGTACAGCTACATAGTGTAGCGCAGCATACTGTGCAAAAGTTGTGTTAATGCGCAAGTTTCCCGTTATACATTTTGTACATAAATGATTTAAAGTGAGCAAATTCCGTATTTTATATAAACAAATTTTTGTTTTGTCATGCTCATATGATTGTTTTTTGTGTTAAATGTTTGAAACAGTAATCACCACTGAAAATGGAAATGTGTTCATAATACCAAACTTTATTAAATTTAGTTAACTATTTCAACCTTAAATTTTTATCCCATATTGCTGACTCTAGACAGTTTTAAGTAGGGAGATAGCAGTGACTTCATGGGTTAAAAAAATTGGATTTGAGCACCAGCAACGTAATTGTCAAACCAAACTGTGTTGAGCTATTTAAATCAGACATAAAATAAAAATATGTAGATATATATTTGATGTCTTTGATAAACTTAAAATTCAGTTGCTGCTCTGATTAAAAACCACACAAATATTAACTATATATTTAAAAAATTAGGAAATTTCTTTAACTTGAATAAAACTAAGAATGAATGCTAACAAAAACGATATTTATTATTACATACTTTTATATTAATTTTTTGTTTTGTTAATTAATCGTGATGTTTGTTCCCTATAAACAAAATATCGTAATCTATTTTTAAACTATTTTCTAATATGTTATCCGTCTCAAGTTTGAAAGGCACACTGTTTATGAATTACAGTGCAATGTTGTGCAAAAATACTCTGTTAAATGAAATCCACCTCAATACTTCGTTAGTTGAACACACTGAAAATATGCGACAACAAGGAATGAGAATTTACAGCGATCCTATAAAGGTGCATTTGGATCATGGTGCTATCGTCCTAGACGTATGGTGTTCCTGTCGCTAAATCATAAGACTCAACCAATCAGCGTGTTAATTGGTTGTTTGCTCCGCCGCTGATTGGTTGTGTTTTATAATTTAACGCCAGGAACGCCAACGCCTAGGACGATAGTGCCTTAATGTAAATGCACCTTGAAATGCTGTAGAAAACATAGATTTGAAAGTTTTTGAAAAGAGGAATTATTGATGAATGTGATAATTTCTTGATGGAAAAATCTTCAATAATTCATCCAACAAATGAATCTGTATAGATGTATAAAGGTCAATCAATTATTCTATGCACCAAAGACAATCTAGGTTTTTAAAACTATATAAATAATTAGTTCAAAATTTTAATTGTCATGTTTATTATATTGATAAATAAAGTTTTTGTTACGCTAAACATCAATGCTTTTTTTTTTATTTCTGAGAACATTTTTTGTTTCATTCACTTAAATTAAAGTGCATTGTCTCCTATGTCACCGAGTTCAGAAATTCTTATTTTTTCACTTATTATACCATTAAAAGACAAAGATATTTACAATTATTTTGAAATTTCCTACTGTTAAAGCATAGATTAATGGTCTTGCTGTTTTTCGGGTAAATAAAAACTAAACTACAATTAACAGATTTAACATAGATTTATAATTGTTTTTTATAAGGGAAAGGTATAGATATAGTTGATTGACCTATAACTCTGTTTAATATGTGCACGTAATTTTACAGGATATATTTTATTTAATATTTAAAATGCACAATATCAAAATACCCTGCTGTAATTTTAAAATTATATTATCCTATGTATTTAGTAACTATTAGTATTCTACTATATTACATGCATAAAACAACTGAAACGCATCTATTATAATAGATAAAGGAAAAAATGTGTTTTTTTTCTTTTATATATATATATATATATTTTTTTTTAATTCAGAGTTTTATTTAGAAAACGACTTGAAAAATTACCTAAGACATGATATTATGACAGATTCTAAAAGTTTATGGAAAGAAAAATTTCGTCACATGTAAGGTTTATTTGAAAAATTTATATTTTTAAAATTTCTTTTTACTGTACTTTTCTAAAGTAAACAGCAAAATTTACAATCCAGAAAACTAAGATATTCTGGCTAAACTGAAACATTACGAGGTACCTGGAGCATCAGCAAATAGATTTTTCTGGTGTAGAGAAAAACAAAGGTAGCAAAAGAGGGTTGGAGGAGGGGGTATGTAGAGAGATAAAGCAAACGCAGAGTTTGGCAGAATTCCAGATCATTCTGCACTGAATTATCAATGAACTAACGTTGTTTTTTCCAATAACTCATTTTTTTAAAGCCGCTCAAAATACAAACTTCCGTTTTCACGAAAAACAAAAACCCACAAAATATTTCTTCGATATTTCACTTTTTGTTCATTAGGGTATAAGTAAATAATAAAAATAAGCGTTCACTAATTAAATAAGCAATTAAATAACTGTTTGTAATTTCATTATTATATATATATATACTTATTTATATATTATTAAACATTAAACTTATTTTATTATTTTTCTCTTTGCAGGTAAGGCTCATGTTATGAATGAACTGGTGCTTATGTGAGACTTTAACTAATGTTTTGTCAGTAGAATTTAGTTCATGATGTAATGTGTTTATTAAACATGTGAGAAATATTATTAAAATATATCTTTAATGTTTTAATGCATTTTTGTTTTAATGAATATAAAATACTTAGTTGTTTAAGTATGCTTATGTATGCTATCATTGAACCTATGTGGCATTTACTGTATTGAGGTTTTTATTCTACTAATGTATTTTTTCTTATGTAAATTATTTACGTTCTTTAGACCAACAAACATACCTAAAAATTAAACTCAGGAGATAATTTAAAATCATTTGGATCAATGTGTATTACTTAAATAATGTAAGGTTCATATTTACAAAAGCAAAAGACTTATGAAATATGGTAGTTACAATGATTAAGTATTTTGAGTGATGCTTTATGAGTCTTCTTTTATAAAAATATTTAGGATTTTCATTGATTAAGAACGCATAGTGTATTATTTTAGTTTTCTATGTGTTAATTTTGTGTAAACATATTATATATGGAAAAATAATATTAGATTTTATAAACAAAAAGGTCTTATAGCCTTACTACCAACGAAAAAATGCTTATAAAAATAAGGAATTCTTAAACTTTTACGGTTTTAATTTTTATTCAAATAACATGTGTTAGTTTACATGTTTATTGGATGTTTATTGAACATGTTTATTGGGTGTTTAGATGTTTATTGTGTTTAATTATTTAATTTTTGATAGAAGAATGCTAAATAGAAGAATGCTAAAATGCAATAGTTATTGGATAAAATAACAGCTACTATTGTTCTACGGTAATTATTTTCAATATGAAAAATTTTGTAAAAAAAAATGTGATTTTCTTTATTTTGTTCTGTAATCATATAAAATATATTACATACTGAATTTTAGTAGAAACAGTTATTAATAGTAAATTTATTTTCTCTTTTTTTAAGTTACTATAAAAATATTTCTTTCTGACCACCGTGAACTGATATATCCATTCACTGTGCTGTAGGTTTCACTGCAATAAAAGCATTATTTAAATTAATATAATTCTATAAATATAATGCAGTTTTAAAACAACGAGTAATGATTCATACTCTCAAGGATTGTGCTCATATACGTAATTACGCTTTTTATATCAAATTTGAAAAATTGTCTTTTTTTAGAATTAAAAAAATAAAAAGAGAAAACAACATTACAATTTCGCCCTTTTGCTCGGTGGTCAGAGGGTTAAAAGACTAATTATTAAAAATATGAAATTATATGTTAAACCAACAAAACATTTTATAATCGGTGTGATACCTTCAAAGTCCTTTTTAAAAAGAATAATACATATTTCAAAACAAGACATCTAACAGTAGATTTTGTCAATGGAAAAACAAAAAAAAATGAAACATTTTCATTCCAGACATTCCCCATTTCATTCAAAATCACCACATATGACGTAATCACATTTAAAACTGACGTATCTGAAAATACATCACACGCGACAGACTATACGCATAAGAAAAGTCCACAAGATGAATGGCTGTTTATGAATTCTGTGATAGATGTAGCGGGGAATGCAAGCCTGTCTACTCAGTGGAGAGGAATGGAACAAAAATTCTGGCGGGATAAATAAATACATAATAAAGCATGCCAAAAACGATGTCTGGTCATTTTGTGCAACATCTGATGTGGTAAAACACTCCGCCTTTGACAGTCCTGGGATTATGGTTGATCTTGATAAATCGATAAGCGTTTAGACTTCATTGTTTATTAAACAAACTAGCAGCAGAGATTTATAACAGTTTGCTTTTATTCGTAGTTTCTGTTTGATTTTTTTCTAAAACACTGAATACAGATTTTTTAAAACAAGAAGCACAGTGGAATATCGTTTACATGTTTTTCAATGAACTGCCTATAAAATGTGTAACCGAAAAGTAACATCAGTATAATAATCTATATTCAGAAAGAAATGATCATAATAATATATTTAAATTATGCTAGATGTCTTTAAGTTTATACAATTAAGATTTCATTTGTATAATTTTGTAAATAACTGAAATATACTAATCTTTATGCAGAAAGCAATGACTAATATTTAATATATATTTAATTAGTGCTAAATATCTTTTAATTTATAGAATTACGATTTTATTTATATGATTTTAACAGATAACTTTACAACAATTAACAACAAAATATTTAGCGATGTTGAGAAACAGTGATAAAATTATTAATGATTTGATTACAATTTTTATATACACCGGGGTGAAAAATTATAGGAATGATCATTTAATTGACTAAATATTAAATATATTTATATTAATACACATATAAACCATACAAATTGATTTTATCAAACTAATATAATAAATCAAACTAATATAAATACAGATAAATCATTGTAAAACAATGGTTATTATTACAATATAATAAATTTTATTTTCACAGGATATGCAATAGGCGCAAAATGATAACAATGAAACAGATTTTTCTAAATTATAGAAATAGGTCAATTAGTATAAATTGTTCTTCCTTTGTATTTAATAATTGCAATGCAGTGTTGTGGCATAGCGTTTACAAGGCTTCGAACTTTTCGAAGCGGCAAAACCCGCCATGCTTCACAAGTGGCATATATTTTAATTTTTCTTTTGAGTTATACTGGATCATTTTACCCTTTTTCGGTAGATATTGCACACTATACCTCAAATACTCCAAACGTTCTCCATGGGATTTGGGATCTGACGTTTGGCCGGTGAATCATGTGGGGGAATCTTATTATCTTCAAACCACTTCTTTGTGTTTTCTGCAGAGTGAATAAGCCATTGTCTTCTTGAAAAATAATAAAGGCCGATAATTTTTTCACCCTGTTTTAACAAATGGCGTTCTAACATGTGTATATAGGTATGCCTATTTTGTCGTCTTTCTAGAAATACTATTTTAAGCTTACATCCTGAGGAATAAGCAGTCCAAATCATTAAAGAGAGCCTCGACCTAGTTAACGTCGGAAAAATACGTCACATTTCTTTCGATGGTCTTGCGAATATGAATGAATACCATCCGGACCATCGAAATCACTAAAAATAATTTTAGACCAATTCGTTTGTTGCTTCAGAATTTCTCTGCAAACTGAATTCGAACTTTTTAAACATTTTATGACTTTACGACCAGATGTTAAATGCGGATACAGATGTGTGGTTTTACATATTTAAAAATTCGACATTTTTATTGCTTTTCTTTAAGATTATACTGATGATGGCGTCTTTATCTTGTTTCCGATTTTCTTTGCTGTCATTATTTTGTTTGCGACCATGCAAACAATCAAACTTTCGGATCGTTTTGAATGGATTCTCGGCATTCCTGTATATTTTCTCGCACAATAAGTAGTTGGATTCTGTAATAAATTAAAAATGACAGTATTTGAACGTTTAATTTTATCAGCAATTCTTTGAAGTGATATTCCAATGTTGTTATAAGCTAGAATTTGGCCTATGTCGAAAAACATTTTTCCTTTCCCCGTCGTAAAAAGTTCTGTGAACTAAACTAATGCGCCCAGAATCTCTTTTAATTTCTTTGTTAAATGATATGCGAAAATATTCACCAATCATTTCCTGCGCTTTTACCATTTTGCCCTATCATAAATTTAGCAATATGCATATTTTAAAATGTATATGCAATTTTTGTAAATGATTGCTTTAACCCTCTGACTTCTTATCCCGTGATTTCCACGGGCATGACATTTGTAGGAAAAATTATATAATGCGCAATTTTTGAAGCAAATTTGTTTTAAAAACTCCACAGTTAAAAGGTGAGGATGCAAATGATAAATTTACTGCATATTTGATGACTACATGAAGATTTGAAATATGTAAGAAAAGAGATACATATTGGCTGGAAGGATTTTGAAAACAAAAAATTAAGCAGGCAGGGGGTTAATATTAATTGAAATATTATGAATTTAATTTTAACACAAAGATTTGCACATTTTCATAACAAACACGAGCTATTTTTTTTTTTTTTTGTCGTTCCTATTATTTTGCACCTCGGCGTATGGCCTGATCGCAAATTGCAATAATTGCTTTGCAAACAAGGATAGAAAAACGGTTGAGTATAATACAAAAGGAAGTTCAATGTTTTGTTTGCATACCTTTTAACTGTTCTATATGCAGTCTGTAACGCTAAGGAAACTTTCATGCAGCAGCAACACTGGCCTCCAAAAGTTAAGGTAAAACCTGTCTTTTGTGTCTAATTTGAAAACAAATGAAGATAAAAACATGAAATTTAGAAAAATTGAGCTTTAAACAGTTATGTATCAAATTTTACTTAATCTTAACATTAAGCATGATTTGCAAATAAACAATTGCATTTTTTACGAAAATATCATGGATTATGAATCATGAATATCATGAATTCAATTTTAATACAAAGATTTGCACATTTTCATAACAAACATGAGCTAATTTTTTTGTTTTTTTGTCGTTCCTATTATTTTGCACCCCGGTGTATGGCCTGATCGCAAATTGCAATAATTGCTTTGTAAACAAGGATAGAAAAACGGTTGAGTATAATACAAAAGTACATGAAGTTCAATGTTTTGTTTGCACACCTTTTAACTGTTCTATATGCAGTCTGTAACGCTAAGGAAACTTTCATGCAGAAGCTACACTGGACTCCAAAAGTTAAGGTATAACCAGTCTTTTGTGTCTAATTTGAAAACAAATGAAGATAAAAACATGAAATTTATAAAAATTGAGCTTTAAACAGTTATGTATCGAATTTTACTTAATCTTACCATTAAGCATGATTTGCAAATAAACAATTGCATTTTTTACAAAAGTCTACTGTTTAATAAAAAAAATAGCAGTTTTTTGTATAAAAAAATTAAATAAACGGATTTTAATAATGCATGTGTCCGGCCCTGCTTGTAATGAAATTGTGACATTGACTTTCCATTCTGTCAATTAAGTTGTCGAGCACTGGAAACAGAAACAACTCCCATACATGGAGCAATGATTGTTCCAGCCCATTTAACGGCTTTGGAGGACGAATTACGGCCGGCACCTGTCTGCTGAGATATTTCCAAAGATACTGTATAAGATCAAAGTCCGAAGATTTTGCTGGCCATTTCATTCGATCCAATCCTTAATCCTCTGGAAATTCATCTACGACTCTAGCTCAATTCGATCGGGAATTATCCACCATTCAGATTAATTCATCACCTATAGCACCACCGTAGGTGTAACAAACGGAGCAAGGATCTTTTCACGATAGTTCACAGTAGTCAGAATTTTTCCATGGCACGCATGGAAGTTACTGTGACCAAAAGAGTGATTCCAGCCCAAACCATGATTCCACCTCCTCTATAACTGTGTCTTTCAATAATGTTACATAGGGAGAATCTGATGCCTTGTTCTCTCCAGTTCAGCACACGAACTGAATCACTCTCCAAAGCAAACCGAGACTCACCTGTGAACAGCACGGAAGCCCATTGTAGTGTGTTCCAGATAACGTGCTCTCTTGGATAACATAAACGGGCACTTCTGTGTTATCGATTAAGAGGGCCACACACAACGGGCATAGAGTCCTTAAATGTCTTGGATAGAGTCCTTAATTATGAAGACGCCTATGCATCGTAATCGCAGGTATGGCTTCCCTGTTGCTTTACGATGATCAGAAATGAGATGAGCCGCAGTAGTGATGCTCCACCTTCGGGCCAAAAGTGCTAGAAAGCGATCTTGTTCAGGGGCTATAATCCATGAGTAGTCTGTAACAAGTCTTCTTGATATTGCATTTTTGGATTCAAATTGGTCTCAGAGCGTTTGGACCACACTACGAGACACATTAAGACGTCTAGCAGCACCAGCTTGTGATAACCCCATTTCCATTCATCAGATTGCCCGCTATCTTAACGAATCAAGTAAACGACATCTCCTAGACATGGACAACACTATTTTAGTACCAACAATTCAAGGTCATTAACCATAAAAAATTTCACACAAATTCCCAAATATTTGCAGTTCCTCCTGACAAACATATAAGTATCCAATACAATGAAATAATTGAGTTTGGTATAACTTTTTAATAAGATTTTATTGAATTTACTTATGATCATTCATATAAACCATATGTTTTACCTTTATTACCATTCTTTTAATAATGAGCATCAAAAAACTGGTTGTACCTTAACTTTTGGATGCCAGTGTATTTTGATACACTGCTGACCATCCAAAATGCAACACTATGAGGTAATCATCCAAACAGCGTGAAATTAGAACAATGCGTACACATCGATATGATATGGAAATGATTATGAATTCAGCACACGCGCACATCATAGGTGACTGCAACGCCCCATGCAAACTGCATATAAAGGGAAGAAAGATTGCCGTTTTGAAGAACGTGAATCGTGCTTTCGTGCGATTTTTTGCGTGTGCAGCTTCAATATGCCTCGTAGAAAATCACGAGCACCATTCGGGCGTGTTTCTGATTTCGACTGCAGCAGAATCGTTTCATATAGAGATTGCGGATTATCCTTCCAAGAAATTGATCATCGTGTCGGACGCAGCCAAGCAATAATCGTGTGAATATGGAATCGGTGGATGCAGGGGGAACGACTAACCGACAGAGGAGATTTCAACCGCCTCGTCACACCACTCCACGGGAATACCGGTATATTGTGCGCATGACACTCATGGAGCGCACTGCCTCATCCATAACCAAATCGCAACGAATACACACTGTAAGACAAGAAATGATATTCGCACGAAGAATTCGACGTCGTTTGCCCGACGTTTGCCCCGTCTTTTGTCAGTGGAATGTGCACTAGTGGTCCATTGCTTTGCTTAGCTTTGACTTTAAACCACAGTCGTTTGCGTTTAAAATGGTGCACTGAATGGCGGAGATGGACATCCGAATAGCATGGCATTGTGTTTTGGGACGAAGTATGCTTCTGTCTGCAGTACCACGATGCTCGGATTAAAGTTTGGAGACACCGTGGAGAGACGCTGCTCAACAGTTGTGTTATGCATCGTATTGGTCCTGCAACCGGTGTTTTGGTATGGGGTGTTATTGGATTCCACTCACGACCTCCCTAGTACGCATTAACGGTACACTTACCAGCCAGCAATACGTCTCTGTGGTTTTCCATCCTATTCTCCTTCCTTATCTCCAGGGCTTGCCTACGGCCTCTTTTCAATAGAACAATGCGCGAGCACATGTTGCAAGCAATGTTCAAGCTTTCTTTGTAGCGCAGCATATTGCCTTGTCATCCTGGCCTCCCCGTTCTGCAGCTCTATCGCCCATCGAACATGTATGTTCAATGATTGAAGGACACCTATTTCGGACTGCCGCACCCGTGGGTACACCAGATGAACTTTGGCTACGTGTAAAGGCACCATGGCCTGCTATTCCTCAACAACACATTCAAAGCCTCTTTCACTCAGTGCCGCGGTTGTAGTAGCGGTTTTTTATATACCGCTAAACAGGTCCTTACCTGCCGGGAATGAGTGACTAGCTTGACGAGTTAGTACCTGGACGAAAGGCGATATTCGCCTGATCACAGAATTGCTGTGATCCACCTGACAAGAACCTTCTTTGCATCGCTACAGTGCTCTCTAGTGGTTTGCTACAGTTTTCTTTGTTTGCCGGTTCATGGTTTCTATTTAACTTTGTTGAATTGGCAGATTTAAAAAAAAAGCAAAAATTAAAAAAAGCAAAAGGAATTGATCTCATAATTTAGATCCTTGATCAGGTGACGAGATCTTTACATGACTAGGCACCTTCAGAGGTATATTTCATAGGGAACTTGGAAGACTTTTCACCCACATCGGATTTTACATGCACCAGGCGCCATTAGCAAACATGGCTTCGTATCTGCTAACTCAAACAGATAGGAGACCCCTACTGTCTGGCAACGCTGCGGTTATTAACAGACATGGAAGCAAAACTTCTTACTGATTTTTCTCATCTTCCTCACCTCAAAGAAAGCTGTATTTCAAATCAATAACATTGATACTATATGTAATCTCTGGAATGAATTTGGCTTTGATATTTCTTGTCTTTCTTGTTGTTGCATTTTGGATGGCAAGCAGTGTATGTTATGGAAAACTGTATGCCACAATTTGAAACAGATGCAGGGTATCCGTACTGCAAACAGGCTTTATAATGTCTGGCATGTGCAAAATTGCTCTACAAGTGCATTAGGTATGTACTCTGGCAAATACACGGTACCTAGGATGATGTCCGTGTGACCAAGGATAGTTACATAGAACAGTTATAAAGTACTCTAACAAAATCTTGAGCTTTATTTTGTGAAGTTCCTGGTATGTTTCTTCTTATAATTAAATATATTGAAGTTATTGTGTTTTTTAATTAGAGCAAACGTTTTGATTACCCCTATATATTTAAATGATGTTTGATGTAATTTAAATTAACTAGCTTGATGCAGGGTGCCTTGGTCCTGATACAATTAAGACTTCATTTGCATAATTTTAACAAGTAACTTCAAAATATTTACAGATATTGAGAAATCAATGATAAAATTACATTGCTCTTATTACAATTACTGTAAGTGCCCTGATTACAAATTACAATAATGTCTTTGTAAACAACGGGGGGAAAAGGTTGAATAAATATAAAAGGAAGTTCAAAGTATTGTTTGCACATTTTATAACTGTTCTATGTGCATTTGTTCCGCGAAGGTAAATAATTCATGCAACAGTCATTTTGATACGTTAAAGTAAGCTTTATGTCACAATTGTATATAGATTTAGGATATCAGTACTGTAAACATGATTCACAATGTCTAGCAAGTACTAAATGGCTTTACATGTATATTAGACAAATGCACGGAACCTAGTACGTGACCAAGGTTAGTCACATAGAACAGTTGTAAAGTCCACCTTTAACATCTTAAATTCTATTTTGCGTTCTGTTCAGTGTGTTTCCTCTTATGATTGTTTATAATGAAACTATTGTCATTTGTAATCAGGGCAAACATTTTCACTCACCCTGTATGTTTAAATGATGCTAGATGCAATTTAATTGATAATATTAAGATTTTATTGTATCATTTTAACAAGTAACTTCAAAATATATATCGATATTTAGAAATCAATGATAAAATTATAATGCACTGATTACAATTACTATATATGCCCTGATTACAAATTACAATAACCTCTGTGTAAACAACGATAAGAAGAGGGTTGAATACAATACAAAAGCAAGTTCAAAGTCTTTTTTGCATCCTTTATAACTGTTCTATGCGCAGTCTGTTTCCCAAGGCAATAATTACACGCAGCAGTCAATTATGTCACAATTTTATACAGTTGCAGGAACAGTACTGTATATCTGTACTGTTTAAAAATATATTAAGATGATGCTAGAACAAAAATTCAAATGTTCAGAATAAAAGTAGTTTTTAAGTAGAGTTATGATTACGTACATTTACGCACATATGTATGTACACCATAAGTGCATGCGTGTATGTATGTATGCATAATATATGTGAACACATAAGCATGTATGTGTTAAGAATGTATGTTAAGAGATAAATGTTTGACTTTGTTTCAAATTCAAAACTTAGTGAATCGCACATTGACTAACAAATTGTTGATTAAGTATACCTTGATTAAATATTTGTATACATGTCTTGATATAATTATACTTTTTTTGTGATAGTAGTGACAAATAAGTTGGAAAAAGCTTATAATTAAAGGATGTAATTCGAATGTTTCTGCACTATAAAAAAATTTCCATTTAGAAACTTTTTGGCGGAAAATCATATGAATTTACTTGTGTCGAGTAAATGAAAAATTGTATCACTTGAGTGAATAGATATGAACTTGGTCCTGAATTGAAAACATACAAAGAAAAAATACACTTAAATGAGAATTTTTAAATGAGCTCCCTGATATTTACATCTTTCCTTTTAATTACAATGAATTTCATTTCGGCTAAAATAATAATAAATATTTTTTGTTATCTATATTTATTTACGACTTTGTTGGAAATTATAATTTGTATTTATTATATTTTTTCCACATATGTAATGTTTTTTGCAATTAAATATATCCTTCATAACTCTATTTTATTAATAAGACCTCGTTTTGATTTTAAAAGTTAGCTTATTTTCCTACATTTATTTTTATTTCAAAATGTAAATTTATTGTTTTAAAATCTGTAAGGTCAGATTCTTTGTACTTTTAGTAATTGTTAATTTATTATTTATTGTTGCAGTAAAAAAAAAAGGTCTTGCATAATTAAGAAGATTTACTTTCTTTCACAATAATGTTGTAAGTAGAAAAGTATGACTTTCAATCGTAAATTTTAAACGCTAAAAAAGATAGTACTTATTTTCACCTAGGCCAGCAAGACCAGGGTCTTTGACCACGGAATAAATTCCAAATGACTTAGCTAACTTTAAAAAAAATCCTTATCAGATTATAATATAATGTTTATGTAGAAACTGGATTTATTTATTAATCATTAAGACTAGTTATATTGTTTAATAATCCTAATAATCCTCTAAGCTACATAGAAATAGAAATGTTGTCAAATGCTACGAATCCTAAGCTGTAAATGCAAATACAGCACTATCAAACCTGCATGTAAGTCATAGTGTGGGTGGGGGGTGCAAAATGCATGACGTTCCTTGGGCTCCAAATAATGTACGTCGGGATATCGATTTCATTTATATCTTTAATAATATTTTAAATTATAGGCAACCATAATCTAAATTTCCTAATTGTTATAGGAGAAACCGGTCTGTTTAGTTACAGTGGGCAGAATATTATCATAGCGACAAACCCTAAAATCAATCAACATAATCGTTATATTGCAAATTTATTTTATAGAAACTGTAAGTCAATGATTTTGCAATTTTTCGACTTTAATTATTATGTGAGGTATCTGCATACGTACTTTCTAAAGTTAAAAACTTTATAAGAGGTTTTCTGTTGAAATAGTACATTCATAACATTCGTTTATTGTTTCTCTATTTTAGATAAAGTGAAATACATGTATTATTTTTCCAAATTATAAAACAGATACTTATAAAATTCCATTGATTACTTTATTTGTTTTAATACCGGAAAATGTTTACATTAATTTAACAAATAATTTTAGAAATTTGTTGAAAATCAGAAAATTTTCTGTATTCTGTAAACATAATCTTCTAAAATACTTTTTTATTTATTTAAACATAAAATAAAACTCGTCGCAATTAAAACAATAACGTATTTTATTCAAAGAATAGAGATATCAAAATTTTTCAAAATAATAAAATAATAATAAAAGTTACTTTCTAATAGAGTATTTATTTAATTGCATTTATTATATTTTCTAGAATTACCATTAACTATACAACGACATCATTACAATGAAATTGATATGTCAACATCAATATAGAACAAGAATATATGATCTATTTTTCCCAGCCAGTTAGAAATTTTATTTTTCGCAAAAGAATCCTGTAAATAGAAACATCGGAATACGACAGAATATTCAATTTGTTTTAGAAAGTAAACAATGCTCAGTGACGCTCGAAGGCAGTTTCGCCTGGCTCTTTGGTATTGGGAATTCGTATTGATATGTAAGATAAAATACATGCTGAGATGTTTTCTCTTTCTATTTGTCAGCGAGAATTATCTGCAAACTGTAACTGAAATAAAATTTACCATTGAATAATTTGTTAAAAGAACCTTATATGAAACGGAAGTTTTAAATATATCATGCTTTCAAATCGAACCTGTTTCATTGTTATACCATGTGTAGTATTTAATAATAAAATTGTATTGTTAGACAACATGCTTTAATAAAAGAAAAAAACGTTTTATGAATTATGTATAACATTTTTAAACTATATACATTCTTAGATATTATCTAACATTTTAATTACAATACTGCATATTTTATCCGGTTTTAATAAAAGGATAAAAAAATGTTTTATGAATTATGTATAGCATTTTTAAACTATATACATTCTTAGATATTATCTAATATTTTAAGTACAATACTGCATATTTTATCCGGTTTTTAAAAAAGGAAAAAACTGTTTTATGAATTATGTATAGCATTTTTAAACTATATACTACATTCTTAGATATCATCTATCATTTTAAGTACAATACTGCATATTTTATCCGGTTTTAATAAAAGGAAAAAAATGTTTTATGAATTATGTATAGCATTTTTAAACTATATACATTCTTAGATATTATCTAACATTTTAAGTACACTACTGCTTATTTTATCCGGTTGTAATAAAAGGAAAAAAAAATGTTTTATGAATTATGTATAGTATTTTTAAACTATATGCATTCTTAGCTATTATCTAACATTTTTAGTGCAATACTGCATATTTTATCAGGTAATTATTATTATTTTTAATTTCTATGACAAAATTCTTATTTCATTTAAATTTTAATGTGGCAAATAACTGCGTACTTTTTCATAAATATATATGAAAATTTGTTAAGAAATCAATATGATTAAATGGATACGATACTTTTTAAAAAAGAAATTGCTATAAAAATATGCATTTTTAACTTAACCTTTTGATTATAAGAGAGGTCTGGCGACTATTTTTATATTAACTCATACCATAATTTACAAATTATTTTTCCTTTTGGAATATTACTCTTGCAATTTATACTGGTATGAGTCTATGGAAGAAATTAGTTTTCAAGGACAGGTTCAAATAGAATAAAGAAACGGTCTCTGGAACGACATATGTCCCAACCCCTTAATCAAAGAATTAAAGAATTGAAAAGGTATTTTTTATGTGACATGTCATACAGTACACGCATTTAAAAAAAAATCTCATTTAAAAGTCCTTAGCCACTTTAAGCGCGTTTATTTTTTAATGAAGCCCCGTGTATTGATCAATTCCAGAAAAACGTGCTATTGTAATTAATAACTTGATAAAATACCGTATATACTCGTGTATAAGTCGACTCGTGTATAAGTCGACCCCCCCCCCCCCAATTCTTACGCAAAATTTTGGAAAAAATTGAATTTTCGTGTATAAGTCGAACCACATTACTGGGAGTATGTTGAAAAATAATTTGTAATCGAGGATAAAAAAAAATAATAATAAATTTTCGTTAAATTAGTAAACTTTTTTTTAACGTTTCTAATCATATTTCTTTTTTTTTTAATTAAACATTTTAAAATTGTATAATTATGTAAAACTGAAGAAGCTTAGACTATTCTGAAAGCTATTCACATCAATTTAACAATTAGTTACCTTTTTTTTTTTTTTTTTTTTTTTTTTTTTTAAATCTATTCAAACCTTATTTACAAGGGTAAACAACTTCTTAAACTGCTAAAATATAGTTCTTCTTGGTATAGTAGGACTTTTAGGAGAGAAATCTAGAAGCATTCTCAAGTTGAACTCTTTTTAAAACGGGGACTAAAATGTTGAAAGGAATGCCCCTGTATTGAAAGGAATTCTATCCCAAGAGAAAATGAGCGCAGAACAATTACAGATACATTATTGTTGAGCTTTTTTTTATATCAATCACCATTGTCCGCTTTAATCTGTCTCTCCAACCTAGACCCATATGCGATTAATTAAAAGACTTGCACATTCACCAATTACCTGCGAAAAAAAATATGACTCCGGTATTACACTCCGCTATTTTTTTTTTTTTTTTTTTTTACTTACTTGTGTATAAGTCGACCCCCCCCCCTTTTAGCTCCCAAATTTTGTCTAAAATTCTTCGACTTATACACGAGTATATACGGTAATTTAACTGTATAAAATTTAATATGGCGTCACCATTTTATTGTTTATAATGAAAAGAAAAATCGTATGCTACCAAATTAGTTTTTAGAACAAATAAATTTTGTTCTACTAATATATTTTTAATATTTTTTTTATTATCAAGTTTAATTTAATTATTTCTTTTAATTTCCATACATTACTACTCACAGGGGTGATACCAGCATCTTGAACAAAGAAAGACGAAAGCTGATAAAAAACGATTTGTAAATAATATTCAAGGCCGTTCTGTCATAGAAGGATTTAAAAAATAAATATGTTAATATTTCACGGAAGTAAGAGAGTTTACGGCATAGATATTGGGAGGGATACGGTAGGTACCCTGCAAAAAAATTGTTGATATTACGGTATAATACTGGCACCCCAGCTGACAGTATTATACCGTAAAATCAACATTTTTTTCAGTGTACATATGACTGGATAATTAAGGAAAGTCTTCAAACACTTGAAAACACCCTCTCGCTAATGTTAAACCTATGAGCAGATTGTTTTCGAATTTCTCGTTTAAATTTGAATATTTTTAAACGATTTTTTTTTTGCATAAGATAACTGAGATTGATGCCTAATATGGTTATTTCTTACTTTTTCGATTTCAGTTGTAGATTTTTTTAATAAAGGTACTTTCACTTTCGGAACCGGTTTTGGAAATGAAAATACCTTTATTAAAAAAATCGGCAACTGAATTCGAAAAAGTAAAAAATAGCCATATTAGGGATCGACCTCAGCTATCTTATGCAAAAAAATAATTTAAAAATATTTAAATTTAAACGAGTAATTCTAAAACAACCTACTCATAAGTTTAACATTAGCGAGAGGGTGTTTTCAAGCGAGTGAAGACTCCCCTTAACTGTCATGAAAATAGTCAGGTATGCTTCTACTGTTAATGATTGCGTTTAAATTATCAATGGCTTCAATGCCTTGCGATGTTGAACAGGTAGGGTCTTCAACCTTTTTACTTGAAAGTTGGTTGCATTTACAAATAAAGATAATCCGTATTATTTTTTCGGAAAAGTTTCTGTCATTAAAGAAGACAAATTTTTCTATTCTAAAATAATTGAACTTGAATTAAATCACGGCAGTAGCAGAATTTACCGGAGAGTTCTTTTCGTTTGAGAAAAAAATTGTCAACAAATCGCATGGAACGCGAAGAATTTCTAAAAATACCATAAACAATACGGGATTTTTTTTTTAAAGCAGAAGTAAAAATTTACTATATTGGGCACAGCATAGTGGTTGTAGTCGCAGCACCAATGGTGGCGTATTGCGGAACTTAGCTACGGTCTTAGGAACTTAGGTCCGATATCGTACACTATTGGAGATATGGGAATAAAGCCAATTAGAAGGTTTCTCAGTGTTGTCCGTAGATAGAGAACTTTAGAGGACAATTATTGAACAGATTAATACTAAGCCCACAAAAGTTTTACCTCGTTTTAGAGGGTCATACTATTCTTATACGCTTAAATATATGTTAAATATATAATTAAAGAGCGGTGCGAAATTTTCTGATTAAAAATATGTCGCGTTCAGCGCAAAATATCGGTTTTTTAAATGTATGTAATATGAAAATAAATAGACGAAATGAAGATTTTTCTGTAGGATATATCTAAGCAATACCAAAATTACTTTTAATATTAGATAGAAAGGAAATTATAATTTTATTACAAAAAACTATTAAACGGAATGGATTTTTAATTTTAAAATAAACACTTTACACCTCCTGTTTTAAAAGATTAAGTTTAAGCTTTATTTAGAAAACTTTCGCTGACATTCATATAAAAATTGAGTTGGAAAGGTACTTTTAATGTTTGTCCAACAAAGTAAGAAACATTTTCTGCATATTTTAGAGAGACGTTTATTGAAATAAAAAACTTTTTATTTAAATCAAGCTACTAACATTCGACTCGCTACCTCTGAATTTAATTTATACAAAGTTTGTTGAGCTCTTATTTGTCAGAAAGTTAAAGTCATTAGCATCTGAATGCCTCTAGGACATAAAAACTTTTCTTTATTTTACAACGTTGCGACAGTCAAGATAAAAGTTCTGTAAGTGTATAGTCGCAGGCAGAATATAAGAATGCGCTGACTGTAAAACGTGCTGAAACGTGAATGAGAGAGTTTTATGTGTTGTTTTAATTCACTGATGTCCATAAGCGCTCCAGTATTTCCCAAAAAATATAATTATTAGCAGTTTTAGTCTTTGTTTTGTAATGAGCATCAAATGAATATGATGCAACAGAGTGCGCACAATAGAACAATAGGTAACTGGAATTATATATTCATCAGATAATTTTTTATCAGAATTGAATATATTATATAAAAGTTTAAAGAAAGGTATCTATGAAAAAGTATCGATTTTGACACGAATAAGTACATAAAAATTAAATTACACAACTACAATTTATAAAAAGTTTATCACAATTTTTGTTGCATTTTCTCGTCCAGATTTGTAAAATTCGCAAGGGTCGAATCACAACATATATTTTAGAAGTCTGTGATTTTAAATTGTGCAGAAAAAATGCCGAATATCAGACATTCTTTTATTCAACATATTATCCAAATATTGCTAGCTGGCGAAAATTCGCCTTCTTCGCTGGTTGTTTTTCCCAAACGAACCTCGAATTAAAAGAACTTAGGGATGGAAGCCCCACTGACTTGATATATGAAGCAGTTGTTAATTATTGTAATTTTTAAATGTCATATTAAAAAAATATTTAAAAATTCTCAACAAAAGCTACATAACTATAAACTTTAAGCTATACTAAATACAATATTTTATATATATTATACTATAAGCTATAACAAACTCTACATAACCAACAAAACTGATCTCATAACTGAATGAAATTAATTTTAAAAATAAATAAATAAATAGTTTTACTATGTTAAAGAAATGACCCTTTTGTAAAAAATACCTTTTTTTAATAAAATTTCAAATGGATATGCTAACTAATAAAATGGTTTGGATAAAAATATTTGCTTTTAACAGTGGCACAAATATTATATTCCTATTTTTAAGCATTTAGAATGAATTTGTAATTATCATTGTTTGCCTCGAACTTTTGATTGATTATTTCAGAATGCGTTTCAAAACTCAAAATATTAAAAATGCATCTTGGAACAGAATTTAAATTGTATAATCGAAAGTTCCTTAATATTTAATGGTACTGTGAAGTGAAACTTGATGAAGTAAATATCTGTAAATTTGAATGAATATTTTTGGAATTTTTCGAGGCTATTTCGTATAGTGCTTCCAAAAACTAACCAGTTTTTAAATAAAGTTATAACCTATTATTAAAATATTTCTGTTGATATTAAACACTTGAAAATTTTAATAAAAAGTCAGTGTTCAAAATAAAAAATATTTATGATAAAAATTAATTTAGTCGATGAAAATTTATTATTTAAATCTGTATTTGCAAATGGAATTCATAAACAAATAAAACATTAATAGCATACATTTCTGATATAGTAGCATTTCTGAAAATGCTCTAGAACTTTTGAGTCAAGAAATAATTATAATAGTTAATAAGTTGTATTTATAAGTATTAATTTTGTAACTAGGTTATCATGTTTTGAAATGTTTATTTATATTTTGATAAATGCATTTAAGAAAAATTCATTTGTGTAATATAAAAATATATGTACTTTTGTCATTTATGTACTGAAAAAATTTAAAGGAATAACAATTATGTAGATTTGTTGTATAGTGCTGTATATAATTGCATAATTTTAAATCCAGAATGAACACACCTGAACACCTGATGCTACTGATTTAAAGGTTTTCTTCATAAAAAATAAGACAGGAAAATAACATTTCTTTTACTATTATATTTAAAAAAATGTAACTAAGTGTTCCATTTGAAAAGTTTTGTATTTAATAAGTATAAAATTCATTTGTTATTCAAATGGAAATTTAAAAAGAAAACGACTTGATTCTTAAAAAGGAACACATAGGTAATATAAAATATAATAGAAAAAACACAGCACTCACAAGATTATATCAAGGAGAAGCCATCCAAATAAATTTTAATGAAAGCAAAAAATTTCTTTTTCTTCCAATCTATATTATCCATCCATTATAGGAGAAACCGTTGAAATTGTAATACGTGAAAATTGAATATGTAACGATACAACATGAATTAACTTACTAAAATTTGCTATGATTAGGAATATGGAAATAAGCATGAACGTAAAAACAAAATAAAATAACGTGAGTAATTTGAGAGAGAATCTGAAATACCTGAATGATCGCGTTTGAAATCATTGCGTTATAGATCGTGCATTATAAAGAATATTCTTATTTGTGTCTTGAAAATGGCTTCAGTGAACCCGAGACATTTAGACAGTTTGTATATAAAACCTTTTTATCGTTTTATTTACTGTTTTATTTAACTCCTTTTAGGAATTAACAAAGGAAATTATCTTCCAAAAAATTGTTATTCATAAAATCATTTTCTGTTTTGAAATTAACCATTTCAACGGCAGCAAAGATTGGGAAACAGTCTTATTACCTCCGACTTATCCAGGGTCTGCCGTTGAAGTGGTTAAATACAGTGAACTTTTGATATTGCTTTGTTTAAGTTCACGTAACAGTATTTAAAACAGAAGTAAGATTATTTCATTTATATATAAAAAAAAAAAACTACAGTAATAAAAGTCATTTCGGGAACTTATCTGAAAGTACGTAAAAAACAAATAACAAAAACAATCATAACTTATGGAAAATTCATTAAGCATTCTAAACTATCTAAAAATCTTGTTCATAGTTTCAACTATAAGTTAATAAAATAAAATTTTCTTATATATGAATTAATTGAAAAGTTTGTTCGAAAATTTTCCCGTCATTTCAGGAAATCCAAACAAATTTTATGAAATAATACTTGTTACTGTGTAAGACGTTGCTAACAAGCACTTATGGCAGGTAGCTTGGTGTGTATGTATTTTGTAAGCATAGTGAAATTTAAAAATTAGTTTAATATTAAAGCATCCTGCATCGTTACGGGAAAAAAATTATTGTTGGAAAATTACAATTCTATGGCCTATTTCCATATCTAGTTCTCAATAGATTGACCTGGATAGACAACATACAAAAACACAAATATTTATAACATGCATGCGATTATTTAAAAATGTTAATTTGTAAAAAGTCATTCGCCTGTCTTATTCTAATATCATCATTACTTATCAATTGTTACTTATAAAAAAATTTTAATTCCTAAATGCACATTATACGATTTCTATTTGACAAAAAAAGACTACCTTTTATCAGAACTGCCAAGTCTCCGGCTAAATGGATACCAGTATTTTAGTACAGAAAAAATTGACTTCTTTAATCGAAGCACTCTGCGATTTAAAAGAACAACATTGTCTCTAATAAAATACTGGTGTGCAAAAAGCCGGAGACTTGACAACTCTGCTTTTATTCTCGTGGTTGCTACTTTCATCGAAAAATTCCAACTCGAAATTTTGTCCTTCCTGTTTTGTTTCTTATACTTTTCTAAAACTTTGCATAATAGTACCTTAAACCTAGAATTTGAATAACTTAGTTTCATATATTTTTTGATAACCACATTTGAAACATTTTGTTTAAATAAATGAAATGTGTAACCAAATGGTTAGATGCAAGAAAAGGCATTTTATATTTTAATGAATGATAATAAATTTTCAAAATGCTTCACAAGAGGTATATACACTTGAACTCAGTCAAATAATATAAGCTGTGCCTAATATTTCATTATATATATCAGTTAGTAATAATATTCCCTAACATACAATATGGTAAAATGTATTTTTTATTGTAAAAAGTTCTCGAATGCCTTAGCAGATTAAAAAAAATATATATAAAACAGAGAAAAAAAACATTCTGTTTATATACCATTTTCATCAACAAACAAGAAACTAATCAACATTGTGCTTTTCATTCAAATTTCTGACGTAATTTGAACTTTTATACCAGTTTTCAAACAATCTTTGAAACTTTTTGAAAATTAGGGTACAAAGTAAATTTAATTATGTTTACGCACACTAATAATTCAATGCTAAAAAGATATTTGCATCAAACAAAAAATACTACGTAGTATTTCTTCTGTCTATTTATAAAAGAATAGACAAACTAATTTGAAATAACTTTTCAAACATAAATAAAATACATTTTAACATTTTTTTATATATAAACGTAATCAATCATTTCGCTTATAAATGTTTAAGATTTCTAAGTTAGACATACCCATCACTAAACAGTAAGACAGTTAGCATTGTAAAATTAACACAAATTTCAATTCAGAATTTATGTTGGAAGCTAAAATACATTCTCTTAAGCTTGCAGTTTTCTTAGAAAACATCAGTTTAATTTATACTGTGTCTCTAACTTGTCGAAAGAGCTTTCTTCTTTTGACTGCTTCGAAAGAATCCTATGCAGAAGGCAATTGTTTGCATTTCAAATTACTAGTGACACTCAAATAAACAAGCGAAATTTCTCTACAAGAAAAACATTTGTTTGCGAAAGAAATGTGCATTCGAAGAAAAGCAATAAGTTTTTAAAATATTCCTATTTAAAAGTATTTTTATGCTTATATTTTTTGGTTGTTTTAATACAACGCAATAACATTTGAAAAAATATATAAATATTTTCTATGTGTACATATTTATTAATATATCTGTATGTATGTGTATGTTTAATTGCGTAAATAAATAAGTACATGTTATTTTTGCATGTACGCATTTGGGTACAATAAGAAAATGATACAACTTTCTAGGGAACATCCCAAACTGTCAGTTCTGGATTTTGACGAGAGTGATATCGTTCGAAAGCTCTTGGCACGAGGATTAAGACATGTATAGGAACTTTACTCCCAAATCAAATCATACAAGAAAACTTTGCAAGTGGAAAATAGCAAAAAGAAAAGAAAAAGAAGGAGAAATTTGAAAGCTGTTTTACGAATTAGTGAGTAAATAATGCAAACTGCAAGTGCTATACTCCTCGCCTGATCCTGCAGGATATGGGCAGGCCCTAGGTGGGAAGTTCCATGAGTGTATCGAGAACTAGGTTCTGATATACAGGCAGTCTTTCTCCCAGCTGGATCTACAAAATACCTTCAATCACTGGATATTTACTTCTTTCAAGACTACAAGTACTTGGTAAAGAAAGAAGGAGAGCATACAAAAACTCATAGAATTATTTGCGGTGATTTTAACACGGAACGGTGATTTTAACAAGAGAAGGCATACTAAAAATACATCACTTGGCCTACAACAAATTCTATTCACTTACTTTCGATTCAGTATTTTGCATCAGTATGCTTTCCAAAAGGCTTGAATGTGTAACACGGATCCAGTCTTCCGATCAGTTAAACATGTAAGCTTCGCTCTTACTAAACAAACCTGCGGTGGCTGTCAAACAATAATGTCTTTCATGGAAGTGCCTGGTGTTGGAAATAAGTGTGTTTTCAAAACTTTTACGTAAAAAAACATTATCATGAGTAATCATAAGACACAATTTCCCTCCTTTGATAGTTTTTGAAGGAATCTCATGCTGTTTTTCCCTTCTTTATTTCTCTTCTTCCGGAACAGAGAAGAGCCCATATCTCGGGAAATATTGGATTCAGAAGTAGAGTCTCTTTACATCCACGTGGCAAGAGCTTTGGAACGATACCACTCTCGTCCAAATCCAGAACCTAATTGATGTAAAAAACCTTTTATGGATAGAACTTATGGTTTCCATCGGTGAGACTTTTTTTAATGTTTGGGGAGGAAGAGGGAGATCATCAATTATGCTGCATCCATCGGTAATTAAAAGAGTATATTTGTTTATTTATTAATTTCTAATATTCGCATTATGAATTTATAATTAGCATTTAAAAAAAAGGTTTAATCCAAAGCATGCATGGGCTTTATATTTGAACAGTCAAAAAGTATCGTATAAAACAAAAAGTAATGAAATAAAGAAATTATTCGAGCGTGAATGCCTAAATAAATGTCGTGAGTCTCTCTTTAACATTAAACAAAATAAAAATCATGCTTTAAGAATAAATTATGAAACACATTCCGACACTTCCAGAAATGTGCCGTTTAGTAAACTGTAAATAAATCAGGTTCTTTTGTAACAAGCCTGGAAATAAACCGGAATTTTTGCAAGTCTAGATGCATCACAATTTTGAAACTTTAAATGCAGCCTCGATTGCACTCCATTTTATTTTCTCAACGTTTGTACTTAAGTAATGAATGCGCTAAAATATTGATTTGACATGCATTTGTGTTTCAGTTATCGTAATTTTTAAAAAATGCTTGAAAAAGGAAGAAATACTAGCTTCCCCGTATTTCAACATGTCTCCAGTTTTTACTGTACAATTTTTTTCAATTTATAGAATGCATTTCATAGACGGTAGGAAAAAATCCGTGAAAGTAAGTTGGATTAATGTAAGAACATAACTCAATTAATAAGAAACTGTGACAAGTACTTTAAATTAAATGGGCATTTAAAGTTTTAAAGAATGGAATGGATCCGGTTTAAATCCGGGAACAAATCGGGCTTTTAGTGAATAAACCGTGTTCCTTGTGAAGATACCTAAGAATAAACCAGAATTTTTGAATCTCTAGCAGGCCTTCTAGATTTCTGCTAGCTTTACATTTTCAAATTTCACTGCGTCGTATCAAATTTCGTAACGTTTGTACTTAAATAATTAATGCGCTAAAATATTGACCTAGTTTGCATATATATTACATTTTTTTAGAATTTCTAAATCTTTTAAATAATAATGTGTAATTGCTTTTAAAACATATAATAAATTTCCTTTTCCTTATAAACAGTATTTTCCTTTAAATTATAGAATGCATGTTACTGACAACAGAAAAAAATGTTCCGATTAAATTAGTACATTAACCCCTTAATCGTCGCGTAACTTTCGAAAAATTGTTTAAAAAATCATCGATTTTTTTTGTCACATTTTATTATTAATAAAATTCTGAGTTAATTAGTAAAAGAAAGAATGTAATTTTTTTTTTCATTTATCAAGTCAAGTATTCAGGATTTATAAAGTTTTAAGTATCACAATTTTACTTATCTGATATTTGTCATTTTTTATGCACACAAGCTAATTTTTTTTTAATTCAGATTACTTAATTGCCACCACTTTTTTGAAGTAGAAACATTCGCCTTATTTAATAACAGATTATTTTGCCTCGCAAGTCAATTATTTTTAACCTGGAAGCTCGGTTGGTACGCAAGTAGGCATTCCATGCTGCTAACTACATTGTTCCATTGTTACATAATGTGAGAATAAAACCAATTACGCTATTTAAAAAAAAAAACTGGTAAGAATCATACAATTTGAAATTTTAAGAAAAGTAGCCTACACTGTCCATGAGGATCCTGGGAAAGCCAATATTTGTTTACAAATGACTGCCCGTGAAGGTATCGGACGTGACTATTACAGTGTTAATAATTTAAAATAATTTCGGTAGTGAAAAGATCATTGAACAAACCATAATATCACGGCTGCCACTAACAACTATTGCACCACTATTCTTAAAAGATAAATTTTATATTATATTTCTCTTGCAAGTGTTGTTAAAGTGTATTAAACTACTATTGTCTTTTGAAAGTGGTGCGAGATAGAATTAAAAATATGAGGAGTTCAGCCCGTGAGTGTACATTTGTCGCACCCGTTCATAATCTAATCTCTTAAATCTCCGTCGTAATTTGTTCACAAATTTTGCCCGTGAATGTATCAGGCACGATGATTAAGGGGTTAAGGTAAGTAGCCAATTTCCTGATAACTTACAAGTACGTTAAAATAGAGGTGCATTGTGAATGGTGTTCGAAAAATTTCTTTACACTTTAAATAATCCTTAGAATTGAAGAAAACTGTCATGTACAATTACGAGATTCTGCACCAATAAAGAATAAAAGTTTTACAAAGTTTACAATTAAAACACAGTACACATTTTCTGGGATTTTCATTATTTTCAGATTCGATTTTTTTTCCATACGTCGGAGACTGTTAATCCTCTGAAATGACGAATTTTGAGATTTAGAAAAGCCTCGTATCGCACTGGAGCAATTAAAAAAACGCCCTTAATGTAAATTTGTCGCAAGGTTTCCTGCATAATCGCTACATAAAACCTTTCAGCTTTTCCGGACTAACTCTTCATTCAGACAAATATTTTAGAATGCTTGTAATTTTTCTATTTTATCAAATAGAAGACGTGCAACACAATATTATTTTCTAGTTTTGAATTGCACAATGTTCTGGATTAAAAATTCGCGTGACGTTGGATTGTAAAAGCAAGTCCGAATGAAAACCACTACCAGATATCATATCTTTAGAAATTTTTTGTAGAGACAGTGAAATACATTATTAACCAATCCTCAATTCGAACTGAAATGTCGAATTACAACCGCGATGAAGACTGTCGATTCTTTCATTCTCCACAAAACTTCGATGGAAATCGCTAATCAAACCGATTTGTTAAGTGCAATTAAGGGTATGCGTAATCATAACTACTAAAAATTCTCGAGAAAAAACGTTGATACGTTATTTATCAAATACAGACAACTGCAAAGTCGTATCCAAAATTGTTTCATTTCAGTGATTCTCTAAAAGCATAAATATATTTTTTTGATATCCTGTATATAATTATCCGCTTTGCATTTATATATTTTATCACTAATATCAATGTTTGCTTTTTTAATAAAAAAGAATAAAGTTCTTTTAATAATATGTGTTTCGCAGACCCATAACATTTATCTATTATCTTCCATTCTCTCGTTATAATTGTGATGTATTGGATTTTTATTAAACTGATAATCTGCTATTATTCTAAATATAAATAAATAAAAACATTTTATAGCTTTTGTTTGCAACAAATTGCTAATAATTACAATACGCAGAATTTAATGTTCTTTATGTCTTATTTAACATAAAGTTGAACTTTCTCTAACTTCAGGAAAATGAAGAAATTTATATTTTAGGGAAAGAAAATCAGATAAAATTTTGAGAATATTTCTTGAGTTTAAAACACATCTTTCCATTGCTTCACATTTCTTCGGTGGCAGACTGCATATTCAGTCATGTAATAACTGATGCAGAAAAGAAAAACTGCATCGTGGTCTTCGTAAAATACAATAGATATTGCCAAGTATATTTCTTTTGTGTTAATAAAGTTTTTTTTGATAAAATAATCATATTCAATGTTTCTTTTATGTTCTTGAAAAAAAAAAATAAGGAAAAATTAAATTTACCCAAAATACATTTTTTTATTTAATTAAAAACATAAAAACAATAAACAATTTATGTATTTTTTTATATAAATTTTAAGTTGGATAAAATAAAACACATTTTTGACTAACATCATTTATTTTTAATCGCAAGAATAGATGACGTTAGTTGTGACAAGTATTTTAAGCTTATAAATACAAAATACATCATTAAAAATATAATCTTTAGTTATCTGGTGATGTCTTTAAATTTATTTTGACATACATCAATCATTATTTGAAGTACCAGTAAACCTTCTCTTTTATAGAGTTCGTACTAAATCGCTTCACGTAAAAACTATCCTTAAGATTAAAAGTGAAACATGATGGATTAACTTCAAGTGAGTCAATGAATCTATTTTGATAAGCTTGACCTGACATTAAACATATATAATAAATGTCAAATAAACTTTTGCTACTTATTATATTTCCAAAATTTCTATTCAAAAACGCTTATTTATTGTCTCGGAGAATGTAATCATATATGTAACGTCAAGGAATTCTTCGACGACAATATCTACTCTGTGCAGTACATGCTGAATTCAAATTAAACATTATAAAACGCTTTTATTATATATATAAATAAATTCCAAATTCCAAAATAACAAAATAATTTTATTTATTTACTTATTTTGATATTCCAATGGCAACGTTCTCCCGTTTACTTGGCGATAGTTTTTTGTTATGAAAAGTGGCCGACGGGATAATAGAAAAGTATCATTTTTTGTCAATATGTAATATTTATACCAATTTTATTTTATAAAAAATAATTATATCTTAATTTTATTAAACCAGGACATTTTGTTAAAAAGTATTATTTCGTATTTAAAAAGTATTATTAACTTGAAGTGAGTCCATGAATCTATTTTGATAAGCTTGACCTGACATTAAACATATATAATAAATTTCAAATAAACTTTTTCTACTTATTCTATTTCCAAAATTTCTATTCAAAAGAGCTTATTTATTCTCTCGGAGAATGTAATCATATATTTAACGTCAAGGAATTATTCGGCCACAATATCTAATCTGTTCAGTACATGCTGAATTCAAATTAAACATTAGAAAAAATAAATACCAATTTTATTTTATAAAAAATAATCATATCTTAATTTTATTAAACCAGGAAATTTTGTTAAAAAGTATTATTTCGTGTATGTTGTACCCTCGAGCAACGTGCACCCCTTTATTTTTAATACCTGACCAGAGGGCCCATGCGAAGATTTCGCACTGAAATCTAATATTTTTAGGTACTTCTCTATTATCTCGTCGACCACTTTTCATAACAAAAAAGTACCGCCAAACTGTAAGATTAAACGCCAAAAATGCAGTCCCATTGACTTGATATCAGAAGTAGTCAATGATCAGAAGTAGTCACGATATCAGATCAGTATACGTGTTTGCTACGTCATCAAATGTTTTTAAATTCGACATTTGCGTGTATTTTTCATTATGTTTTACTGATTTATTAGTTATTTTATTAATTAAAATAATAATTGTGTCCTTAAATTCTTATATTTTATTTATTTACTTATTTTGATATTCCAATGGCAACGTTCTCTCGTTTACTTGGCGATAGTTTTTTGTTATGAAAAGTGGCCGACAGGATAATAGAAAAGTATCATTTTTTATCAATATGTAATATTTATTAGATGCAGGTTTAAACTTCTAAAGAAAAATTAAGGATAAAAATATCTGCAAACCACATTTAGTTTTTAGTCAAGCCAGAATATCATCTAATTTTTTCCATCAAAGTTAGAGTAAAAACTGATCCAAGATTGCAAAAGGCACGCGCGAGAAAAAAAAAAATTAACAATCGTATTTTGACTGCGTTAGAGGATGACGTCATCCGCTTCGGGAAAAACATGGGACACAGAAATATAAATCTAAACGTTTCAATTTCAATTTAGCTTTTTAATAATAACTAAAAAATAAACCCGTGCGGTGTTTTTTATTATAATTGCTGAGCATCATATAATGTGGTATTTTATTTTTGTGGCAACAATAATTTGAGGAAACCCTTTCTTTTCTTTTATGAAAACAATGCCGATTTAATTTTTAATTTTCAGCAAATTTTAATCAAAAACATGTTTTAACGAATTGTTAAGTGGGCTATGTCAGAAGCCTGTTCAAAATCCTTTCATATGCTGTCTCGTTCGTCGTTCTGCGTTTCGTATTTTCTTAGAAAAAGGGATGTTGACAGGAGAAATAATATATATGATGATGATTTGAGGGTAAATTTCTTAGAAAAAAAATTTTTTTTTTTCAAATGATTTTATCTTGTTAAAATCAAATAGTTAATACTAAAATACACATATTCAAAATACATTGCTTCATTTTTTTTACATACAAAATAGCTGATCAAAGGTTTTATGCGGTGACAAGTAGTCATATAATCATATACGCTTGTCAAACTCTAAATATTCCATAGTATTCCGCTCATCTTGAATTGTAGGGAATTTTGAGGGGGGCGGGAGATGCGTAACATAAACGAAAAAATACGTTATTTTGCTCTTTATATTACAAGAAAAAGTCCTGCAAATACTTAGGAATATTACACAAATTCATGAAATTTTATATTAAACAGAAATAATTACATAGAAATAAACTGCAGACAAAAGATCGTTTTTTATTAAATAAATAAAAAAAAGCTTGAAACTATAAAAGATTTTGTTTGGTTTGTTGTTTTGTTTGTTTCTTGTTAGTCTCACATAAATACGAACGTGATCTTTCATACTCTTTCGCTCTCATTCTTCTGTTTAAAAAAAATTGAAAATATAAAATAAAACATGCGAAGACAGCTTTACCTCAATTCAATTTTAGCTGACTAAAATACCTCAAATTTTTGTCTTTAAATATTTAAACCGTGTCTCAAGTTCAGCATTTTGTTTACCTACTTCAACAATTTAAAGTGCATTTGAACAACAAAAATTCTAGTCCTTGTGGATGCAAAACAAACAATCTCTATTCTTTGCTTTGAGGTCTGCATCAGAAAAAAAGTCTAAAAATGTCAACTTTCTTTTTAATCCTTCAGTTTGTAAAGCTCACGTTGTACATGAAATCTCTCCAATTGTGATGCAGGGTTTCTTTGTTGTTGTTGTATACAAAAGTGTTTGAAACTAACTGTGGCATTTACATCAAGTTCACAAGATGTTTTTAACAGTAAAGTAAAAACAATTGCGCTTTCATAAAGTCTATTTAACATTATGACCGTGTATTTGTACAGTCAACAGAGCAAGTTAAATATTTGGGAAGTTATTCATCTTGATGTAAAAATTAAAACTAAATAACGAAAGGAAAAATTAACATGTTTAACTAAAAACATTCATGTAGATTAGGATAAATTAAAATAATCTAAATATATTTCAATCAAATTAATCAAATGGAAATGAATAGCCATCTATTATTTGAGCTCTTAAATGAATCTTTTTAAATGTATTATATGCAATATAGTGCTTGCTTTTTTAAAAAAATTTTTAAGTAGTCTCTTCAATATTTTATCATTCATTAAAATAACAAAAAATTACAGCTACCTTTTTAAATTTATTATTAATAGTATTAACAATTAAAACAAAATTCTGGTATTTCTCTCTTTTTTATATATTTTTTTAAATAATTGTATGAATAATATGACTGATTTAATATTAAATAAATAGTATGTACACAATGAAAATATTTAGACTGTCATTGATTAACTGATTTATGACTAATACAAATATATCTGTTTCATACAATAAGTTGTATCATAATTATGAAAATAAATCAAAATTCATAAATTTATCTCTTTTAAGTTTTTAACGACTAGCATGTGTCAATTATAAACATTTTCAGAGCATCAAAGATTATAAATAAACAAAAGATTTATAACATAAAACATGCACTCTCTGTTGCTCCTGATTATTTTGTTTAAATCATTAATATTTTTAGAATGCTTTTTACTACGAATAAGTAGTACGATTCGCACAAATGAAAAATACAAACTTTTAAAGATATTATAAAGTTATTTTAATTAGCTTATTTCCTATTAACACAGAAGAAAATTTTGCATCTCGAATAGTTTTTTCCCCCTTAGAAATTATATTAAATGTGCAAAAAGATAGAAATGAAATGAAAAAGAACTGTTTTGACTTTTATTATTATTATTATTATTATTATTATTTCAATAAGAAAATAATTCCAGAGTGTAAAATTCCTACTTAATTTTTCCTCTGTGTTGTTCTAAAATCCAAAAGAGCTACTCTCTGACACGTCCGAATTCAAATTTTGAAATATCGCATGAAATATTGGCATGTATTTTTATTCAGAAACAGTGTAATCAAAACACGTTTTCCATTTTTTGGTAAAGGCAGAAGAGCTTTCAGAAAATACTGTCAAAATCGGCATTTTGAACCGAATTACCGACGCTGCAGCACTGGAAGAAGAGAAACCTGTCGTCACATGACAAAATTCGCTTATAACTCGATAAGTAATTTATTTATCAAAAAATGGAAAACGCTATTCGATTACACTTCAATAGTCAGGTCTGCTAATTGTATGCCTTTACGCTTAAAAGTGAGTCAGGAAATGTGTCAAAAAATTTTGCGTAGTTGAGCAGAGTATTTGAGAACGGCCTCAATAAAAAACAGTTTATGGATTTAACAAGGTGAACCATAATAACGGAAGACAAAAACAAAAAGAACAGAAAAGCAGTCAGGAGAAAGTATGACATGGGAAGAGAAGAGAAAAGAACAGAAAAACAGAAAAGAGAAATAATAACATGGGGAGAGAAGAGAAAAGAACAGAAAAACAAACAAGAGCAAACATAAAATGGCTAATATAAACGTCCCTCTTTCAATTTTCATCGCAAGAATGTATCAGTTACAAATATTTTTAGAATATCAATGACTATGAATAAGCAACATATTTATGATCATTAAAAAATAATTCTCCTTTTCTCTTTACGATGGATTAGTTTCTCTCAGATATGAAAATTTTTAGAATGTTCTAGAATGTTTTCAGAATGAACGCGTAGCACAATTGTAACTAATGATATAAAAGATGTTACAAGATACTACAAGATAATAAAAAGAACATTTAGGATTTTTCTCTTTTTTTTAATCGACTTATTGATTTCCTATTAAAACAGAAAAAGTTTTCGCAGCTCGATTATTTTTTAAGAGTATTTTCTGAGAAATGATATTAAATATGCAAAAAACTACAAAAAAAGAAAAAGAAATAGAATTGTTTTATCCATTCTTTTTTTTTCATTTAGAAAACTTCAGAGTATAAAACCCATGCTTGTGAAAATCTTCCCTTAATAAAAAGCAGTTTATAAGTTTAACTTCTTAGCTGAATTGAAAAAAGTCCGCAAATGTTAGTTTTTCCTTTGGAATGCTGTAAAAGAATTCAAGAAGATTCTTGAGTAAGAAATTTCATCACACATATGCTATTTTCTTTAAAGAAAATAATTCTGATTTAAAATGGGATTTTCTTTGCTTTAGTGGAAGGTTTTCATTCTCATAAAATACAAAGCCTTATAATCCTCTCTTATTCTTTCTTTTTTGTTTCATTCAGAAAATTGTTGATTAAATTTTATTTGACAAGGATTGAAGAGTCATCATTTGGTCAAGCTGTTTCCAGTATAATCTAGAGATTTTTATTTTGGCTTACTTACATTGTTTTTTTTTCAAGAATTGTTTTCAATTTTCTCTTATTTACTTACTAACTGATCTATCTGGCGTTGCCCGGAAATCAGCAATTTTCTTTTGCGGTTTCGATAAAAATAGTTATTTTTGGTACGCATTGTGTTCTAAACAAACCTCTTTCCGAAAGAAATTCCGTCACTCGTCCCCGCTGCCTACGGCATTGTATAGCAGGCATGCTATGCACGCGCTGCAATGTCGTTTAGTTTCAATTTCCACCACTAGGGGCCACGAAATCATCTTAATTATCTATATTTTAATTAGTTCATGTTAAGTTGAATGAAACAATTCCCGTTGAAGAAGATTCCAAACATTTTCTAGAACACTTTGGTCGAAATATGAAAATGCCCTAGGTCGACCACTTTCAACTACTATATCTCCCACACCCCCACAGCTACCGACATGCAACCCCCATAGAGCATGATGGGAGAATATTGCGAAATGAAATGTTTATATAACATATATATATATATATATAGATAGATAGATAGATAGATAGATAGATTAACCACGTTCTGGAGAGTACAAGTTTATACTTCAACGATATTTATTAGTTTATACTTTTAGCCTGCACAGTTTAGACATATCTAATTTAATTTTGATAATTCTTATAGATTTATTTATTTTTAATTAATTTTTTAAAAAGTGCTTTAGATAAAGGTTTAAATTCTCAAAAAATACGAAGCATTTCCATTCTCTCCCAACCACGACTTTCCCCTGTCCCCCACTATCTCTTTTGCCATTCAGAAATTTTTTAATTAAATTTTATTTGACATTGATTGAAGAGTCATCAACTGGTCAAATAGTTTGCAATATAAGCTTGTGATTTTTATTTGGATTTATGTACATAATTTTTTTAATAAATTTTCTCAATTAATCTGTGATTTAATGAGATTAACCAATTTTAGGAAAGTAGATGCTGAAACTTTGACCGTTATTTATTAGTTTATTTTTCTCACTGGCATAGTTTAGGAGTATTTAACCTGATTAAACTTATTCTGAGATTTTTTTACGCATATATATTTGATATTAATTAAAGTGAAAAATATCTTTACTTTAGCTGAAGGTTTTGATTCTAAAATATTCAAAGGCTTATAATGCAATCTTCTTTTTTGTTTCATTAAAAAAAAATTGATTAAATTTTATTTGACAACGATTGAAGAGCCATCGTCTGCCCGATTGGTTTGCAATGCAATCTAATGATTTTTAATTTGGCTTACGTACATTGTTATTTCAAGAATTGATTTAGATTGTCTTTCATTTACTTATTAACCAACTTCATGATATCAGAAGTAAACAGGCTGACCTTTATATGTTAGTTTCTTGTTTCAGCACGCATAGTAAAGTTCATGTAATCCTATATTGATATTTTCTATATATATTCACACCATAATAAAAAAAAAAAGATTTGAAGAATGCATTATCTATATATCTATCTATCTGCAATATATATATATATATATATATATATATAACACATCGGCTGATATGTCCCCGGTCTGACACACAGATGGTGTTGCAATCGTCGAACCGATGCTTTTTTTAGTAAATACTAACCTTTAAAAGGTAGCAGAAAAAATGTCATGACGATTCGCCGTGTGGAAAAAACGTTAGAGTGGTTTTAGTTGAACGACTTTGTTGATAAACAAAAAATGGATAGAGAAGTATTTCAAGAATTATTATTTGATGGAGTAAAACACCGTTCAAACGAAAGCTTGGTTTGGTAAATGTTATCCGGACACTGCATCAGGCAAATCAACCATTATTGTCTGGTTTGCTGAATTTAAACGTGGTCGTAAGGACACCAGTGATGCACCACGCAAAAGAGGTGGTTACTCCGGAAAACAGCAAAGAAGTCCACAAAATCGTTTTGGGGGACTTCACCGTAAAGTGAAGTTTCAGGAGATAGCTCAGACTCTGAAGATATCCAAGGAACGTGTAGGTTTTATTTTGAATGAACATTTGTCGATGAAAAAGCTCAAAGTGGGTGCAGCGCGTGTTGACTTTTGACCAAAAACAACAACGAGTCGATGATTCTGAGCACTGTTTGGAGCTTTTTCGTTATAAAATTGTTATTTATTATAAAACTATTATTTTTATTTATTTATTAAATTATTATTTTTATTTATTTATTAAATTATTAATATTAAATAATTATTTTTATTTATTTATTAAATTATTAATATTAAATAATTATTTTTATTTATTTATTAAATTATTAATATTAAATAATTATTTTTATTTATTTATTAAATTATTAATATTAAATAATTATTTTTAGTTATTTATTAAATTATTAATATTAAATTATTATTATTATTATTAAATTATTCTTATTTATTATTAAAGTTATGTTAAAAAGTTGTGTTTTCTTTATCAGATCGGGAACTTATCAGCCCATGTGTTATGTTTGCCGTAATTATTAAAAGAATCAGAATCTTTATTGTATGTTAAGAAAAAATGGAATTTTTGTAGAAATTGAATCGGGTCGGGTCTGATTTCATTAATTTTTCCCGGGCCGGGCCGTAAACTACAAAATCATAAACGGGCCGGGTTCGGGTCAAACTTTTAGTTTCTATACATGCTTGGCCGGCCAAGATAGCTTTCTTTCGGGTCGTGATCAAGCCTGGAAATTTCGGCCCGTGCAGATTTCTCATTCGTACATGGCAAAAATAAATAAATTAATTTAAAACAAAATCTAATTTAACAAATTACAACGACCATTGGGAAAATACAGAGGGATAGCGGCGCAGTGTTCGGACTCTACTATAACCATTACCTGGTACTATAAGACATTTAAAAATTTTATTAATTTACCTCTAAAATACACCCCTCTTATAGCAGACCTATTCGCCCCACCCTACTATAACATAGCTTCCCCATGCTAGCTATTACACCCACCTACTATAGTATGATCTCGGCAGCAGGTGGTGTTATCACCGCACAGCCACCACCACCTGCTGCTAACGCAGAAGCCCCATTCCACATCTACTGACTTCCCGTTTGGTATCCGAAGGTAGAATAAACCGAAATATCCAAATACGATGCCAACTGTAGGTGTTAGCATTGAAATTTTCAAAGTTTGGTATCATTTCTATTTGTAGACCATTCCCTTAGCAAAATTTAAGTATTGCTTTAACTCTTGTTTAGATTGATGTCTGAGCTAAAGGTATTTTGAGGAAATTAAAGTTGAAGACCTCGTTTTTTGCTTTATAAGACGATTTCTCATCGGACGTCAAATTTTGAATTCGGCTATTTTTTCATATCTGATAATTTGCATCCATACTTTTTGTAACTTTAACATTTTTGCAACGATTTTATGCATTTCTTCTAAAGTTACAGAATTTCGTTAAAAGCGCTAAAAAATTTCTTTTAAAGTTACAGAATTTCGTTAAAAACGGTTAAAAGAGTAAAGGGCGTTCATCATTTGGTCCATTCTCGACCGAAAGCAAGAACCATTTTCCCAATGGTTAATAAATGAGAAAATGTTAGATAATGATCTCAATCATAAAAACAAATTAATAGTAAACAAACAAATAAATAAATAAATAAAAACTAAATGCAGCAAATCAAACCTTTGATTCATTGCTATTCGTCATCAACTGCACATGTAATAAACATAATACTCTTTTTAGACGTGGCAGCTGTGCAAGTTAGCGAAGACTGGGGCTAATGGGAAATGTTTCACACTGTCTGCTGTAGAAAGTGTGATTTGTAAATTTCCTAGATTTTGTTTTAATGCCATGCTATTAATGTCATTGGTTAGTGATGTCCTGAGTTCTGGTACAACACAGACCCTTCTTCTAATCTTAATTACCGTCCACTTTTACGTTCTCGTTGAGTAATGAGAAGTAATAAAAAATTAGTTAAGTAGGTAAGGAAAGTAATAATATTATTTTTAATTTATTTTTTTATTTTTTTATTTAAAGTAAACAAACTTGTATTTTATGAAATTGCAATTTTTAACACACATCACTCATTCGACATAGGTCCTTTTCCTATAAAAAACCCAACTTTCAAAAACTTGTAACATATGCCCTTCTTCCAGACAACAATTCAAATGTCTGTTAATAGATACAAATGTTAGTTATAGCTTAATTAATCTGAGAGAAATAGTCTTATTTTGTGAAATGAAATTATGTCCCGGAGTCTGGGGCTTAATTGGACTGCGATAAATATCTCCTAAATATCTCTAAGGAGAATTCAAGAATTATATCAGTACTATTATCAAGTCAATGACAAAATCTTATTTTAAAAATGATTTTTTTTTAATTTTGTAAAACTTAGTAAAGGAAAATTGATTGAAGTTTTTATTACCTTGTCAAGTTTTTATCGAAAGTTAATTTGGTAAATGGTATTAATTTTAACAAATGTAAAAGAGTAAGACACCTTAAGATTTTTGTACAAAATGAATCATTTAACAAAAACATTAAATGCAATAACATAAGATTTTTTTATATAATCACTTTGGGGGTCTCCGAATCTGAAATGTTCCAGTAGTCCACCATGCTTTTTAACACTTTCCAACCTAGTTGAAAAGTGTTTATGACTTCGGTTTGTTTGGCCGTCTACCGTCGGTTCGTGCTCTAACTCCGATAAATATGCTCGGATTGTCCTACAATTTTTATATGTTATTATCGTTATCTATAGCATGTTTCCTATTTTAACTGAAGTGTGTAGCACTTATAGTTTTTTTACAGGGACACTCAAAAGAATTCCGTTACATTACGGTCTATGGGAAAAAATCATTTGCGGTTTATTCTAATGATGTTACACAATTTCAAACACATTGTAATTGATATATATCACTAAGGTGCATTACAAGAAGTTTAATATGGAATATTGTGTGCATCGCACTTATAGTTACTTTACAGGGACAGTCAAAAGAATTCCGTTACATTACGTCTATGGATAAAAATCGTTTGCGGTTTAATTAAATAATGTTTCCCTATTTTAAACGCATTGAAAAATATATATATCACTAAGGTGCATTACAAGAGGCTTACTACAGAATATTGTGTGTATAGCAGTCATCGTTAATTTACAGGGACACACAAAAGAATTCTCTACTGTCTGTTAACAATAATTCATGGAAGTGCGTTTTAAGTTGCTAAATGCGATTTTAAATTTAACTCACTTTTTGTCTATTACTTGATGTGTATAAATTCTGTATTTCATATACAGGGCAGCATAAAAGTTCACGAACACATTTCCGTTTATTGACAGAAACTCCAGAAGGAGAATTTTAAACTGTGCTGCGCGTTTCCTAACTAAACTAAAATTTAGCATCCTATGTAGTATATATACAAATCTATAGATCATATACAGGGCTGAATAAAAGTATTCGGATATTTTTTCGAATATTGTATATGTTGGAAATTCCTGAAATTACGTTTTTAAATATGTTATGCATTTTCCAAACTGTTGACTTAGATGTTATCTTTCATCTTATTAAAGGGTAATGATTTGTAAAATTATTTTGGAAGCGTTTCAAAGTGATACATAATCTATGCTTAACGCATTATTTTTCGTTCTTGTTTGAACTGCATTTAAGTTTATTGTAAATTAATTAATTATAATTAATACAAAATAATGAAAAAGTTTAATCACGTTTAACATCGTTAGAAACTGAGTTGATATTTTACCAAAAGGAAATATTTTTAAAACATAAAAAGAAAAATCTCAGTCTGGCATAGGAATGTTTTCTTCTTACTAACCAATCAGATAATGGAGAAAAAAATTGTTCAATACATGTGCTTATGTAATATTGCTACTATCGAGACACAAAAGAGTGAGCATTTAACTGGTTTTAGGAGAAAATCTATTTGTCCTATTAGTCTCTTATGTCCAATTATTTCCCAGTCTTCCCTATATTTAAAATAACAGCTATAACTTTAAATGATAATTTTTAATAACTTTCTATTACTTACCCATCATACGTAGTATAGTCTTGTAATCGTTTTGAAAATCGAAAAAAAAATGACGGATTTACACGTTTCAGACACTGGAGATTCCGAAAAACATGTTTAAAAAAAAAAAAAAAATTCTCGTCCGTCTGTCTGTGTGTCTGTGTGTGTGTCGCCGGAACAAATTGAGATAGAGATTTGAAATTTGGTATGTACTTAGTATGTAATAATGGGAAGAAGCTTATTGAATTTCAGTAACGTCGATTATCCGTAACTATTTTTTCGGACTCTCGAAATATTCGTTCTGATAGTATATAAAAGTTATCGAAATTGTTTATTTTAAGGAGTGAATATAAAAGACAATAAAAAAACAAATTTTGTATAAAATGAAGTCTATCGGATAATTAGTTGCCGATATATTTGTAATCATATTTTCCACACTGTTCGGTTTTTCATGACCCCGTATTTTATTCAAATTTCAATTCAGATATATTTTATTTGGAAACGAGACGCTTAATCCTACACAGTAAACCGTTAGTTAATATGATTATTATTTTTAGAGTTATAAGGATGTTTCTTTTACGCAATTCAGTAATAGAGAATTTAAGGTTTATGACGTAATCAAGCCACGATTTTATTCGAATTGCAATACATTTTATAAATAGTTTACATATGTTTTATTTTCATGTTTTATATTCTGCATATCCATAATGGGTAAGTATTACGGTGGCCCCCATCGACTAGTTTTTTTTTTGTCCAGATTTAAAAATCGGCATCGACTCGGGAAATGCAAGTACGGACAAACAGTAGACTCCAGATCATAGACACGTTCATTTTCTTCAAAATGCACGGTTAGGTTTTTAGTTTTTAATTAAGCATACATAAAATTCTATAGTCATAGCCTGAGCAGATAAAAAGCCTGATAGCTGATTAGTCATAGTACGAGCTGATTATTTATACGACACGTCTTGCTTTTAGCAATAATGAAAATTAAAGTTGTCGAAATAAATTAAAATAATACGATAAAATATTTAATTATGCTATTTTAGTCGTATTAGTAAGCTATCCTAGCCCTATTCCAGTAGGATTTTTGTCATTTTGCAAACATCAGGTATGGAGGAAAAATTCACTGAAAAGATGAAAGTATTTCTGTTATATATTTTAGATTAGTTTGAAAACACAATCTTGAATCAGCATGACGAAAAAAAATATTAGATTACTTTCTATGATCCGATTAATACGCATAAAATCTATTTCAAATGCTCTTGAAAGCATTGACATTAATTAGATTATTTTTACATTTTAATTTAATTAATTATTGCAGTTATGTTTTCTTAGTGTTGGTGTTAATTTTTATTTTAATAAATATTATTAAACATCACACGTCTGTAGATTTAGTCTTATGGATCGAATAAGCTTATCATTTCCCAAAAGCCATTTTATGGGAGAATTTGCAATGACAAAATTAAATAACTCTTAAGTACAAGTATACTAATACTAGAACAAATAGAGATGAGATTTAAATGAGATTTAAATTTGAACTAGACCAAAACGTTTTAAATGTATCATTTAATTGATAAATCAAAATAAAATTAACTTACTATGTGTAAGAAATAAATGCAGCAGAAAAGAAAATATGTGAGCCCTTTTGTGAATTTGTCTAAAAATGTCATTGTTTAAAATGGATTAAATTTATTATAGTAAGTTCAATATGGTATAATGAAGCCTTAAATAACTATGGCAATTCCTATGGGTGTTTAACAAGCGCGTTCATTGAAATCTATAGGGATTAAATTGAGAACTAGTAAGGGAAAGTCACATGACTGTATCGACTCCTTGTGAATTAAGTCCTATGCGAAGATCGATGCAAGTTTGACTCAGAGAACCGTGTACATAAACTGCGTTTGATAACCAACCAAGGTGTTTATTTATTTAAATGTTAAATGAAGCGGTTCGAAACATAAATATTGAAACTGTATTCGTACTGAATTCATTTGATACCTCAAGTGGATTCTATATTTATGGATTATTAATTTATTGTTTAGTTATTTGAGGATGAAATATCTTCTCCTTTGACTATGAAGTCATAATTTTCACATATGTGCCCAAATTGTTATTGTAAAGTTATCTGTCGGATATTATCAGTTAATATTAATTTTCAAAATACTTTCTTGAATATTTAATTAACCATAGTTTTCATTTAGTTCTTCATATTAAATAACTTTCAATGTAACGGAGCTGTCACTAATTAAATTTGAATGTTATACTGTTAGTTGTTAATAATTTGCAATCATGTGGAAGTGTTTTTATGGCTTAATATTTTCAATAAGTTTATTAGGGTTAAAAATGTTTAATAAAAGCATGAAAATATATTGTACCATAAGGTTATTTTAATATTATCTAAGATTATGTCATATCGTTGCAACTAAAATTGCTAAAACATATTATTATCAAAAGTGTTTTATGACTTCATATTTTTAAGCTGGTTATTATTCAAATATGTTTGATAAAAATACGTAAGTATATTAGATGAAAATCACATTTCAATATTATCTTAAATCGCTTAAATCCATCTAATTATCATGAAGAAAAACGTACCTGGAAATGTTTCAAACAGTTTGTGTAATTTGCCGTGTGCAGGTTGCACTACATTAGCATGGCTGTACGGTGGTAACTGCAATCCATATTAACACTATTTCGTTATAAGTTCTTATCTATGCATCGATACTCTGGTTTATTTAATTTCTTCTGTGGAGATTCTATACAACCAACCAACCAACCGAAGAAAAAAAAAGCGTATTTTGGATGAGAGTTCTTTGTGGATTTTAATTAATATTTCAGTATTAATTCAATTATTAAAATTAAGAGTCTCAGGTGCACCAGGCCAGACCTTGGACTATCCACACCTAAATTGTCAGACGTCTAGGTGGGCTATAATTTGCTAACCATCGCAGATAAACAAACTCACAAACTCACACACACACAAAGACACACACAGCGAAACTTTCTTTTATTAGTATAGATAACTTTACTACTAACTGGCGCAAAACATCGTATAAAAATGTGATTGATACCAATCAATTAGTAATAATGTCTACTAATGAGTTCTGTACGTAAAGTTTGCTTAGGTGGTCGTCTACATATAGAAATTGTAATAAATTTGTTACTCAAACTTTATTTTTTTCATAACTTTCGAGTTTTCATGAACCTTTTCTATCTGCACGCATCACCCCACCCCCCTTCGATTTACGGATGATTGTAAAATAAATCGAACTTTATTCATGTAGCAGTGGTGCCCCTGCCTTTCCTATTCTCTTTTCATTATACTTACTTGCTTCAAGAAAAATAATTATCCCGTATTTTTAATAAATGTAAAACAAAGATTTCTTACTGAAAGAGTTGCATATAAAATCGTGAAGAGACAGAATATCTTATATTAACTCTGCCATAAATCGCCGTATAAAAATGTGACTGGTACCAATCTATTAGCAATGACATCTACAAATTAATGATATTTTTTCTTTCTTTTTTTCAGGTATGGTCGTGAACACATAGAAATTGTACCAAACAATAAAATATTCAATGCTAACCCCTAATTTTGACATCATATTTGAATCTTTTTTGGTAAATTTTACCTTCAGATATAAATCGAGAAGTCATTCGGTCAAAAATTTTTGAAATTATGCAGGTTTAAAACTTAGAAATGTGAGAATGTTAAATTAATTTTGCAAAATCAATTGTAATGCGGGTTGTTTTTCATAACGCAAAAACTATTTGGCCAAATGAAATGAAATTTTGGATTCGCATTGTTGAAGCTTCTAGAAATCAATTTCTGTTAAAATTTTTATAAGCTACAACAAATTAAAAAATAATAATAATAATAATTACAATATATATAAAATATCAAATTAATATTCGAAAACATTTTGTATTGTAACATATAAAAAATTAACAGTAATCGATTTCTTATAGCTTCAACTATGCTACTGTAACTTCTAATATATTTAACTTACGAAATTAGTATTAAAAAAGTATGTATTTTAAAGTATAGAAATTTTAACAAAAATCGTTTTTTAAGAGCTTAAAATATGCGAATCCAAAATTTAAGCTCATTCATTCTGCAAAGTAGTTTTTCAGTTAAGCTTCCAAAAGTACCCGCATTGCTATCTGTTTTGCAACGATAAAATATTAATTTAACATAGAGCTTTTAAAAAATTTGTATCTTAAAAAATCCTAAACTGGTTGACAGACTTCAGCCTTAGTATCGGAAGGTAAACATTACCAAAAGAATCCGTGTATGTTATCAAAATTAAGTGTTAGTATTGAAAATTACAAACTTTGTTACAATTTCAATATGTAGACGACAATTGAAACGTAGCTTAGGTATAGCATTAATTAGTAGACGTTCATACTAATTGGTTATTACCAGTTACACTTTTACACGATGATTTGCTGTAGTATTTTTAAGAGGCAGGTGTATCCTTCTTTTTCCACTACTATACAATCGCAAAAAACAATTTTTGAGAGTTTTTAGATTTAAAACATATAAATTTGAGAAGCTTGAATAATTGAATGCTTCAATAATAATTTGAGAAGCTTGAACATATTTGGAAAGTGTTTCAAAAAGGCGCTTGAAATGACGTTTTTAAATACATTTTATTATAGCAAAACAAATTAAATAAAATAGAATAAAACTAGTTGTTGGAGGCCACCGTAATACTTACCCATCGTGGATATGCATAATATAAAATATGAAAATAAAACTTGTGTAAACTACTTATAAAATGCATCGCAATTCGAATAAAATCGTGGCTTGATGACGTCATGAACTTTAAATGCTCTATTACTGAATTGCGTAGAAGAAACATTCTCATAACTCCAAAATTGATAATCATATTATCTAACGGTTTACTGCGTCGGATTAAGCGTCTCATTTCCAAATAAAATATATCTTTGAATTGAAATGTGAATGAAATACAGGGTCAAGAAAAATCGAAGAGCGTGGAAAATATAATTACAAATATCTTCGACTTCATTCTTTATGCAAAATTTATGTTTTTTTATTGTCTTTTATATTCACTCCTTAAAATAAACAATTTCGAAAATGTTTATAAACCTTTTATCAGAACGAATATTTCGAGAGTCCGAAAAAAATAGTTCAGGATAATCGAAGTTACTGAAATTTAATATGCTTCTTCCCATTATTACATACTAAGTACATACCAGATTTCAAGTCTCTATCTCAATTTGTTCGGGAGATACAGCGTTTACAGACACACACACAGACAGACGGACGGCAATTTTTTTTTTCTAAAAATATGTTTTTCGGAATCTCTAGTGTCTAAAACGTGTATAATCCGTCAAAAGAATAAAAATAAAAATAAAAATAAAAATAAAAATTTCGATTTTCAAAACGATTACAAGCGACTACGTATGATGGATAAGTAATAAAGAAAGAAAGGTAATACGTTATTTTTAAACATAAAGTTAAAAATAACCATGAAAATATAAGTAATGAAAGAAATGTGACTGGCTTTAAGCGTACATTAGTTGTAAACCCAAATAAAGTCATATTTCAATTTCATTAATGATTTACCACAGCCTTTCACTGTTCAGATACTATAATATTTTATTCTGCAATGTATATGCATTAGCAGCATGTCAATTTTCTTTTGAGAACCTGTCGTGCAATGTTAAGAGTTCTGACATCACGTGACTGCCAAATCTCGCAATAGAATAGTGTTAATATTTTACCAGAATATTTTACCAGGTTTTCCCCAAAAGACAATGCATTAATTAACTCATCGAGAGCTTTTAGAGACCGGATTCCATTTTCGATATAAAAATCACGTACAGCGTTGGCGCGTAACTCCATTTGTCATCATCATTTCCAGAAATTAAAACAAACAACGTGACAGAAATACAAAATGGAGTTTCATCGTAGGTAAAGAAAAAATGGGTGTTCTTGCCGTGTAATTGGTTAAATCGTGTTCAATTATGGTTTTTGATTAAGTGTTCTGTACTTGTTTCATTATAAATAATACTGCTGATTTTTGAAGAAAATGTATACTTCATCAAATGCGTGTTGGGACAATACATAAAAAATACCATTTTACATTCCGTTTTAATACTTACGTAAAAGCAAATAATTAAAAAAAAAGTAAATATTAAATTATATTTTCTGATAAAAATGTCGATTAAAAGTTAATATTAATCGTTATTCCTTCTCTAAGTATACATTTTTACATTAAGCATAACGGTTAGATTGTGAGTGCTCTCTATTTATTTCAGAATTAATAAAACTGTTGACGGTTGATAAAAATGAATATTCCAGAGGATGTGTAAATAAATACAAAATAAAGTTTTTTTGCTTTCATTACAATCAAAATCAAACAAACTATTTTTTAAATTTATTTTTAGAATTGTAATACATTGAAAATGAGAAAATTAAAAGTTAATATTATAATCATTATTTATTTTTAGATTTTTAATTTTAATGTTAGAAATATATATATATATATATATATATATATATATATATATATATATATATATATATATATATATATATATTTACGCGTAGATATTAGATTGTATTCATTTATGATTTTTATCAGGTGTTCTATGCTTGTTTCAATATAATTTCGGTGCAAATACATGTTTTCTAATGTTGTGTAAATAAAAACAAAATAAACCATTTATTTTCCGTTTTAATGCAAACTCAGAAGCAATAAATAGATAAATAAACAACATTTTCTAAAATATTTATTTTTAGAAAAAAGTTTTTTTCTGTTTATTTTTATACCTTAACAAATTATTAAATACTGTATAGAAGATAACAACTTATTGTCATTTTTGAATGAATTCGAAATACTTGTTCTTCAAATATTCGAATAATAATTCATCAATAATTTGGAAATAAATTAACTAGAACTTTAAAAAAAAATTGCTGAAATATAAAACTAATTTAACATTTTATTTCTCTAATTATCGTATAAAACAATACTTTCGACTACTGCTAATTTTCCACTCCATTTTTCTATTTTTAAGATTATTGAATCTATGCTTTGCTTTAATTATTTTTAAAATATTCATTTACTCCAATCATTAAATAAGCATTACAAAATTATTTTCTCTATTCTGAGAGATATTGTTTAATATAATATTCTGATAATACACTCGGGATTTTGATTCATAAACTAAAATTTATTGTTAAAATATGTCGAAGGTGCTAATATTACAACTCATTAAATTACAATTTTAATCCCAACCATGTAAAGTTTAGGAAATATTTGTATTGTATTTTGCAATTCTCAAAGAAGAAAATGTGACGGATATAGTGACCATTTTCAGCAGCGAAATTTCATAAACCTGCTTAAATTATACATTTTGACATTTATTTCAAACATTTCACGTCATTTAAAAGAACTATAAACATTTAAACATTTATAGTCCGAATACAGTAATCTATTATTTAGTACATTATTTTTAGAATTTTTTCGAAATAATCAATTTTACCTCAACGATTAAATAAAGAATATTCTGTAAGTTACATCTGGAACGTTTTCTCATAACGAACGGATAATGTTTTAAATAATTGTTAGTAGGTAACACAAATAAATGACATTTCTAATCTAATTTCATTTCAAGAATTCTCTACAATGTACATAAAAAATTTTACTATTAAAAAATACTGCATGCTTTCTAACGTCATGTATAAATGTAATTTAAGCAATTAAAAGTTAATTAATTTCTGAGGATAACATAATTATTATCATAAAACTTAATAAACATTCAAATTCTAAGAAAATGAAATTTTAATTAAAAGTATTCTTTTATCATTGGATGTTACAAGAAACAAATGAAATTTGTGTTCGTAAAACTTGTTTCTAAGTAATTAACAAAGAATTTATTTATTTATTTGCATTCTAGCATAAAATTAAATTAGAAAATTTCATGCAAAATTAAATTATTAAATAGACAATACAAATGAATGTCTGTATGACTTAAAAATGCAGTAGTTATCAAACTAAATATTTTAAAGGGGGACTTAATTAAAACATTAACAATACAGGCGATATTTCATACATTAAATTTTATTTCTGTCAATAAAAATATCTAACTTAATATTTACTAATGTCTTATTTCTTGAATCAATAAAATGAAAAGACGAGAGCTATCGTGAATTTTTAATACTAACTTATTAAAAAAAACTTAAGGACATTTGTACTTACTTTGCATTTAATACATAATAAATAGGCTCGTAAATTTGTGTGTTGTTTTTAAAATATGATGCTCTTGACAGAAAATGTTGTTGATTTTTCAATATTTTTAGATTATAAAAAAATTTCTTCTACGAAGATAGTACTTTTTATGAACCAAAATAAAGGTAATTCTTCTCATTTAAAACAGAAAATGTATGTATCAATAAATAAACTTTATCTTTGAAAGTGCGTATATTACAGATGGTAAATACCATTACTTTCAAGAAAAACAACTTCAAAAATTTTATTACAATTATCAAGATTATTACGTATATCACAAACAAAAATGAAAACTTAACTGTAGTTATGTAACAATGAAAAAATGAAGAAACGTTTTCCTTGTTTTGTTGTTTTGCATCTTAGACTATACACTAATTGCACGAATATGTTCCATTATAAATATTTTAAGAAATAAGGAAACTAGTATTATAATTTTTAATTAGTTTTATTTTGATATGAATTGTAAAAATATGATTAACCCGATTTTTTTTAATTGTAAAAAATTTAGTGGTATATGGTCTATTCATTCATTTTCGATGCTTACAACGAGGTTCTCTCCTGAATATACTACAGGTAGCATTGAGTTAAATGCAATGAGATCTCTCGAACTAAGAGAGACTACAGAAGATGGAAGACTCTTCACTGAGATTTAGAAGATGATAGTTCATATTAATTACAGCGGTTCAAAAGTGTCTATTCGGCATGTTGAGGAAAGCCTCTTATTATAACACTATTTCCCTGATGTTGAAATGACTAAAAGGAGCTTGCGACTTTTGTAAAGAGTATAATTCATGTGGATATATGGAATGTCATTTTCGTGACATGAAGTATTTGACTTTTGCGGTCTAAAATAATTAATAGACTGACTAAAATTTATAATTTATTTTATTTATATGTAAAAAGAAGAGAATAATAAAAACTTATCACATGTATGATTTATTTATTTACTTTATTCAGATTTGCTTAATGAGGTAACTTTGATAGGTAAATATTAACTCATAAATTATTAGATATAAATGAATATATTTAAATACATTTGAAAAAAAAAACTGAGGTACGTGAGATTTTACATAATCATACAATTTTTCTTTTATAAACAAAAAATACTAATCATAAGCATTAAAACGCAAATCAATTTATCAAATAATAATAATAAAAAAATTAACTGAAAAGCTAAAATTAGGAAAAAGTTTAAAAAATAATTTAAAAATAAAAGTTTAAAATGCCTCAAATGTATACTGAAATATCTGTAGTATATAATTTCGTTTGTATAAATAATAAAAACTTATCACATGTATGATTTATTTATTTACTTTATTCAGATTTGCTTAGTGAGGTAACTTTGATAGGTAAATATTAACTCATAAATTATTAGATATAAATGAATATATTTAAATACATTTGAAAAAAAAAACTGAGGTACATGAGATTTTACATAATCATGCAATTTTTCTTTTATAAACAAAAAATACTAATCATAAGCATTAAAGCGCAAATCAATTTATCAAATAATAATTTTAAAAAAATTAACTGAAAAGCTAAAATTAGGAAAAAGTTTAAAAAATAATTTAAAAATAAAAGTTTAAAATGCCTCAAATATATACTGAAATATCTGTAGTATATAATTTCGTTTGTATAAATAATAAAAACTTATCACCAGTATGATTTATTTATTTACTTTATTCAGATCAGCTTAACGAGGAAACTTTGATAGGTAAATATTAACTCATAAATTATTTGATATAAATGAATATATTTAAATACATTAGGAAAAAAACTGAGGTCCATGAGATTTTACATAATCATGCAATTTTTCTTTTATAAACAAAAAATACTAATCATAAGCATTAAAGCGCAAATCAATTTATCAAATAATAATTTTAAAAAATTAACTGAAAAGCTAAAATTAGGAAATAGTTTAAGATATAATTTAAAAATAAAAATTTTAAATGTATCAAATATATACTGAAAATAATTTCGTTTGTAATCTCAAACGTAAGAGCTTAGTTAAAATTTCATACTTTTTGTATGAAATTTTAACTAAGCTCTTAATTATACAGAAAAATGTAAAAATACGTGCTATTCAAGGAGTCATTCCTATAATTAATTTTAATGTGTTATTCTCATTCATAACTACAGATATTTCAACCGATTAAATATTATCAATTGAAAAGTGTTCTTTTTCCTCCGTTTTTATGATTAAAATTAACCCTGCAGACATTTAATGGCCTCGTTTCAAATTTTTATATCTATAAAGCAATTCAAATTAATTATTGATTCAACATAATGAGCGAATTTGGCCGTTTCTCTTGTAATCTATTCAATAAAGGTAGTTACATGTAAAAGGTACTTTCTCTAAGATATTTTAAAAAATGTAAGTATTTCAGGTGATTCTTTGTTACTTTTTGAGTTAGTGCAAACACTGGAAACAATTCATTTTTATTGAATTAGATCAAATACAAGTAATTTTTGTGTAATCAAATATAATCTAAAATGAAAGGCATTTTTCTACATGCAAAATTCAAGAAGAATTTCGTTAAATATACTTTTCTATTTCTATAAAATTAAATGATTTCCATACATTAAAAAACAATATCTCGCTTTTTTTTTCCAAATAATAGTTATTTGAAAATCACTTTAATATTTTTTTACATAGACAAATTAAGATTTGGTGCATTAAAACATTTGAGAAACAAAGAAAAAAAAAAGAAAAATTTGTGATGTTAAAATTTATATTAATAATTAACATGAGGTTTAACTTTATATTATTTTCCTTGATTATAAGTTTCTAATTTGTCGGCCAACCGATGTTTACTACAACATCTTTTTTTATGCTTATTACTTCCGACACAGCATACAATAGAAATGAGAATTTGTAAGCAACATATATACTATATGCATTTACACGCACAGGATTCCAACTAAAGTCCTGTCCACACCGTTAACTTCAGAACGGCGATGCGACAACCATAGTCATGAAGCTGGTGTCTAGTGTAGGTACAGTGAAGTGAATATGGCCTACGCGGTGAGGCTGCTTACAACACTACCTATCTCCAAACTGCGGAATTGGAATTCCTATCTCGTAAATTGTACAAGATACGAGAAAAAAAGTCAATTACAAAGTTGTAGAGCATCTTCAATTTAGTATACAAAAGTGTCCCTAATATTGGGCATGAAAAAATAACTCTATTAGAAGCTCTGAAAATTATATATTTTTAATATTCAATCACTAGCTTAAATCCGCCACTATTAACATTTAAATGTGGAGCATTGTAAGTCAGACATATATTTACTAGTAAAACTGACTCATGTATTCATCATACAAACACATGCAAGATGTGTACACATGCACAAACACAAACCGTAACCACATACACAAATCTTACCTTGCTTGTAAGCAAGGTACGGTTTATAAGAAAATCAATTTAAATGTTCTTAATGTGTCCACCATCGGCATTGTGCATGTGTTTGTACGGTGGATATATTCAGAATACAGAACTTATTTCTTTATTAAAATAAACTATACCTTGCTTACATGTGTTAGTTTTATTAGAAAATGTGCACTTGCCTTGTAAGGCCACACTTCTATTTTGGTGTATTTAAGCTGATGATAGGATATAAAGAATTCTATTTCTATACTTAAAAAAAAATATTTTTACACGTAAGACGCCGCGTCGTTACGTACTAAATTAAAGATGCTCTACAACTTTGTAAACGTGTGACTTTTTTTATCGCAACCCATACCAATTTCCAGATAAGAAAGCTAATTCCCCAGTTTGCCGCTAGGTGGTACTGTAAGTGTATCATCTATACTATAAGTGTATGTACTATAAGTGTATCTGTAAGTACTACATCCCGTAGAGCACAGCTGCTTTACTGTGCCTAGACACTGTGATCATGATTGTAGTTGTCAATGTTCTGATTTTAATATGGGCGGACATTACTTTAGTAGACATCCTGTATACTGATTTAAAGATCCTTTTGAAAATACTGGTTTATACTGATATATTAAAAAATAGCATACTCTACTGTATTAAATTATACGTGAAAATGCAAGGCTAATGAGATTTTTGTATGAAGAAAACACCATGTTTTAAAAATGTCGTCTGTGCAAAAATTTATTTGAAAACTGTTTCTGTTGTTCTTTTCTGCCGTAATTTAAATGTTCAAAGTGCACTTCTATGTAATTTCGTACAAACATTTCAATAAGGAAGCTTTCTTGGACAAATAAATAAATGCACTCCTCTAAGACCGAAGTTATGTTATATTTTTTTTTGTCACCTCCCCATTACGGATTAGCGTAATATTTCTAGACAGGATTCTTTAACAAAAATTGTTATTTGTGGTGTCTGTATCATACTTTGTACCAAATATGACGAATTATTTTCAAAACATCCCGTATCTATAATAATTACCGAGTTTTGGTAAAAATTAATTGAACGTGTGCAGAAATTTCATAAATATTATTTGAAATCATTTATTCAGTGAAATCTTACAAATGATTTATTTGAATAATATATTTAAATTTTCAATGCGTTTTACCGTCAATCAATCGTTTAAACATATGAATTTCTTTGCGTAGTTATTGGTTTCAACACACGCTCTTTCAAATGATTCTGTAGAACACAACGACACTACAGAAGAATTATATATGCTTTTTTAGCTTTCAAAAGGTCCATGAATATTATTTAAATATTTGCATAATTTAAAAAAAATAGTTTTACTAAAAATAAATTGATGAAAATTATACGTCACGAAAAAATAATTCCTTTAGTATTAAACAAATACAAATGAAAGAAAATAAAAGGCAGTGTTACTGTTATTTGCTAAGCAACGGATAGAAGTAGACAGCAAAATTTCTAAAGGTATTGATTCCCGTAAACTACAGTTTTGCAAAAGTATTGCTATTTATTCCATTCTAAACTTAACAGGTATAGCGATGTTTTTTTAATTCCAAAAAAACTCAGAATTTGAACTGTTGTTTGCAGTCCTTCTGTCGAAATATGAAACAGTTTTTGCATATTTTAAAATACATAATATTCTTTATTCTATAGAATGATTTAGTTTTCTTTAAGTAATTTATATTATATTCTTAAAGAATAAACGAGGCTTTGATTAAAATAAATTAAACACACACTCTCTCTGATAATGGAATTTAGTTAATAGTAATTCTATAGAAAGATATTTCTAACAGTCATATATGGACATATAAGCATATATATATATATATATATATACAGGGTGTCCAAAAACAGGGCACCTGTTAATTCTTTAAGTAGTATAAATTTTAAGATGAAATAAATAATATATTTATAAAGAAGCTCGTAAATTTATTATACAATAATTAAAAAAAGAGTTCACTATTTAGAAAATTGATGGCGCTGCACTAACCTTTAAGAATACAGAAGATCACGTGCAAAGTTGGATTACGGGTAACCCAGTTTTCATAAACCTCAGTTTTTTTCTCAGTTTCTCAGTTTTCACAGTTCATTTTATAAATTACTGTATACGAGCTTCCTTATAATCACGAGATTTATTTCATCTTTTTATTTATTATAGTTTAAATATGTATAATGATTTTATTTATGTTGTCTTTTTTGGAACAATCTGTGTGTGTTTTTGTAGGTATGCAGGCGTATGTTTTTAGCTTTGTATTTATAGATAGAAATTATTCATAATCTCACGATTTAGTCATTAAAAATAAGCAATTTACTATTTAGAAGTATTTATAATACTCATTCTTTGATGGTCTATAGACAAAATAACACTAAATGCTATCTTATTTGCAATATTTTTTATTGGAAATCAAATTTATAACTAATGATGACGCGGTTTTCAGTTATTGTCAGCGTTTTTGAATAAATAAAGTCAGAGTGTCATTATCTTTCTATAATTTAGCTACTCTACTAATATTTATGAAATATTTTATACAAAGGATATACGATAAAAATTATCTATTGTATACATACGTGCTTTTATAGAAAGATGTTACATAAAACTAATTTTAATTATATATTTTGATAAATACTAAGATGATACTTCAAAGAGAAAATTTTGAATAATACAAAGCGTAGATATGCTGTTTTGGGATATTCCAGATCTGTTGTACTTTATAAAGAAAATAATTAAGCTGTTAGCTGTTAATAATTTAAATTACACATATAGTCAACGTATTTATTATTATTTTTTCACAAAACGAATTTTAAATGAAAAGATGCTGAAGTGTTCAGAAAAGAGAAACTTTATGTATTTTATAAATATTCATTTTGAATATAAGGGAACTGCTATTAGTTGGTTAGGAAACATTATTTAAAACTGTCAAATATTTTCTCAATTTAATTTTGTTAAATTGGTTGCAATTATTTTACACTTCATATTTTTTAAGACACACTGTGTCAAATTACAAAAACATTTCTTCTTTCATGTGGAAGATAAAAATTACGAAAAGGATGTTTAACTTCATAGCTACCCACTATTCTGCAAGCATTCTCCATTTCTCTCCAGAAATTTTTAAGAGAATAAGAAATCAGTAATCCCAGAAATCAATAAATTTTCTTCATTAACAGAAGTGTCTTTTAACAATTTTACGGGCTAATTTTATTACGAGCAAATTAGCCATTTTCACTTTGTGAAATTTTTTTATAAGCTTTAGAAATCTATCATTTTATGAGATTTAAAATTGGCATTTGTATCAAAAGCATTCTAGAGATAAAAGAATGTTTCCAGAATATCCTAGAAAACGAAGATGTTACATATCGCTTTCGTAAACATTTCTTCTATATTAGGTAGTTTTTTTTTTCAGCAAACTGAGAAGTAAAAACTAAAAAATGAAGAAAATTCATATAAAATAAAATTTTCTTTTGAATACTTCTAAGAAATAAAAGTTACGAAATATGACATTTTTAGGATATGAATTTCATTTATTTTATTTTATGCACAAAATAACATTGAACAACATCAACTAAAACGAAATGTAGGGAAAATTTCATTCCAAATTTTGACTGAAATTCTGCTGTTTATTTCTAATTAAGAGGCTATCTATTGAGTTAAAAAAAATTCTTGAAAATATGTATTTTTCTGTAAAATCAATGAAAAACTTTCAGCTTTATTATGCGAAGAGAAAATCCTCTACACTTGATAGAAGCACTTTACGAAAAGAATCTAAAACAATTTTCAACAAGTGAAAGGTAATATTTTCGAAGCATACACCTTAAAAAACTTTTTCATGTGGAATGATGCGTTGCCATATTCAAAAAATCTTCTGAAGTCCCAATATTCTAAGAAAATAGTTTCTGTTGGAATATTTTATTTTCTTTTGCAGTGGCAGACGTTACTGCTTGCATAGTCATGCAGTCTTTTTCTCAAAAAAGGTATTTCACTCACTTAGTCGAAATTCTAGCAAGCTTTTTTAACTTTCCCCAGGGAGTTGAAAGTAGTGATATTTCTCTAGATTTTCCCTGAGCCATTTTGCATGAGTAACTGAAGTCGAAGCACAGTTGTGGGAGATCTAAAATCGAAGACTTGCTACTTAACTTATCATGTGGATGCCACATAGCAAAATGTAACTGCTTCAGAAGAAGAGTGGTGTAAGTGAATTTCATAGTAAAATCTCGCCAATAAAATATACACCAGTAGATAGTTTCGGCGGTGAAAATTTTTAAGCTATATTAAGGCGTTTCTATACTAGTTGCATAATATGGTTTCGAGAAAAAAAGTCATGGAAAAAAATTATAAATCGTCAGTGGAAGAACATGTTATGAAAAACAAATTAAATTTCTAGAAAATGGACCTTCTGTTGTACATTTTATGGATTTAATTTTTTCTTCGTAGCATAATATTAAAATGTTCACGGATCGTACAGAAAACTTATCTGTCTCTGAAAACTTATGAATTTTTAATTTTCAAAGATAAAACATCATTAATATTACTTATCTTATTAAATAAAAAAATATTAAAACTTATTGTAGCATGTCTTCAAGACTAATTAGAATCTTCGTATTTTACCTTTATCATGTAATAAATTACCCCGTAACACCCTCCACTATAAAACAAATAATTTTTTGAGAAAAATGGAACGTAACATCTTCTCACATTCATGTTTTGAAGTATGGAGATGCTAAAAATCATGCGAGATATTGTGCATTCAACAGATTTCATGAAAAAAAGATAAGATATTAACTTGGCTGTTATAATATTGTATACTACGTTTACACATATTTTTTTCTTGGAAGTATAGTAATCTACGATTTTAAAAACATTTCCTTTTTCTCGAGAAATTTTAGGAACATAATAAATCAGAAACCTCAGAAACCAATAGATTTTTTAAATTAAGAGAAAAGTATTTTTTTTTTAATTACGGGCAGAAAATTTGTCCTTTTCATTTCGGAATTGCTTTTAAACCTCCAATATCTATTGTTTTCTGTGATTTAAAATTAGTGTTGCTTCAAAAGCATTCAAGAGATGAAAGAAAGTTTTCCAGAATATCCTGAAAAACGACGAGTTTACATACAGTATTCGTAAATATTTACGATACATATGGGTAGTTTTTTGCAGCACAAGAAAAGAGAAAAATCAAATTTTGTTAAATAAAAATGAAAAAAAAAAGTAAAATAGAATTTACTTTGGGGGGGGAGAGGTACTTTTAACAAGTAAAATTTACAAAAAACAAGATTTTTAGGACATTATATTTTTTCTATGCATATAAATTATACACTTCTTCTATAAATTACTTTATTAGTGAAAGAAAGGCCGTTATTAATTTTATCGTTAAAAAGAAATGTTGTTCCTAAAAAATACAGTGCTCGCATTTCGATTATGGAGATTCCTCAATGTAAGTTTTATATGCCAAGTTATAATCGAATCTAGATGTAGATGTGTAGATATACAGTGCAGATATACAGATGTGTAGTTAGATATATAGTTGTGTGGATGAGTAAGTAGTTATGAATTTGTAAATGATATATAGATGTTCACATCTGTTAAGGCAGCTGTATATAAGAATATATAGTTGTGTAGATGTATATGTAGATATGTAGAATTTATGTAGTTCCCATTATTTTCATTTGATGATAAAGCGGTGTTACCAAAAATATAGAACACTCATTGCTATCATGGAAAACTCAATTTAAATTTCTATTTATCAAGTTATTGTCATATCGAGAAATAAATGTGTAAATATGTAGATGTAGATGTAAATAAAGATGTGTGAATAATGAAAAGATGGAGACTTGTAAATGCGCTGGTAAGTTTAAATGTACAGATGTAGATGTAAATGTACACCTGTGTTGAGGTGTGCATTGCGTATATGTTTAGCCGTATGCATGTGTTTATATTATAGCGTAGATCATCAATTTAGATGCATTATCCTTTCAACATGAATATAAAATTACATATTTATTTTATTTTTAAGTTTTAGCAGCAATTTGGGACGTGAATAGAACATGCCAGTAGGACATTTTTTCCCCTCATTTTTAGATTTTCTTCCTGTTACTAATTTAAAAAAATATTTTTTGCATATTTTTTTTAAAAGTGCACTATTTTATAAAATCAAACAAGGATGATAAAGATCCCATCATGATGACTTTGCTACCTTTCTTTTTATTTATGGAAAAGTAATCATCAAGAAATTATTTAACGATGTTTTAGGAATTAATGAGTTAGAGAGCGAATGAGTATTACATTTTTCCTTTTATGTATAAACATTTCAATTTATAATAAATTTCTGTGGGAACATATAATTAAACTATGCCATATTATTGTACAATCGGCAGAAAAAAATAGGGAAAATGAAGCACCGTATACATTTTAATCACAAAATTTTTGCATAAAAATTGAAAATAGCTATTAATTCGCGAATTAATGTCCTCTTTAAATTTATATACATAAAAAAACAGTGCCGTCTCGACCTTTCATTATTTATATATGTTGAAGTTATCATTTAAAAAAATTATGTACTGCAACAAGTAAAAATGTTTAAACAAATCAATTTCTAGAACCTTGAAATGTGTGAATCAAATTTTTAGCTTTTTCCCTCCAAGTATTTTTTGAGTTATGATTAAAAAACTACTCGTATTTTATTTGTTTAGCAATTATTAAACATAAATGTAACATTAAGTAGTTAAAAAATACATCTGTATAAGTCATAAACTTTCTTACCAAATGATTTCCCGTTTTCTATCCGAATGTAAAATTTACCGAATAATCTAAATATGATGTCAAAATAAGATGTTCGTATTTAAAATTTAAAATTTTGTCACATTTTCAGTATGATGAGGGGCGAAAGCGTAAAGTTACTTTTAACGTAAATTCAAAGTCATTATTCCAAAATTTTCTTTTCTTTTTCTGCGACTATTTGGTGATTCTCTCTTTCTTTCGGACATTTACAGAGAAATAGAGTGAGAAATACACATTATATATTAGTATTTCTCTCAATTATTGTTTGAAAAACTTATAGAGCACTGGAGATAGTTCGCCGCCTAAATTTGCAATTTTCTATCTAAGAGCGTATATTGATACATTTAAAAGCTCCATGTTTAAATATCGGTCGATGTATAGTTGTGTTTATGTAATTTCTCTTTATAGAACATACTGTAATCTTCTTTTTAAAAAGTCACGTTTAAGGAGTTCTTTAATTATATATGAGTTTAAAATTTGTGTATTTTTATTTTGAAATAAATGTTACCAGGGAATTTAACCCGAGCTTACTGGCTTATATAATATACTTCCCGGTTTTTTAATGAAAGCTAAAATGACTTATATATATATATATATATATATATATATATATATATATATATATATATATATATATATATATATATATATATATATATATATATATATATATATATATTAGAGTGCTGACTAACAACACCAAATATGATTTTTATATGATAAATCACAATTTTGTATTCAAATAAAATTTTCAAATATATTAAAACGGCACTTTTGCATTAGGCGCATGCCAGCAATTTATAGCCAGTGATTTTACTATTTATATCAACCTTTTTTATTCTGGTTATTTCAGTGTTTAAGAGCGTAGATCGATTACATAATTGATAAACTTGTATTTTATGTTATATTATATTATATTATATTACATTATTTTATTTTATTTTATTTTATTTTATTTATTTTTGGTAAGTGCAAACAGTTTAATCTTCCGTAGTTTGTTTTACTGTTGAGATAGTTTTTTTTTTTTTTTTTTTTAATATAAATATCAGTCTTCAAAAATTTTTAAATATAAAAAAGAACAGTAAATTGAGATGCAGTTATCAAACAAACTGCATTTGAAAATACATTTTCTTTTCTGTTCGACCGTGTAAAAATCGAAATTGTGTGATGTTTATAAGTTAATGAAAAATTGCGATACAGAGAAAGTGATTGCTCATCCTTTATATGACGTCAACATTATTGAGTGACATGCTTTTGCGTTATACTATAGTTAAAAGCGTTTTTTTTTTGTTTGTTTTTTTCGTGTGCAAAAATATCATTTGCAATAAAAAATTTCAAAACGTTGTTTTTGATATATATTTCGTTGAGTGTAAACATAAAATTATTTTATAAAATTAACTAGACACATATAACTTATACTGCTGCATTGAAGGCCCCACCATATATTATTAGCATATCCTCAGATTGCTGATAATTTTTTTCAAGCATTTAGTAATTTATGAAATCTGATTGTCTATTCAACTATTTTAATAAATCTAATTAATAGTTTTAATAACAGAATTACAATGTTTTTTATACATCAATCATTTAATCATTATTAATTTCAATTGTAAATATTCAAATAATATTATTATTCCTATTTGAACTCATTTTACCGAAAACACTGTTGTTCACACTGCTTAAAATAATTTTACTAAGATTACCATCTATTGTAAACCGGAAAAAATAATTAGATATAAAAAGTTTTAAGTGACAAATATAATTTTTTATCTACCGAATCTTTTAAAATGAATTAAATATAGCTTTGAAAATTAAACTAACAACAAAAAAATAAATTCTTTAAAAAAAAGAAAAAAAAGCGCAAATGTTTAAGGAATTCGAATTAATAACACTTTTTGAAATTTGTGTGAAAATAAATAAAAATATGATTATATATATTTTTGAATACGTTCGTGAATATTTTATAAAGATAATGATTTCTTATTTTTTATAAACTTTAAAAACTTTAATAAATCATAGGTATTTATAGTTTCAACAATCAATATTATAATCTAACTAAACTCTGAGAAAATGCATAAATATGTTGAAACATTTTGAAACCAAATTTTTATCTCATAAACATTTTGTCATTGCAATCTACTTACTATAAACATATTACTATCAGAACAAGAAAAATTATATTATTGCAAGTAAACATAATGTTGTACAGCATGTTGTCGTGTATTCCCAGTAATAGGAATGCGTGTTTTAAATTCATACTGTAAATATGACCATTTTAAGCGATTATTAAAATTTGTCTAAGCATGTATTTTTTTTAAACCACAGTCAGGTGTGTGGGATACAGGTGCAGAAAATTAACATAACGGACTTTCTGTAGTACAACTACAACTTGCTAAAAATTAATCAAAAATTAAATATTACATGAAGTTATTATTGATTACATGAATATTACATGAACTATAAAATTAAGAAAATCCGCATTTGTTTGAAAAAAAAAACCTCACACCAATGTAAAAAGGTTAGGCGCGTGGACTACAGATGTAGAACTCTGTTAGGGTGGAACACCAATTGCGTCATAGAGAGTCACATGGTTACTGGCATAGAGAGATCCCCACCAAACTCATCTACTGAACGCCAGAGATGCGTCACTCAGTCTAGACAACATTGATGCACTAATATGCAGGACTGGATTACAGTTGTAGTCAACACGTCTGACAGAGGATTAAACGAGATTTGACTTGATTTTTTAAATACATTAAGATAATTTTCGATGCGACTCCAATACATTTTTTTTCTTTGCTTCCATTTTAAAGCGACCTAGGCACAGTTTACAGACTTAAAATATTAAGCTACGTATCACAGATACTTGACAGTTTCTCGACAAGCGCAAGAAACAGCATCTCATTGAACAACAAAAGTAAACAAATCCTTCCAGTTGCTGCCAAACGATTTTTCAAGGTTAAGTAGTAATTCTGTCTAGTTTATATTTTGCGGATTGAGCAAAATGGGATTTGACATCGGTATAGCTCGATTTCTATTTGCTACAGCAACATATGTCTTGTTTCTATGGAATGGGGGAATATTTCTAAATGTATCTGGATGATAGGATATTTCGCAATTTGTCATTTTTCATTTTTTTTTATTTTCATTTTTATTGATGCTTTAGTTTTTTTGGAAGAACCATCAAAACTAAACCAACCCAACAACAAAAAATAATTATCAAAATCAAAGCACTTGTTCTAAATCTAAGCCTTTACATACGTTAAATGCTAACTCCTTTGTTGTTAGTCAGTTAATAAAAAATGACAATTTGTCGAAAATCCCTTATCATGCAGCTACTTCTAGAAATTAAGTGAAATTCAGCTCATTATACCATAGTTATCTTTCAGAATTTTCGCGATATTAGACTTTTTATATGAGTTACCCTATATACTTGTCAAATAAATTATGTAAAAACTTTCTGTTATCCATCGCGTTTGTTATTGGTCCTTTAATTTCCCGCGTGATCAAACCTTCGATGAAAAATATGAGGTCTAGAATGTTCTTTACACTTCTGATGATCCAGGAGAATTTGTCATGTATTTTTTCAGGTATTCGGTAAAGCGTCTAAAATCGAAAGTGTCCAGTGCTTTTGGCCAGTTAGTGTATACATATATGAAATGAATGTGAAAAAGTATGAAAGAATTTTGAATGTGAACGAATGTGGATTGATATGAAAGGATAGGTTTAGTTAAACCCATTCCAAATCAGAAGCTAAAAGATAAAAATTCAAAGTTTAAAATCCCTAAATCGTGTGTCAAAATTTTAAAGTTTTGCCTTCATTTCTAGTTGCCCCTGTAACTTAACTTTCCTTACGATACATTTATTACGAACAGATATCAATTTTGAATCCTCGTTAAGATTAAAAGTGCTGACGGTAGCGCATCTCTCTTCTCCCGGTGGCTACATCTTGCATGTTAACTATCTGGGCTGCTTACCCAGATATGAGTCAAAAGTAATTAGCCAATTAAATGACATTATTTCATAAGTTGCAAAGCGGTCTCTGGCGGTAGTTTCGATGTATATAATGTGAGGAGCACGTTTTTGCGTGGCTTTTGACTCTAATCACTCTCCACAAAAACTACGGCCAGTATTCTTCGAAGTGCGACGGCATCCTTGCCGTTGTAAGTCCGGCAATTCGCCGAAATATGAACGATAAGACGATGTTTCCCCGGTAAAAGACTCTTCAAACTGTCCCCTGGGCCTAGCTTATGAAGAGACTTGTAATTAATTGGAATAAAAGCTAGTTCCCAGGAAAATGCCTGCTTATTTCTCCTACTTGTGCGCGACTACATTAACGATGGATATCTATTACTGGGATGTGTGATAGCGGTGATCGACCGCTCGTTACAGAGAGATCGATGTGTGTTCGTTATATCGAGGTGCGCCCGTTATACAGAGGCGATATCTTACAGTGAGTCTGCTTGGATTAAATACCTGTCATGGGAAAATCCTTTCTTTTAAATAACTATTCATCAATAAGAAACATCGTAATCGAACCAACCATAAAAAGACTTTATTTTTAATCACCGGGCCTTTAAAAGAAAATAACAGAAGACTAGTGTGTTTAACTGAAAAGAAAAAGTTTGTGTCCAAAATAAAGAAATAAATATCTACGATCAGTTAATAAAAGAGCTCCTGCTTCGTTCCTCATTAAGCTATCAAATCTCGGATAAACATTTTATTTCGTTGCCTACTTAAAATAAACAAATTTTCTTCAGCGCTTCACTCCAAAAGAAAAACAGTTTTGTTCATTCACTTTCAATAGTTATCTCAAATGACCTACTATCCAGCGAAAGGGATGGTTCACAGATGGTTTGTGGAAAATTCAAGGTCAACGATCTCCTGGCAGAAGGAGGAATGTTCTTTTTTTCTCCCTTTCTTTGCGTGTGTCAAGAGTCCCTTGTTTGGTTGATGCTTCCTGTTTTGGTTTCGTTTTAATGTTGATATTTTTTTTTTCTTTTTTTCACGTGAGTATTCTGTGCAATCAAATGGATTTAAAAGAAAAAGAAGAAATAGGTATGTTCGATTTTGTTATTTTTTAAGAAGAATTTAAAAGCGGACAGAAATTTTCTATTTTTATTTTTTGAAGCAGTAAGAGAGAAAAACAATTAAAGAAAAACAATTTGAAATTTTATTATTTTTTAAGTGTTAATTTTATAAAATATATTATTATTATTATTTTTATTATTATTATTATTATTATTATTATTATTTTATTATTATCTCTATGTTACAACTTAAGTGATTAAATGAAGCAGATTATTTTTGTGTATTATTTTTGAAATTTAAACGGGATTTGATGAAAAATTAAGAGAAAAAGAGGGCAAATTTTTTAGAAAAAAAAAATGGAATTTTTCTAGTAAAAATATTTTCTTTTTAATGTTTTGTTTAATGAGATTGTAAAAATAAGTAATAAAAATGAGTGCAGAAGACAAATCCACTCAAGTGGGTGAAGGTAGCGAATCTTTGAAAGAAAAAAACACAGAAGTTGATGAAAGTGGAAACCCTTTTAAAGAAAGTTCCCCTGTAAATATGAATGGAGCCATTAGCCCAGAGAGCCAACAATCTCTTAAAAATCAGGCCCTAATTCCTGAAATAGAATTAATCAAAAAGGCCGCTGTAGGTAGCTATGCAGCAAATATTGAGGAAAAAACAACGAAAGAGCCAGAGATTATCTCATTTTCGCCGGAAGCAAAGATGATTTTTGCCTCCTGGCTTGCTTATTTTGAGGCTGTATGTATTGAATCCAAAAAAGATGATGTTTGGAAGATAAGAAACATCCAGAAATTTTTAAAAGATAGTGCCCTTACCCTATACATTAACAACTGTCTTAATGTTTTGCACTGGAATGAGTTTGTTTCACTATTCCATGAAAATTTTTCTATACCAGATACACTATCACTAAGCGACTTTGCTAGTATTCGGTATAAGTCAGGTGATGACCTCAACGAGTACTACCAAAAGAAAACGAAAATGGGTCGTAATCTGGGTTTAGATAACAAATTCATTCTAGAAGGGTTATCCGAAGGTTTGCCAATTTCGATGCAGAGACTTATTGTGACTAATGCCCCTAAAACTGCCACAGGATGGAGAGAATTAGTGTTTAAACTTACTAAGCTTGAAGTAGCAGGCAAGAGTCCTGAAAATAAACCAGACCCAACTCCCCAAAATCAGTTCAGACAATGGCGACCATATCGCCCTAATACCACTGCGCAGAATTTTCCAATGCGATCCTGGAATTATAGATACCCTTATCAAAACCCCCAGAATCGCCCAAATGTGCCTAACCCTCAAAGAACTTTCCAAAATGTGAGACCCTTTCAACCGTCTCCTCCTAGACCAAATATACACTACCAGGCTACATTGCCACCATCGCCATGCCGCGTATGCCTTAATCTTAATATTCCAAATGCTTACCATTGGGTACGAGATTGTCCTTTTCGAAAGCAATCTTTAGAGGCCTCTTCTCTAACCCAACAACCAAACATTCAAATCCAGAATCCAAATCAGACACAAAGTGATTTTTCTGCAAACCCAAGTAGTAACCAATGACAACTAATAGTACCCGGGTACATAGAAAAAAGAAAAGGATCCAAAGAAAACCCAAAGAAACGTCAAATTACTACTCTAGGGATACCGGAAAACTCAATACCATGTTTGATTGACTCAGGAAGCTCGTTAAGTGTCATTCCATTACATTTAGTCCAAAAATTCCAGTTAAACACTTCCAAAATTCGTAAAGGTCTATCGGTCGCTCAAACACAAGGCATTCTCACCTTGCAGGAAAAATGTCGTGTTAATTTGAAAATTGGCCGCATATCCAAATATGTTGATCTTTATGTTATTGATAATAAATTACCCTATACCCTTATTGGACTTAACCATTGCCAAAGTTTCCAGTTAAATATTGATTGTGTTAAGATGCAAATTTTCCAAAATAACCAAAGAGTGCCTCTCCTGAACCAATTACGAAATATTCCAACAGTTAATTCCTTGCACGTGTCAGAACCTAATGAAGATGTCTCAGAAAAGGAAAATGCAGGGATATTTGGTGAAAATTATGAGCCGGAGTTTGTAAACGCCACTGAACCTATCCAAGTTCAGTCTGCACCTAACAAACTGCCTACTCTATTAGCCAAATATGTCGGTATTTTTGCCAAAAATAAATATGACGTAGGATGTGTCAACATGGAACCCCAGAGAATACATTTAACTTCCGACTTACCAATTTCACTTAGAGCTTATCGTACTTCCCCTAAGGAAGAAGAAGAAATTAGAGAACAAGTTCAAAATTTGTTAAAAGCCGGTATCATTAAAGAAAGTCATTCCCCTTATTCTTCACCTGTAACCTTAGTTTATAAACGTGAAGAAGGAAAGAAAACTCGGTTGTGTGTCGATTTCCGAAAATTAAATGCCATAACTAAAACAGATGCAGAACCCTTACCCCGAATCGACACTTTATTGGACAAATTGGTGCAAGCTAAAGTGTTTTCCACTCTCGATTTAGCAAGTGGATATTGGCATATACCTATCCACCCTAAAGATACTGAAAAATTAGCTTTTGCCACAACATTTGGCTTATTTGAGTGGAAGAGGCTCGCCTTCGGCTTGAAAAATGCGCCCGCGAATTTTAACCGTATCCTTCGAAGAATCCTAAATAAATATAAAATTGACTTTGCATGCAGTTATTTTGATGATATGTTCTCACAAAATGAAGAAGAACATTACCATCATTTGGAAATCATTTTTGATATTTGTGTCCAGGAAAATCTTAAATTAAAGCTGTCTAAATGTAATTTTGTTAAGAAAACAATTAATTTTCTTGGATATGAAGTGTTGAATGGTTGTATTACACCCGATAACCCAAATATTGAAACCATCAAGAGGTTAAAACCACGAACCAATGTTAAAGAGTTACAACGCTTTTTGGGATCTATTAATGTTTATAATAAATTCATTCATAAATATGCTGAGGTTAGATTTCCTCTTAATAATTTGTTAAAGAAAAATGTTCCCTATGTATGGGACCAGGACTGTCAAAATTCTTTTGAAAAATTAAAAGCAGCTCTAATTCAAAAACCTATCTTAAGATTGTTTGATCCCAAAACACCTTGTAATTTATTTGTAGATGCATCAAGTCTTGGAGTGGGATGTGTTGTGAAACAGGCTGATGAAAATGGTATTTTGCACCCCATAGCATATCATTCTAGAAATTTTCGCGACTATGAAAAAAATTATGCAATTACTGAGCTCGAATGTTTGGCAATTGTGGATGCTCTAGATAAATTTTACCATTATTTACACGGTCAAAAATTTGTCATTCATACAGACCATGCGGCTCTCACTTGGCTCAAAAATGTTAAAAACTTAAGAGGACGTCTTTTCCGCTGGTCCCTTAAACTGAGTATGTTTGACTACAATATTAAATATAAAAAGGGCTCCACTAATGTAGAGGCTGATATGCTGTCTAGATTACCTGTTTCAGAAGACCCCCACATCATACACATTTACTCAACTTGAATGATATCAGAGAAAATCAGAAAAAAGAAAATGTCAAGGTAGATGGTAAAAAATATATTGAAATTAATGATGTTATTGTGATTAAAAAGAAAAGTTTGTATAAGATTGTCGTCCCCATGGCTTTACGTTTACCCCTCTTGGAAAAAGCCCACACAGATTTTGGACATCCTGGAATTTATAAGATGATAAATTTAATTACAAATCAATATTATTGGCCTAATCTTAATAAAGATATTGAAAATTTTGTTAAACATTGTCATACCTGCCAAATCAACAAAAAAAGTAGGCAAAAAAGATTTGGTTTGTTACAGCTCATGCCCCCAACGGATATACCTTTTGAATGCTTGGCATTGGACTCTGTTGGCGGATTTAATCATTATAATTCGGCAAAGAAATATCTGCATTTGGTCATAGACCATGCAACTCGCTATGTGTGGGGTTTCGCGTCAAAAAGTGTAACAACTGAAACTTATACAAACATTTTGAAACAATTATTTCAAACTCAAGTACCAGAAAAAATACTTACTGATAGGAATGGAGCATTTACAGCTTCTAGATTTAAACGCTTTCTTCGTAATTATAATGTAAAACACAGGTTAACCTCCAGTCATCACCCGGAAACGAATGGGAAAATTGAGCGTTTAAATCAAACTATTGTCACCAGATTAAAATGTATTGTAAATTCATCACCAACTAAATTACCTTGGACAAAATTTTTAGATGAAGTATTGTATCAATATAATGCTACTCCACATTCTGTAACTCAATTTCCACCTAGTTATTTGCTGTTAGGAAAATTACCTTATGATCCTCTTTTGCCAGATAATGATTATTACCCTCCTGTTGAAGAAGCTAGAAAATTAGCTAAGGAAAGAACAATAGCTTACCATGAAAAAAATAAAATCCATTACGATGCTCGTTTTCTTCCTGTAAAGTTTAAAGTTGGTGACATTGTAATGTATGAAGAATTCCACTATCCTAATACACGTAAATTGACTCCACCATATTCTGGACCATATACTATCTTAAAACAACTATCTGATGTAAGTTTTGAAATTGATAAACCCAGTATACATTTTAAGAGAGATTCTGAAATAGTGCATGCTTCCAAGTTGAGATTCTATAACCCTCCTCAAAATTTAAAACTCTACCATGAATAACACCCGTCTATCCCTTTCATCTTTCAATTTTTTATTTTTGCTTTCCTATCGTCCCTCTATCATTTTAGTATTTGGATGAGGACCCAGCTGGATGTTAATTTAAAACCCAGCGGTGTAGTTGGCGGAGCAGTTTTAAAGTACTGCTAACCTTTTTATTTTTTTTTATTACTCATACAATGACAAAACTAGGAACACGTTAGGGGTTCTCCGCTCCGTGGCCTCCCGTCTATAGTCGAACTTTTTTCCCATTTTCTCTTTCCATGTAGAATGGAGAATTTGGCAAAACTGCTTCACTTTCCCTCTGTAGGTGATTATCGGCATCCACTTTTCCTTTTTCCTTGTGCAAGAGACACATTTTTTGGATGATAATCACCTCAGAGTTTAGAAATCCATGTCTCACTGAGCATGGTGGATAGAATAGCCTAATTTTTTTTATTTTTTTTGGTTAGAATTTCCTATTTTTACAAAAATTCAAGTTCAAATTTTTTTTTCTCCTGAGAATAAGTCCCACTAGAGTGTCCTATAAGCCCAAAGATGCTTATAAATAGATAATTTGGAGTAGTAACAGAGCTTGTAACTGCTCAGATGACATTTTCATGTTTGTGTTGTTTTTATTGCATTTGTAGTAATTGTTTTGTCCTATATTTACAATATATTTGAAATATCTTTTATGATATATTTTTTTTAATTTAATGTTTTTAATAAGTGTTTATATCATGTTGAAGTATTTTTATAAGTTTAAGTGCATATTTTAATTGTTTGTGTTTGTAAATAATATAAGTAATTGCCATATTATATTTGTGCTTTAAAGTATCATATTATTTAGTTTTTATTGTATTGTATGTTTAAAGAAAGGTGCAATGTTTACCTTTCCTGATGAACCAAATATAACCCACGAACAATTCTAACAGGACATATTGGTTAACAAAAACTTTTGCAATGTGCTAACAGACTTTCAAAAAAATAGCACACAATGTTCTCGCGAGAAATGTTAAAATTTTTTTTTGCTGCAGCTGTGTGTTTTGTTTACAGTATATGTCATATGTTTAATCTTCAGTGTATATCATCAAATAGTACCAGTATTTTATGTAAAAGTAAGCCCAAGCAGTTTGAGAGTCTAATTAGAATTCCGTAGAAAAAAAAAATTCGATAGCCTAGTTTAAAATGAGTTTAACTTATGGGGTTGAGCCCCACAGCCCTTGCTGACAAGTGCTGTGGTGCTCATTTTTAAAGGGGGGGGGGATGTGAAATGAATGTGAAAAAGTATGAAAGAATTTTGAATGTGAACGAATGTGGATTGATATGAAAGGATAGGTTTAGTTAAACCCATTCCAAATCAGAAGCTAAAAGATAAAAATTCAAAGTTTAAAATCCCTAAATCGTGTGTCAAAATTTTAAAGTTTTGCCTTCATTTCTAGTTGCCCCTGTAACTTAACTTTCCTTACGATACATTTATTACGAACAGATATCAATTTTGAATCCTCGTTAAGATTAAAAGTGCTGACGGTAGCGCATCTCTCTTCTCCCGGTGGCTACATCTTGCATGTTAATTATCTGGGCTGCTTACCCAGATATGAGTCAAAAGTAATTAGCCAATTAAATGACATTATTTCATAAGTTGCAAAGCGGTCTCTGGCGGTAGTTTCGATGTATATAATGTGAGGAGCACGTTTTTGCGTGGCTTTTGACTCTAATCACTCTCCACAAAAACTACGGCCAGTATTCTTCGAAGTGCGACGGCATCCTTGCCGTTGTAAGTCCGGCAATTCGCCGAAATATGAACGATAAGACGATGTTTCCCCGGTAAAAGACTCTTCAAACTGTCCCCTGGGCCTAGCTTATGAAGAGACTTGTAATTAATTGGAATAAAAGCTAGTTCCCAGGAAAATGCCTGCTTATTTCTCCTACTTGTGCACGACTACATTAACGATGGATATCTATTACTGGGATGTGTGATAGCGGTGATCGACCGCTCGTTACAGAGAGATCGATGTGTGTTCGTTATATCGAGGTGCGCCCGTTATACAGAGGCGATATATTACATATATGTATATACATACATATATTGTGTCTGTGCGCGCATGCGAACAGTGCAATCTGCTTCGTTTTTATTCATTTGTGTAGCTATTTAATTTCAGTTCCTGTTATTTGAATTTAAAATTAAATTAATTTTTAAATACGCTTTAATATGATATTATTTATCGATTTCATTTTTCTTTATTGGACATAAACTAGTTCCTCTGTTATACACAGATTTGAAATTACGAGTTGATTTATTCTTTACATCACATTTTAAGAGTTCATGGTAATTTGCAATTTTCTATACTTTTGCTTTATATGTTTAATTTTAGTAGAGAAAGGGCATTTTCGGATAGAAATTTTGCGATTTCGAATATGACAGACATATATTTGTTTTCATTTGTTTATATTGTGGTCCCTCACAAAGTGTCTCAAAAAATAAGCAATTTCTAACAGTTTTAAATATTTTGTGTGTATGTGTTTTGCACTCTTTGCAAGTTTTTGATCGAATCTGTGACTAGGGTTTATACTGATATGTGGTCAGGTTTCAATAAGTTAATCTTTTACTCAGTTGTTTGATGTAAATATATAAAAAGGCTTATCATTTCATATTTCTCTATATCTTGTCAAATATACTTGTGGTTTGAGCATTTCTAACTTACTTTAATATCTGTTACTTATTATGTTTTTATATGCCAATCATTGTTAATTTCATTAGATCTATAGGTATCTTTGAAAACTTGTCGAATAAAAGGTATAAGTACGAATAGTTGAAAGCATAAATATTTCTCTAAAAACAGGATTTTGACATACTTTGTTGCAGATTTTCCCAAGAATTTTTGCGCGAAAATCCCATAGCTGGTTCGGGTTTTGAAAGACCTTCTGGGAAGAGAGAGATTTTGAATAAAGTAGAAGAAGTAGGTAAAATCTCCTCACGAACGATTTATTCTTCTGCATAGTTATTTATTTTTTGCTTTCATGCTTCTTCAAATCTGCTGAATCAGGGAACATTTTTATCCATAATAGAAAAAATCCTAAAATCTTTTATATTTGCGCTACTTTGGAATTTTTTTAAAAATACATGTTTTGTAGAGAAATAAAGCTTTTCAAAGAATAAAATAAAAATAAAAACATCCGTGCTCAATATGTACGTAAACATGTACAAAACAGCACAAGAATAAGATCAGAAGTAATAAAAATATTCATTTTCTTAAAGGCTTCATAAGGAATTTCTCTCTAGTGCAAAATTTAGATGTAGAAAATAACAATTGCTACACACGTTTTTCTGCAAACAGTAGAATATTTTTGATGTGTCATAAAGTCTCTATCTTTAAAGCAAGTTCTGATAACTTTATAAGTCTTAAAATAGTTTAATGCTGTACTTATTTTATTACATTTTCTCTTTTTTAAGTTTATTACTTACCGATCATACGTAGTATAGGGTAAGTCTTGTAATCGTTTTGAAAATCGAAAAAAAAATTTGACGGATTTACACGTTTCAGACACTGAAGATTCCGAAAAACATATTTTTAGAAAAAATAATTGCCGTCTGTGTGTGTGTCTGTGTGTGTGTGTCTGTAAACGCTCTATCTCCCGAACAAAACGAGACTTAAAATTTGGTATCTACTTAGTATGTAATAATGGAAAGAAGCTTATTGAATTTCAGTAACTTCGATTATCTGGAACTATTTTTTTCGGACTCTCATATTCGTTCTGGTTAAAGGTAGTACATAACAATTTTCGAAATTGTTTATTTTAAGAAATAAATATAAAAGACAATAAAAAAAAACAAATTTTGCATAAAGAAGGAAGTCGATCAGATAATTAGTTGCCGAGATAGTTGCAATTATATTTTCTACACTCGTCGATTTTTCATGACCCTATATTTCATACAAATTTCAATTCAAAGATATATTTTATTGGACATCAGACGCTTAATCTGACGCAGCAAACCGTTAGTTAATATGATGATCAATTTTGGAATTATAAGGATGTTTCTTTTACGCAATTCAGTAATAGAATATTTAAAGTTTATGACGTCATCAACCCACGATTTTATTCGGATTGTAATGCATTTTATAAAAAGCTTACGCATGTTTTATTTTCATATTTTATCTTATGCATATCCATGATGGGTAAGTATTACGGTGGCCCCCAGCGACTAGTTTTTGTGTGCCATCACATATGTATTTGCGTTACATTCTTTATGCGTTTTCATTTGGTTCAAATTGGATTCTAAAATGCTGTTAATTTCATTTACAATTTAAGATCAATCTTCAGAATATGCGGCGATATTCTAGAATAAATTATATCTTTTCATTATGTCCTTAATAAGAATAATACTGTGAGATGTCCCTGCGTAATACTAAAAGTGCTTTTCAGCAAGAAATCACTTTTTTTTTCGATATTGTTACATTTATTCATCGCTTGTGTTGAGTATCGATTTTATGTGTAAATTTCTGACTAGTATTAGAAATTAATTTACTAGTTAAATAATCATATTTGCGGAATTATTTCGAAATATTTTAAAGTACTCATTAGCATTTAAAATAATTTTATTTTTTCCAAGTTTTCGATGAATATTGCGGGTGAATATTCATTACTAAATAATAATGCAAAATTTATTTCCATTTACAAGCTTTGACTGAAACATCTTAATAAAAATATATTTTTTAAAAACATTTCAGAATTTATAGGTATGATTTTCGAAATTAAGTAGAGTACTTGATACTGATACTAAGTTCGCAATAATAGAAATAAATATTTTTTTTTTTGTTCAAACATTAAAAAAATGCATACATAAAAATAAAATAGTTTACAGTTACTTAACAGATTCCACAAAATTATGAATCTCTATCAAATTCTTTTACATATTTAAGAAAATTCAAAAATAGATTATTATTATTATTTGCACAAGTCATTTTTACAATAAATATTTTCTTTTGCGTGATAATTACACTTATTTGTTACTGAAAACTTTTCTAATCAGTTTTTATGATCTGTATTTCCTTTTCTAATCTCATTGAAATGTACACATATTCCATTAATCGTTCGATATTTCAATATGTTAAATTGCGATTCAAACAATTAAAATTCAAAAACTACTCTTAGCTCATTTATCATTTTCAGATTTTAAACAATCGTGACTTTTAAAACCATTTTGAAAATATTGATTATGTCGAGGTAATAGAGGTATAATTGACCTTCTTTTTGTATTTCACCCATAATATTTGTTTAGCTACGTTTACTTAGTTAAATTACTTAGTCATGCTTGAAATAAATTTTCCATTCAATATGTTCCCTTGTCTGATGTTATTTCGGAATAAAAAATACATCATTTAAAATGCTGATATTTGAATAAGTAGCTTCTAATTTAGGATAGTGCAGCATTAGCATTTCGTGATAAATAACCTGGTTATTTTAGAATTGGAATAAATCTGTACCAATAGAAACATGAATTTGTATAAAGAGAATGATTTTCAATAACTTTTGTTTTATGCTGTATATTATATAAAATGCAGATGAGGTATTTAGACATATTTTGTCATGATACATTTACGGAATTTTTGTTTTCAGAAAAGTTTATTAGTTTGCGTTTCTATCATTATTCCATAATAATAAATGTAATAAGTGAGGGGTGATGCTTGCAAATGCTAATTTACACTTATCTAATTATATGTAAATTCGAGATAATTGAATTAATCCAGCTATGTTTGTGACAACCCCATCAGGGCCAGCACGAGGTAATTGAGACATACTCAGATTTAAAGTTTAAAACACTTTTTATTGAAATTAAAATAGAGAAGAGCTGTAGAAGATCTTCTAAATTTAGACTACGCTACTTTGAACTAAATTAATTTTAATCATCAAAATGAACTCTCAAAATATAAAAATGCAAAATTACTAAGTCTAAAATTAACTGACATACGGAAGGCTGGCTGCTCAAAGTATATACAAGATGGCTTTCGATGTCGAACAAACGCTTTCGTTTAAAACACTTTATTAGCTCACAAATTCAAAACTTACGTAAACTAGCTCTAATACAAGCAAACTGTGGTTGCAGGAAAGCTTTATTGATCTATGGAAAAATACCTTCTTACCAAAATGGCAGATTTTTTAATCTAACTCTAGACTTCAAATCTCAGGGAGCGTGACAAGCATCAAATTTTGAAAGACGAAATCTCTGATCTAGTATTCCTCGATGGGGAAGGTCTCAACACAATATCCACCTATACCGAGTTTCAATCCCACTTTTATACCCCGTAGATATACCAGCATGCCCTAATTAGCTTAAAACTATAGCGTAAACCGCGAATAGAAGATTCCGCGAGCCACAAACTTAGTTGAAAATTTTAAGGAAAAATGAAAAATAGAACTTGCTTTCACGAACACAGGTTAACATCGAACAAAACTTTCGCACTCAAAAGCTAGACTCCCTTTATAAGAGAGCAACTAGTCCTTTATGTGTTGCGTGTATAACATTAAAGTGGTAGCTATGCTAGTTCAAAATAATCGCTAAAGTCACGTTCTGATTGCTTAACCATATATATCTAGTATTGTTTTTTTTATCGAATCATTCAGCATTATTTGTAGTCATGTTAATGGCTATGTAAGCTCGTTGTTAATGTTAGTTGTGGATAAAGTTTGCTAAACCTCTCCTGATTTTAGCACCAATTCAAAACTGATCAGAATGCAGTTGACCAAAATCAGCGGGGACTTATTTGCTATTAGTGTAAAATTCGACCGTACTTGTTATCCTTGTGCATTAAATGCAGGCGCCTGTATTTTTTTCTAATCACAAATTATCGAAGAGACAACAAATAACTTTTTTTTATTATTGTAAAATAAATATGCATCTCAAATATAAGCAAGTTATATCAAAATGTAAATGCATAGTGCAAAAAATACCCACTCTTAAAATAATACACAATTTATGTAATCCGGAAGAGCTTAGAAAATTTTAAATATAGTGTGTGAATGTATTTAGGTATTTTAAGGAAGCTTAAAATATATTAATATATATATATATATATATATATATATATATATATATATATATATTTACAGTTACTAAATAATTAGTACTAAAATTCAAAATTGTAGAAAATTTATAAGCTGAAAATGGCGCTAAACGATCGTTAATTTATAAAATAAGATACATCTTTGTTTTACCATATCTCATATTTCCAAAAGATATAAAAAAAATGATGAAATAAAAAAAAGCATAACAAAATTTACTGTTTTTTCGACCTGAGAGAAACATAAAAAACCCCAATACACTTTCTTCGTTCATCTTATGCTAGATAATGAAAGCCATAAGTTCAACATTTTTAAACTGTATATCCTTCTTCAGTGACCATTATTCTTAAATTTACGAGGCGCTGTAAAAGTGGCTTGTATAAAAAGCTGTAAATGCAGGTCTTTACAAGAAGGCAATATTTTGTCTCCCTCCGGAGATGCTATTTTATAACTTGAGTGGAGGATCTAATGTTAATTCCATTGAATCGTTTCATGAAAGGGAGCAGGGAGAAGAGGGAGGAAATGTCATACGTATGGTTTGAACGTATCTGTTATGTCACTCATTAACAAGGTCTATGAATAAATCAGTAATTTTTCATGTTTATTAATCGTCTTGTATTTTATGTTCGGTCGTAAATGTAAATTTTGTTACTAAGGTGCTCTTTTGTCATCAGATATCGCGCTCTTTTGGAATCTAAACTATGGAAATTACTTGAATTATAATATTTGAAAAGTCATTCTTATCGGATACATGATGAATACAGAATTAGTTATATGTTTAATTTAAATATTTCAGATGCATCATAAGAAAATTTTAATTGCTATTGATGTTATCTGCAGTTTTGAAAATGGTATTATAATTTGCGAGAGAGTTCGTAAATATGTCTGAGATACTATATGTGGTGTGGTAACAAATTATTACCCGGTCACCGTTGTTGACAAAAAAATTTCGCATTTTGGGTAAGGCAGGAACCTCCATATTACTTCTAAGAAGGCTGAAGAAATCAACGAAGTTAACTCAGATATTTACATGAAAATGGCGCACACATTTACAAAACAAGCAGGTAATTTACTACCGGCATGAAAATATTATTGCTTTCATGCCACAAATTGACGAGGATGTTCGATAAAAATCGCTAATCAATCAGTTGGCGTTGAATTTTCCTAAAATAATTTATTGATAGCACAAGTATCTGAACGAAGATAGCTTATTATCGCAGATAGTTTACACGTAGTCAGAGAACACTTTTTTCCACTGCCATACTATTTTATAATACCTCATAAAAATTTCGACAAAGCAGTACCTTTTAAAAACACTTCCGTGCTTAGTGTTAAAAAACTTTTACTTAAATTCCACATCAATTATATGACAAAAAACTTCTCTGGCGTGCAGGAATTTCATTTAAAAGATGAAAAACACATAGGAAGTACCTGTGCAATTTTAAACTCAAGCGGACGACCATAGAAATACGCACTACATACACCCAGAAAAAGGAATTGATTAAAACAACAAAACCTGTTTTGTTGAGTACATTTTGGTTGTTTTAGTCAAATTTTTAGTTAAAGTAAAAAAAATTGGTTTTGTTGCTTGGACAAAAAAATATTGTTAACACTCGTACAAAATTTTAACAAAATTTCACCAATTTTACTTGAACTAACAAAATTTGTTTCTTTTAATTTTACAATATTTTTGTAATTCCAGCAAAATTTTGTTATTTTTGAAAAATTTAAATTCTTGTGTAGTAGTCATATCTTTCTTACGTAACTTGATTTATTGACTTATATAGCTATATAATTACATGATTAACATAATTTTGGGGTAATTAAAACTTTTTTTCACTGGGACGGACAAAGGTAGTTTTAAAAATCCCCCTGTCCCATTTATTACCGTCTTCTATCTTTGCAAGAAGAAAGAATTGGATTCATGAAAATTTTCGATTTCCGGTTGTCCTGAACGCGATTTCGCTGTTTTTATCTCAAGAACTAATGCACGGAATTTAATAAAACCTTTTATTCAGTTACTTTCTGATATAAATTGTTGCTGATTACTTTTTACTTTAAATCGCGCAACAGGTGGCGCTACTATGTTGCATTTTTCGTGATTTCTGCAATAGCTCTATCTCATTTTCAGCAGTCAAATACTCCTGTAATCTTTGAATAATAACAAGGAAATTTTTATCCTGCTTTTTACAGGCGTAATTCACTGCTGAAAATGAATAAAAAATTAACTATGTGTTGCCGTATGCTGTGCTTTGTACTGTCGTCTGATGTTTGCCGCAGAAATTTGCGTGATCCTTATGACATTCCATCTTGTGCTGCGATTGCAGCCGTTCCGACATATATAAGAGTGAGAAATGCCGAACTCAGATATCGTTCCTGGTAGCGCAGTGGTAAAGCGTCAGGCTGCTGTTCTGAGGACCCGGGATCGACTCCCGGCATGGGCAATTTTCATTCTCTCGGTTTGCGTTTGAAAAAAAGTCGGATAAAATTCACTTGTTATTGTTCGAGGTTTACAAGCGTAATTCACTGTTGAAAATGAATTAAAAATTAGTTGAAATTGCATATGTAGATTGGTTCATTTAACGAATGTTTTTGTAGTATAAACAAAACAAGTTCGTAATATAACATATTTTATTGATTAAACAAACAAAATATAGTTAGTTGAAAAAAGAAAATAGATTGTTAAAATAACACATAGCATATATCTATGTAACAAAAATAATTTTGTTAATTCAAGTAACATTGAACCATTTTACTTGAATTAACAAAACATTTTTTTGCTGACGATACAAATTTTTTTTTTGGAATTGCAAAAAAAATCAACAATATTTTTTTTGTTGATTCAAACGAAATTTCCATTGACCCATATTTAAACAAAAAGTTTCGTTGGGGCAAACAAATTTTTGTTGATTCAACAAAACTTTTTTCTGTGTGTAGGGAATTTATCCAATCAAAAACCTCGATAAAGGTGTCCATTGCGGAAGCATACTTTCGGTGTAATGAGGTTCCCTAAAACGCTTAAAACGAAGCTTCTAGAACCTTTTGAATCAGAATAAAATATTACGAATTTGAAATACATTTAAAAAGAAATATTAGTGCCCGAACCGCAGTGGCAAAATGAAATTAAAAGGATGACGCGTAGAAATTATTAGGATTTTATGAAAGGGAAAAAAATAGCATTTAAGGCGAACTATAGTAAACTTAAATGGAAAAAATTTAGAATAAATTTAAGTTAATTATTAAAACTATGTTATATGTATTTGTACATGTACATGCTCCTTAATATACATATATGCATATACACTCATACATATATGCCTACATGTATATGTGTTTGTGTGTGTCCTAGAGTTGGTGCCACTTTAAAAATTCACATTCTGTCCTATCCGCTTGTTACCATTTTTTATGTCATCAATTTACAATTTTATTACCAATTATTGATTTTAAAATTATAGTGAAAGCAAGAATAGTTACGAATTTTATTTTAATTTACTGATGTGAAATAATTAATTATTTTAATACATTAAAAACTCACGCATGTTTCAGATCTATGGGACATTTATTAAATTAATCCACGTGACAAGTATTAATATTATTTTTAATTTCCTTCAGCTCTATTTATTATTAAGAAAAAGAGGATATTTACATCTGAATACCAGTTGTACACCATGCTCCTGTCATTTTCTGTAATTCGTCTTTACTTACAAACTAATTTTTTAAAGAGCGTAATATATTTCTTTTGATTTTAGCTCTTTTGTTTAATAAACGATACGGTACAATAATAAAAAAAGCATTTTGCCAAAAATATACGTATCTGCAATTCGTCTTATAACTGAACTAAATTTTAGCATACTATGTAGCCATCTACAAATCTATAGATAATATACAGCACAAAGAAATTCAACTACCTTTCCGATTGTGGCCGGTAATTGCTTTCAAATGTATTGTACATTTTCTAAATTGTTTACAATATCTTTTATATCTTATCTCATCTTTAAACTGAATTTTTTCCACTCTTTGATACTCTGAATGCACATTTAATTTAACGTACTTGTAAAAGATGTTTATGAATTGAGTTATTGCTTAAATTAACCCATTTGCATCAGTAGCGTATGCATAAGAATTAGCGTACATGCATACGCTTGGAATTTTTCTGATCTATATCACCAAAAGTGCATATATGTGAGCAATGTTTTTTTATAAGATTCTAAGAAAAAATCATGCATAGTTAATTAGTAAATGCCAAATCCTTTGGGGTGTGTCTGATAATTTTACTTATAAATTAGCTTTGTACGCAAATTGTTTACATTCCAAAATTTTACATGAAATATTTTTATGTTTAATCAGCATTTATCTATCATAATATAGCAGCTTCAATTTTCTGAAACATCAGGTTCATGTCTAAAAAAGATAATTTCCATCTGTCACAGCAGAAAAGTAATATATTTAGTTAAGTATGAAAATGATGATTTACAAAATTGATGCTGCAATATTACGATAGATAAATATTGGGTAAACATAAAAACATTTAATTTAAAAGTTTATGCTTTAAAGAAATTTAAGTACAAAACTAATTTATGTGTAAAAGTGTCTGAAACGCGCGCATGGATTTGGCATGCATGTGACTTTATTGGGCTAAATAAATTTATGAATTTTTTGTTTATGACGACTGCTTTTTATTGAGTTGTCCGGCAATTTCATGCCGGTTGAGAAAATCAATTCGTACCGGAAAATTCTCCCGTTAATTATTAGACATTAAATATCGGAATAAGTGTCTAGTAATTAAATGATAGAATTTTCCGGAACAATTAATTTTGCGAACCGGCACGAACTTTCAGGACAAACCAATAGCATTTTATGCGTTTTGCACTATTTTCAGTTTGATATAATAAAAGAAAAGTTTTAGTGATCAGGATCAAATTTCAACTTTTCCAAATGATGCAAATTGTTTAATCCAAATTATTTTAAAATATTTTTAAATTACGAAAACTGAAACGCAGTTGCAAGTGCAATCGAGGCTGAGAATGCAATGAATCTAGAGTTGCAAAATTGCAATTTACTTACACTTGGCAAAATTCCTGGTTTATTACCAGGTTTGTAACCAAAGAACCCGATTTATTCACAAGTTTAACATGGATTTTTTCCACTCTTTGAAATTCAGAATGCACATGCAATTTAACGTACTAGGAAAGATTTTTATGCATTAAATTAATTTCCTGCATTAATCAAACTGAATTTCAACATTTTTTTCTGCTGTTAGTAAAACGTGTTATATGAATGGTACAAACACACTATTTACATAAAAGCTGACGATATGTTAAAAAAAAAAAACGTAAGTTAATTACTTATCCTTATTTTCAACATTTTTTTCATTCCGTAAATTGAAACAGAGTTGCATGTCAGACCAATATTCTAGCACATTCATTACTTAAGTACAAACGTTGCGAAAATGAAATGCAGTGCAATCGAGTCGGAGAATGCGCAATAGAGTACACGGATAAATTATTCATACATTGCAAATAAATCGATAGTAATGCAAAGTTCCCATTTTCCGTGAGTTTTTCTTTTCTGTTTTAATCTTCAATCTCGATGTTAAAAAATAACTTACAGTGATGATGATAACTATGAAAAAAGAAACTGACAGAGAGAAAAAAAAAATGAGAACTAAGTGTCAATTCAAAAAAGTAACTGGATGAAAACTTTCTTATGAATAATTATTTTTAAAAATGCTAATGTTTCTCTTCGTTACGTTTTTTACTCATAAGAGTTAACATAGAAAAAAAGAATGTTGGATGAAAAAAAAAGTTACTGATAAAAGTTTTTTTTCTTCTTTAATTTCCTCTGGATAATTTATTTAATAAACTTATCAGACAAAGACATTTTAAGGAATGATTAAGGTAATAGATATTAGTAGAAACGTTTTAGCTAGTGCTATTTTTCGCGTAATTAGCTGATAATTTTAAAACATTAGAAAAAGTTGGGTTTCTAAAGTGGATAGTTTTTGAATAATTTTTTTTAAATGTATTTACTTCAAATTATTATGATACAAACAGAATTTCACAAAACGGAGCACAAAAAAGCTTTTCCATTTAAAAAATCGCATTTGTTCCATACCTACATAAAATTATTCCTATAATTTCAGATCTACACGATTTCAGTATTTTTCAGAAGACCTGTGTAAATATTCCAAAATGATCTATTTTCTGTTACATTTACGAAAAATGATCATCCAAAGTGTGTTTAAAATATGTAATAAGAATAAACAAATTTCCATTAAGAGTTGCAGATTGAAGAGGCAAGAATATTGCAAATAAAAGGCACTAAAAAATATTTTTGCGAGTACATTGTTTTTGGAATTCAAGTTGTACTTTAGTGATATAATTCGTTTGCATACTTCAAGAAGTAGTATAAAATGCGTTTTAATAAATGTTAGATTTGTGAAAATATTATTGGTATATGGTAAAATGGTGAAAAAATGCGCAAGCGATAGTAACATAGGACATCCGGTCGTAACAACATACTGGTGCGTAGCATGTTGCTAATTTCAATTGTGTTTTGAGTGTTGTTCAGACTGATTTTTACTTCTGAAATATAACTGTAATTGCAGTAAAAACAGACTCAATTGATGAGTTCAAAGTTTCGAACCACTTTCCATTTAAATTTATTTTTCAATTTTAACTTGTTGTAGTTTCAAAATATTACATACTTCTAATACTTTCGTGATGGTTTCGAATGACAAACTGCTGAATGTGTTCGTAACGAAGAAGAAAATTCCGGCATTGACAACTCTAGTTTCGCACAAAATAAAAAAACATTTTCAAAGATGAGCACCCTTAAACAGTTGGGGGTATAAGTAGTTTGTTACTTGATTATTACGGTTTAATAACAAATACAACTAATTTTAATACATTTATAATTTATTCCTGTATAGTCAGGAAAATCGCGCATTTTTACACCACTTTACCCTAATGCAATTGCATGGAACTTTAAATCTGAATAAAAACTGCCAAATGGAATGGTACGTACACTGTTAAAAATTTGCAGCAAACTGTCCAGTCGTTTGACCGTTTTTGTAAAAAACTGTTACATAACCGTAATTTAACTATATTCTGACCGTATTATTGTTTACTTTACGGTCAGAATATAGTTATATCACGGTTTTGTAACCGTTTTCTACAAAAACGGTCAAATGACTTGCCAGTTTGCTGCAAATTTTTAACAATGTATTATATATAGCTGTATTGTTGTTTTTGTTGAATGTATATATAGTATGTACAGTTATAAACAGTTAACTCCGTAATTTAGAAATATAAAGCATCAGAACTTGATAATATTTCAGACTTTTGCTTCCTTTTAAAACGTATGATGAAGCGCTCGTGAGAATTTTAAGAAAGATTTAAACTAAATTTCTTTAATTGAATTTTTTATTAGCATTTTTTCTAAGTTCCAAATTTTTATTAGACGCTTTTCCAAGTCTAAAGACAAATGAATTGTAATTTTAGTGTAAACTATTCACGAATAATGATGGGTGTATCAGTTTTTACTTTTTATAAACGGACAGTACATTTGTTTTAGCTTCTTATTTGTGTGGTAAATAAGTTTGTATATGTGGTTCACTTTTCAATTTTTTCAATTTTTTTTTCACGATGTATTTTCAAAATATCTTCTTGGTTTTTGGATAATATTTTAAAACAAACCATACCATTTTTTTCCCCTATAATCATTTCTCTTATCTTAAATGGATACAAAATAAAGATATTTGAAACAAAATAGTTATTTAAGTTAGATGTTCTTTTTCAGAACGAATTCCATATTTTATTCATCTTACATTTATAGCCAAATCCATACATATTTTAACCATACTAAAGGATATATGATTAATGATTTTATGCATCAGATTCATCTTCAAACATTCGATAGAATAGCGATTTTTTTATCTGTTTAATACTTCAATTTTTTACAAAAATATATGTGCAAGAAAAGTACAGTAAAAATCAAATTTTTCGCGCCATTCTGTTTTACATTACATCGGAATCTAACTGTAACGGATAAAAAAGAACCATAGCCATCGAATATAAGAATCACTCCAATTTTTCATCTTTTTTGAATATTTGGAATGTTTCTATATTTCAAAAAGACGCCAGATTTTGTATGCAGCTTATTGGACATAAATATTTATCATATCTTAAAGGCATCTGTGGCTCCCCAGTCGCATGAATTGCACTCAAATATCGATCTATCTGGTATTTATGTATTTTATTCAATTTTCGAGGGAAAATGTCGCACGCGTCTATGCTTGAGGAAATACATGTATTTACGTATACAGGTGGAAAGACCAGCAAAAAGGTATGTCAAAAATTCTATTTCGTATCTTCTTGCAGCTACGGTGATACGATTACTTGCTTTTTACATATAAAACTTGCGGTTATATATAATGCAATAAAAAAAGTATAGCAAAATTGTAGCGAAAACTGAAATGTGACATTTAGCTTTCTGTACTGATATTAAATATAAACTTTCGTTATTGTAAAAAACAAAAGTGCAATTTCTTTCGTTAATGATTGCTATTGATTTTACTGTCAAATTATCGTTCTAGTCTTTAATTAAACCATTACGTAATGCTGTTAACATTGATAGCAGTTTAGTACGTTGTTCAACGAATAAATATTAAGGATATATGCGACGAAATAATATAAAAGTACCAGTATATGCCGTTTATACCGGAAAAAAGTGGCGGAAGAAAAAAAAGAAAAGAAAGAAAGAATATAAAGAAAAATCCATAATTCTTTGCTGTTGGCAGATAGTTGGTAAAAGGATTCTAAGCATTAGAAATTATAATATTTTATTTGGAAAAAAATAAACTATTTATAAAGCTTTTCATTTCATTGTGGCCAACTGCTGGGGAGATGCCAACTATTGGAGTGTTTAGCCTATTACTGTAAATTTTTTAATCTCTGAATACGGATGCAAAAATATGTCTATTCCATTTTAACTAAAGTGTAAACACGTAAAATTAGTTCCTCAATATATTATATTGTATTATAGTCTGTATAAATTTTACTACAGTACTTTTAGTTTTCTGTACTAATATTAAATATAAAATTCCGTTATTGTAAAAAACAAAACATAGACCTTGTACTGATATTAATTATAAACTTTCTTTATTGTAAAAAAAAAGTCTGTGATGTGTTTACAAAGTCTGTGAAGAAGAACTGAAGTCTGAAAACAAAGTCTGTGAAGAAGGAATATAATTACAATGGAATCATGTCTTAAATGGAAAATATCAGGTGCCTCTCTGAAAAGAATGTTATACAATTATACCTGCTAAAATCGAAAATGCATAAGATAAAATAAAATGACTGACTGTATCAAGTCTCTTCTTATTTGATTTTACTGTACGTAATTAATATTACACAGTATCGTACTTATTAATAAAAATTAGTGAGGAATATACTGTTAATTTGAAGAAAAATCGTGCGATATCTTCTAAAATAAAAGCGTAAGTCATGTGACTGTCATCAACAGTTCCGGGATGGCCGTTTCACTTTTTCATATGCCAGGTGGCCATTTTTATTCAAAATTATTTTTTCGAATAAAACTGCATAAAAGTTACATTTTAAGAAAAATCGTCCAAAATAAATTAATATTTGAGAGATGACTTACGTTCAATTATGTATATATTCTGCAATAACTTCAGCCGAAATTAGGTTCACAGTTCATATTCTCTATTCATGAAAGTAAACAAAAAAAAAGATTGATTCGTCGTGAACATTTAAAATATTAAATCATGGAGGTAATCATTCGCAAAGAAAGTTCTCCGCGAATGAATTTTTGGACCGCTGCCTCGCGTCAAAAAAATAATTCGCACCAGTGAGACAATCAAATTTTACCATAATTATGTGCTATACAACTCAACTTCTTTCCGGACCTTTTCTTGACGTAAATTGAACTCATGTAATAATATTTAATGAATCAAATTTTTAGCATTTTTAAAATCGCTAATACAGCTTTTATTTATCGCGTGTACAAATTGGAAACCATACTTTGATTTTGAAATCAAATGTTTTGATTTATGATATTATTTCTTATTTATTTATTTATTTTCTATTTAAATGAAAAGTGTGAAGTATTTTAAATTTATGTAATATAAGCATTTTGGATTAAAGTTAAGTATTTTAAATGAAATGAGTGACAAGTTTATAATTTAAAATGAAATTAATGTAGTATGAATGTGTGTGATGGTGATGGGAACAATATTTGACGATTTATCATCTGCTCCCGGCTAACAAAAATACTCATAATTAAAAAAGAAAATAAAAATAAATAAACGATAGTTTGATGTAAATAAATATTGATATACATATCAAAAATAATTTATAGAACTAAAAAAAATAAAAGTAAATATACAACAATTTCCATAATTTTCTTTTTTGCCAAATTGGCGGGGGGTAAAATCGCGCCAACGTGCGTATGTGACACATGTGCCCAAAAAATATGCGAAATGCTACCATGATCGCAAAAGTTCATGATTTGTCTATTAGAATCTTCCGATTTGGCGAAGGATTAAGGGAAAATTAAATTATGAATACATGTAACGTGTTGCAATGTTTAACATACATTTAAGGGAGACCAAACTGGTCGCCAGTGGCGGCTAGTTCTTGAATAGTTTTGTGTATCTTCAACTAAATTAGCAATCGCTAAAATGTAAAATCTAAATTGTTAAAAAGGATCTACTTAAAAGAAGAAACTTAAACATACTCGGGTTCATTTTATGTGCAATTGCATCATAAATAGTCCATACTTAAATGTATGCAATCGAAGTTGTGCTCTTCAAACTTAACATGCAATATTTTATGCCGAACTAGCTGTATTCATATGTGACTTGTCTAACGATTAAGGCAAAAACGCTGGCTGAAAGTAAAGAAATAACGGATTAAATTCCCGTTACAGTGAGATTAGCGGTGTATAATTTATGTAGATGTCTTTCATATACTAAAAAAAATCAGCAAACGTATCTGCAAAATTGATATTTAAAAAATCAGAGCTATCATAAATTGCGAAGTACTCATAAATAAGCATATTTCGATTATATTTACGTACTCATTTTTAATAAGATATGTAAATGTGGGCGCATGAGACTTGAAGGAATAATGAGTAAAAAAGAGAGTAAACGTACTGAAAGAAAAAGTATTGTGTACTAAAAATAATACGTTTTTCAATGATCAAAATAGATTCTTAAGTATTTTCAAACTGGAATAAGAATTAAAACTGGAGCAAACCTGAATTTATTTATAATGGAGTTAACAACACTAATTAAAATTTAAAAAATTGCCCAAAGTGTATACAAAATGTGGACTATTAACGTATTAGTCAAAGAAACACGTTATTGTAAAATTCAAATAAAACAAAAGATCTAAAAATAAAAATCAACATCAAATATTAAAATAAATAAATAAATTCGCTTAATTAGTGTGATAACTTTCTCTATTTTTTTTTCTTTTAAGGATGTATTTGGTCGAAAGTTTAAAAATCCAAAAATTATTCGTACAGTATGGGATATGGGAGAAGGGAGATGTGATTTTTTAATAATAATAATAATAATAATAATAATAATAATAATAATAATAATAATAATAATAATAATAATAATGTGGTTTAAAAAATTACCGATATATGGCGCTGTCGTGCATAATATGAAGCCGATTTATGCAAATCAGGCTGTCAACAAAATCAATAATCACCTCAATCCACATGGATTCTTCATTCGATGCTATCATTACCACATCAAGCGTTGTTGGTTACGCTCTTTTACAAGAACGGTAAACCAGCAACCGACGCATTGAGAAACTTCCGAATGGCAAAAGGACTCAAGAGGAGAAAATGGCCCATTCCATGTGCTGGGATACTGAAGCTTGTCAGACGCTTCGAAGAAAGGGGTCGTTTGGAGGATCGTCCCAAAGTCGAAGGCCCTCCTTGGCATCTGCTTCATATTATGCACCATCTATCTGTAATTTTTTTAACTACAACTTTTTCGTTATTAAAAAAAATCATATCTCTATCTAATTCCATTCCTTCAAACCGCATTTTAGTAGCATCATTTGTTCCTTTTTAATAAGTTTAAAATTTTTAACGAACTTATGATGCACCCGATATATCTAAACATGCTTAAATTTGTTTTGACATTCTCCAAGGGTTATTTTCAGTCATTTCTTTCGGCATCTTTTGTATCTATTGTTTATAAATTTTTATACAAATTCACGCACTATCTATCAGTAATTAAAACACATCTAAATACTTAATAGCCAAAGAGACAATCTCTGTTATGAGATATAAATAACATTAATATAAGGATAACCTGAAAAAGTAGTAGAAAAAATATCATACGAATTACTTTAATTAATGTCTTATTTTCTAGTTACAATTGTTTAAAATTCTTATCAACATTCCCACACGATTCCTCATTAAAATTGAAACTGACAATCACGACAAAAAGTACATTTATCGTTTAATCTTCGCGGAGCTACACCACCACGGATAAATGTAACGCAGTCACACGAAACTAAAATTGTCATCAGGAATGCAGCAAGTGTCAAATGCGCACGATCTTGCTGTCAGTTTAAGCGACAAACCTTTGTATTCTACAAAGCTTTGGGTCACGATACACGAGGACATTGAAAGCCCACTGATACCAGAGATTAGAGACATTAATCTTTTGGACAGACCGCTGCATATCATTTACTCTTCGATGCAGCGCAATTTAAGCCGTTAAAGCGTTCCTTTATGTTGAAAATATCTTTGAAAAATTAATTTTTACATTGATTTTTATTTTGATATTACATTATCGTGAGTTATCAAAAACGTGTTTATGTAAATGTTGAACAAAAAAGATTTTAAGATAAGGGGACTCAGTACCTCAGGGGACTCAGTATATATATATATATTCTGTAAACAACACCTATATTAAAGTTTTTGCATCATGTTTCGACAAAGAAAAATCATTACAGATAATAAAAGGCCTTAAATTGTTAATAAATTAATATTTTTTAGCAAAAATTGAATATTTATTTTTAATTGAACAGTTTTAAAATTCTCTCTTTTTTTTTTTTTTTTTGCAATTTTGGTATTTCAAACTAGATTTCTGTTAATCTTATATTCATGGTACTTTATTCTACAAACCTAAGTATAGGATTTTTGATGCAGAACTTAGATGAAAAGAAAAATAATAATAAATTGGATGCATATAAAATAAACCTATAAAAATCGCATGTATTTAGGGTCATAGATTTAAAAAAAATAAAACAAAAATTTCAAAGAATTCGAAAACATGGAATTCGAAACATAGTTACTTAGTGAAAGTCTCATCTTTCTGATTTCAAAGAAAATACGAAAAAAAATATGAACTTGAGAAAAATGAGTTTAACAATTTCATTTACAAAAAATAGATACTAAAGAGAGACGCGCAAAATTAACCATATTTCCTTTACTATGTATCGTATCTTCAAGAAATTTGGGCACGATGTTATTCTAGAGATGCTAAGGTTCATTTTAGAATAAAAATGTGAAATTCGATATTTTTTTCGTTTTTGTTTGTCAAAATCGGAAGTACTGAGTTTCTTTAAATGAGAACTTCAATTAAAACAGAGGCAAAAACTTATATTGCAATATTAAGTATTCTAAAGCGTTGAATTCTTAAATTAATTTGCTAGAAATAAATAACTCGGAAAATTAAAATAAAATATAATTCAGAAATTTCCTATGTAGTTATGAAAATATTATATACAAAATATAAATGTAAAATTATGAGCCTTTAATGTTAAATTTTGTTTTAAAAAATGTTTCATATTTCTTATCAATATCGCGTAGATTTTTTTTCTGTTTTGTCAGTATTAAATATTCCACAAGTAATTATATGAGTTTTGTGTATTTTTATAATTTTTATGCATGAATTAGGAATTATAAAATTTACATCTGAAAATAAATATGAATTTCAACCTTCAAATATTTTAAGAGAAGTAGATCTCTAGAACCTCCTAATATGTGCATACCAAATTTAAGCTCGTTCTTCCATGTAGCTTTTAAGTTATACTTAAGAAGCCATCAACACTGCAGTTTTATTGATTATGCGAATGGATTTTTTAAACGATTGGTTTAGTATTTTTCTTACATTAAAATTATTTTCAATTGAAAATTAGTAATAAAATACGCTTGAAATCTGAAACTTAGCAGTTTTTACTTATTTGACATCCCCCCCAAATTAGCCTTTTTTTAGTTGTGTTTAGACACATCCGGAATTATTGATAGAAACTATTTTAAAATCAATATTTAACCAATTTGAGGGTCTTGATTAGCATTCTATCCTCAAAATACGGGATTAAGTTTGAAAGTTTCTTTTTCTTCCAATATGGACGACTATATAAACTTATATATTTATAGAAATTTATAGAAAACCCATAGTCAAATGGTAACTTTTGCGTTTCTCTGAGATAAATTGGTGATTAAAAAGTATGAACGTTTTCTTCCTTAACCAACTGTACAGTGTACAACGCTTTATAAACATTTTACAAAACGTAATCTATTTAGTGAAAACTTAAAAGCTGCGTACTGAGCTAAAGTTCGTATTTTTTTCCTCGAAAACTACTTTTTTATTCACGACTGATTCAGATCAATTTACAGGGTTTTTTCAGTTTTTTCATGGCTAAGATGCTTTTCCTCCATAATATTTAAATTATGGGAAATCTGTTGAAAATATAGAGTCAGAATATGTTGATAATATAGAACCATACAATTTAAAATAATTGTAATATGTAAGTCATTTTTTAATAAAATATACAATTTTAATGGCTTCCGAGTGTATATATAAGCTAAAAGCAATACAGTTTACTTTAAAAACATGACTTCAGTTAAAATACGATGTAAAAGATACGTGGATATATATATATATATATATTTAAAACAGTACAACTCTTCTTTAAGCAATTAGCCAATACAAAAAAAAAAAAAAAATAGAAGCCTTTGTGTATTAAAATAATATATTAAATAAAAAAGAAAAGTGCCCAGTTAGACTGATGGCATTGATCTCACAGGCTATTCACACTAATTGTATATTATAGTCTTATTTCGAAGAATAATGCCCCTCAAAAGATAAAAAAATCAACAGTAAACTTGTATACCAAATTTGAAGCAAATTGATAATTCTGCATGAAAAACCCATTTATCTAAATCAAGGAAAGATTTGACCCCATACCCCTCTTTATACTTAACCAATAAACTTCCAAATCTAATCAGGGAAGCGTCTTATCAAAATAAACTTGTATACCAAATTTGAAGCAAATCGAATAATTCTGCATGAAATGCTGCAAGAAAAATCCATTTAGCTAAATTAACTGGGGATTATCTCCCCATTTCCCTCCTTTTCCCTTAACCAATGAACCTCCAAACCTAATCAGGGAAGTGCCTTATCAGAATGTATCTATATAAAAAATTTGAAGCAAATCGGATAACTCTGCATTAAAAACCCATTTATCTAAAAAAATCCATTTATCTGAAAAACTCATTTATCTATTGTGATTAGACCCAGTCCCCCCCCCCTTATACTTAACCAATGAACCTCCAAATCTAATTAGAGAAGTGCCTTATCGAATGAACCTATATACAAAATTTGAAGCAAATCGGATAGTTCCATCAAGAGTTATCGCGTTACGTACATACGTACGTATATATAGAATCTGCGCGAACATTAGCTCTCAGACTTTGATAGTCTGTCAGCTAAAAAGGGAAAATCATGAAAAACGGACGACAGATCGGTTCGGAGTTTCTAAAAATTGTGTTGCTTTTAGGCAGCTTTCATTACAAAAAGCTACCTATTGCAGCCGTTCGGAGAAAAGCAGTTCCAAAAAAATTTGGTATATTTTCACCGACCATGACACCCTGAGTCCCAAACCACCCTCCTTTCAAATGTTGTTTTATATGTATCCATATATATATATATATATATATATCTGACGTATGTCATGCTGTAACTCTCTTATTTATGAACCGATTGGGATGTGACTGTGTATGTGTATAGAACTACCAAGCTCTCGACCGAGTTCGTTGGATATATTCATGCGCCATCTTGTTTAAAAATACCGGCAAGTTAAATTTTTTTAATTTTTTAAAAAATTCAAAAATATGTATAAAAAATTATAAATTGAAAAAGTTTTTTTCGTTAAATGTTAGATCGTGATACAAGGATTCCAGAACATTTTTTTGTTTTGTTTTTATCTTAAACAATGGCTGAGATATGGCAGTTTGAAATTCTATTGTGGCTGACATTTTGAAACAATCTGATTTTTGCTATGCTGTAACTCTCATGCTGAAATTTGCATTCAAATTCAGTTTTAACAAAAACCGGGATTGAATCTTCTATAATCGGGTTCCAAGCATTTTAGCTTCGGGTGTTTGAGTAAAATGAGTTGAATTTTTAAAAACATGAACTATGAAAGCTACCTTTTTCTCCCAGTACTGGTCGAAAGGACTTATTATAATTGGTAATATTATTTCTGTTGTTTTATAAGAAAAAATTCAAAAAGGTGAAATTCTAATTCACATAATTTTAAAATATGAAATCCTCTGGGAACCACGATGCTAAAAGTCTTGATTCAAAAACTAGAACATTTTTTTTCTTTCATCAAGAGAGAGAGGGAGAGAGAGAGTGAAGGGGGCTGGAGGAGAGAGAGAAAGAACAAGCTCATCAATGATTCATGAATTAAATTTCGAAAGAAATGGATATGTGATAATTTGTTGTACTTGAACCATTTTTCCCAATTCACATATATCCATCTATCAATTTTCTTTTAAATTGGTAGTCCCATTATACAGCGTGTTAAAAAAAACAATGTGCACACAATAAATGGGATATTATTTTTTTTACTATCAGGTTTAATGTACTTGAAATAATGCCTGAAACATGATTAAACTGACATTTATCTTAAAATATTATTGGAAGTTCGAAAACGTTGCTGAAGAGCAAAGATTATTAAGGAGAGAGTTTAAAAGTCGTTTGCTCGCTACGATCGTTAGATTTTAGCGATAAGTTTGAGGCAGATTCAACTGGTCAAAATGTTCACAAGTAACGGCCGGGAAGATCGCGGTCCTCAACAAAATCCTCAAATGAGAAGAGACTCGTAGATCTGTTTGGCAAGCATCTGGAGAGATAGGACATTCAAAACCAAATGCCATTGCATGCAATTCAAAACTCCATACAATGGGCAACCGAGCTAGGAAAATCTACCGTAAGTAAAAGTGTTTTTTCATTTTTTGTTAAATAACAGACATAAATTAAGCACTATAATGAACATCACAAAATGCCATGAACAGTTGCGGCCGTAAGTCAGACTGTACCACAGACTCCAAAGCAGAAAAGAACTGGGAATCGAAAAATGCTACTTTTTTCGCGTCTTTCCCAATGCGTATTGGCATACGAAATACGAAAAAGCAAAATATATTCGACGTATTATAGTAATTTTACCTTTCTATCAGTACAATCCGTTTGAAAAACTGTAAATATTATCTTTTATTATTATTATTATTATTATTATTATCACCCAACCGGAGAGCCAACCTTATCGGTTTACGGCTTTTTTTACCTCCGGCGGAAAACACCCCAACGCACCAACCAACGCACCACCTCCAGGGTACAGGCCTGAAACAGCAGACAAATATTTCAAATCAGAATACACAGATCTTATGTACAGACTGTCATACGCAGATGACATGAACCCCGCATTTCGGGGTAAACTTAAAGTTAACTACAAACAAGCAAGGCCTATACAAAAGAGGTATAATATTATACATACCAATAAACACCTAGGCACAAAAATTAAACATAAGATAACAATTTTACAGTAACAACATTTTGCTGAACAGCACGGCCGGAAATAGCACAAACAACCAGTTTAAGTCAATAATTAATAAAATTGTCCTAAGTTTATCTTGTCCGCTGCAGTCTATGATATTCCCTGCTCACAATAGTTAGAAATAACTGTCCAAGACACTGTACTAGATATGAAAATGTTGAAGCCCAGCATAAATAACTGAAAATGTAATCATGCCTTAGTTGACTGTTAATTTCGAAGAAGTTATTTAAAATTTATATTTGATAAAAGAAAAATGTTCGTTCAATGCATTGTAATTTTCACAGAGCCTCCTGTAATTACTTCTCACCAACAAAACGTTTCGCATATTCCACCTTAATGTCCTTTCTCTGACAAAAGTAAATCTATTGGGCATCAGAGGACAAGAACCGAATATGAAGTGCATTGGATCCCCCTTTTCACCACAAACGCAGAGGTCATTTGGTCGCTTTTTAATCCTGTACAAAAAAGTAGGAAAAGAGCCATGTCCTGACATAAAATATTGAATGACTTGGGACTGGCACAAAAAATCTTCCTTAACCTTATTGATAATTGAATACGTGTGACGACAGTTTTCAGAATTTTGCCAGTACTCCTGCCAATCTTGAATTTTTTCTTTCTTTAGATGAGAATTCAGAAATGATAAAGGATAATTTAATTTCACCTCTTCATCATAACTTTTCTCTTCAATGACCGACTTTGCAAGAGTATCAGCTTTCTCATTTCCGGTAATTCCGCAATGCGCTTTGATCCAGCCCAAACCAACTATTTTATTAGTCATACTCTTTATCAATTAAAATATATCCTCTGCAATTTCGTTATTAGGAAACAATCTCTTTAAAGTCATGACTGACGACATACTATCAGTATAAATATCTATTCTACTGTTATTAGTATTTTTAAACCACTGAATAGTTGATCTAATTGCATAAAGTTCTGCCTGATAAATGGAATTCTCAGTTCGCAATTTGATTCTATGTTCTTTTATATATTGATTTCCCGATTGCACTACAAATGCACAAGCTGTGCCATCCAACATTTTTGATCCATCTGTATATGCTGTTAAATGCTTGACCTTAGGGACCTCTTTCTTCACAGATTCCAAAAACATTAAATTGCTTAAATTTCCTGTCGCTTTGCACTTAAATGATAAGATCTTTGTCATCATTTCTTCCCTTGAAATTTTATAATTTTCTTTAAGAAGGTCTGACATCCCATTGATAATTGCGTACTTTTTTGGCGAAATTCTTAATGATATCTGGATTGGTGGGATACCTGCTAAAACGCATAAGGCATCTGTTGCGATAGACCGATACGCACGTATTATAGATAGCAAACCTACCCTTTGACATGAACTCAATCTTTTTAGACCATGGGTTCCAAGGTCACCATACCAAATTTCATGGCCGTAGGATATCCTTGCCTCTATTACAACTTTATACCAAACCTTTAAGTGATGTTGTCCAATACCTTTATCACGACGTCCTGTCTTTCGGATTTTATTTGTGAAACTGTACAAACTGTTCCTTATTTTATCTAAATGGTCCATCCAATTAAACCTTGCATCCAGTGTAAATCCAAGATATTCAATATTATTTCGCACCGGGACAGTCACTCCTCGAAGCTTAAAAATTGGGTGTCTGTTTTCCATAGTAAATCTACCGAAGAGCATAGCTACCGATTTATCAGCACTTAACTCCAAGTGTAATTCTTGACAGACTTCATAAAAGCATTGAATATTTCTGTTCATTCTTACCTCCAATTCATGCCTGGTATCTGCTCCGTCCACAATTACTGTGTCGTCAGCATATGACAATATCTGCCCTTCTCTTGCCCTATAGCTCTTCAGAAGTTTGTCTGCAGCCAGTACCCAGTATAAAGGACCCAGACAAGATCCTTGCGGCCAACCTCTATAACAGGTAAACCATCTGACACCCGATGAGAACCTAAAGCCAATCATTCTGTCTGAAATATAGTTTCTTAGAGTAAGCTTCAGGTAATCCTCCAATGGGAGATTATCAATAATATCTGAAATCGTTTTCCAGTTCAAGAAATCAAACGCTCCTTGTATGTCCAAGGACACCATGGCACAGTATTTATTGCTTGCTAATGGTAAATATTAACTTTTTGAAAAAAAATCTTTTCGAAAACGTCGGTTTTTGTGTTTTTTCTCTTCATCTTTCTGTTCATCTTCACCTTTTCCCTTCAAGCGCGCATCGGCTCAACTATTTAAAATATGAAAAAATAAAAAATAATACCACTTAATTTCCGTACTTTTTTCTCTATAAGGTTGTAATTAAAAAAAAATAATAATCCCTTCAAAAAAATTCTTTCCCAAACGCCGGCCGTTTCGAGGTTTTTCGAATTTTTTTAATGTTTAAAAATCTGCATTCGCGCTTCTGATTAAAACCTGAAAAAAAAATATATATCCATATATTTAGCGCTTTTTTTTTGGACGGTGGTATCCGTTTAAAAAATTATTAATATTAGATTAAAACAAATTTTTTTCCGATAGTCACTTTCGCTACTCGTTTTTTTTTTTCTGCATTCTTTAAAAGTCGGCCTCCATTTTCCTGTTCCGAACTTAATCTGTGCCAATATTTCTTTATATCGATAGCTTCTGTTTAAAATAAATGTTAATATTAACCCTTTAAAAAAAAATTCTTACCGTAAGTCACTTTCGCGATTTGACGGTCTTTCTTCTTACTCGATGAACTCAGCATGCATTTCGTGTGTTCTGGGGTATTAAAACAGAAGTATAAAAGTATACAAAATCAGAATTTCTCTAATCAGAAGTTATATTCACAAGCCAGCCATAGAATTGTGTTTTGAAAATTAAAGATGGGGGGATAGGGGGGGGGGGTAATTATTTAGGTTTCCGCTTGATGTATTGGTCAGAAAGTTTTACGTATGTAATTATTACAAATTAAATCGGTAGTCACTAGATCGGGCGCCCCTTACTTTGAAAAGTTTTTTATTTAAAAATATGAAATCATACAAATGCAAGGGTGTACGATGCTGAAGCCAGCGGGGGGCCTCCAACATTAGGTTCGTACCCAATCATAAGTTCGTTTGGAAAGCTGTTTTAAGAGATATATAATCATGGAAATTCGGGGTTTGTTACAAAAACAAACAGGATTGTGCATATCACTTCCGGTGTATGATGCCGAAGGTAGCGGGACACTTACACCAGCTTTTTTTAAAAAGCATTTGATATAAAAGTATAAAGTCACACAAAATTAAGTTAAAGATACAAAATCATAGAACTTTTAGGCTTAATTAAGGTTATCATAATGTTCCCGGACAATCCCTAGCACGTCAGCTAGCTTACTAATAAATCTAGTATATATTAGAAAGGTACAGTTAATTCTAAATAAGAAAATCAAGTTAAGTATTACAAATGTGTATATTACTTTTAAATGCTAAAGGTGTAAAATTAATAACTATAATATAAATTAAAATAACTTTTATTAGTTGTTTTACATGTTTCGACTCTTCTGAGTCATTTTCAAAAACAAAATGAGAATATTCTAAAGCTGCACGGGCTTTGAAGTTATTATTTACATGTACTTTTTAAAAAATTACGCACGTTATCTATTATTTTTTACTTGATTGTTTATTTTCATATCTTTGAGCATGGAGTAATTTTAGCCACAGTTTCGGTAAATTAAAAGATGTCGCATCGTTACATATTGTATTTTTGCGCGTGAGTATCTCTATGGTTTCTCTTATTATGGATGGATAGTGTAGACTGGAGGGAAATATTATTTTACTTTCATTGAAATTTATTTGGATGGTTTCTTCTTGATATAATCTTGCTAGGGCTGTAGTTTTTCTATTGTATTTAATATCAGCTATATGCTCTTTTTTTCTGCAATTAAATTTCCTGCTGGTCATGCCTATGTAGTAATTCTTGGATCCGTCTTCTTTAATAAAAGGTATTTCATATACTCCTGAATAATTCTCAAAATTAATTGGGTCAATTTTACTGCAAATGATATTCTTTAATTTCTTAGGTGGTTTGGCTATTAAGCAGATATTGAAACGTTTAAGGCTGTGTTTTAATATTGTTTTAATCAACGGAAGATTTCATTCAAAAAATTAAACATATACAGCTACCAGATAATTATATAATGGCTAGTCTTGATATTATATCATTGTATCCATCAATTGACACACATGTAATATGTAATAAGATTTGTGATGATATTGAACAGATAGAAGAATTTAGTGATGATATGAAAATAACAATAAAAAGAGGACTTAATCTAATCATCCATAATAACTATTTCACATTCAATAGTAAATATTATAAGCAGAATCACGGAGCTCCAATGGGGTCACCTATTTCAGGCTTATTAGCTGAATATACTCTTCGCCCATTGGAAAATAAAGTTTTTGGCACATTTCACTTAACACCTCACACTTGGCTCAGATATGTTGATGATATTTTTATAATTTGGCAGCATAGTCTTGATGAACTTAAAATATTTATAAATCAACTAAACTCAATCGACAATAACATTAAATTCACTATTGAAATTGAACATAATAAAAGTCTTCCATTCCTTGATGTTATGTTAACAAGAACAAATAAATCTATCGACAGAGCTGTTTTCCGGAAAAACATGGCTAACCAATCTACCATACCAAATAACGCATGTTCTCCCTTTACATACAAAATTTCAGCCTACAGATTTCTCATAAAACGAGCCTTTATAATATGTACTGAAAATAAATTGAATAATGAATTAGATAATATTCGTAAAATTGCCTATAATAATGGTTTTACAGTACACCATATTAATAAATTAATCATAGATATCACCAATAATAAGTATTCAGAAAAGAAATTTGATTCACAAAAATACAAACTTTATACTCTGCAATATTATCCAAGCTTTTTCGAAAAATTAAAACACAGCCTTAAACGTTTCAATATCTGCTTAATAGCCAAACCACCTAAGAAATTAAAGAATATCATTTGCAGTAAAATTGACCCAATTAATTTTGAGAATTATTCAGGAGTATATGAAATACCTTTTATTAAAGAAGACGGATCCAAGAATTACTACATAGGCATGACCAGCAGGAAATTTAGTTGCAGAAAAAAAGAGCATATAGCTGATATTAAATACAATAGAAAAACTACAGCCCTAGCAAGATTATATCAAGAAGAAACCATCCAAATAAATTTCAATGAAAGTAAAATAATATTTCCCTCCAGTCTACACTATCTATCCATAATAAGAGAAACCGTAGAGATACTCACGCGCAAAAATACAATATGTAACAATGCGACATCTTTTAATTTACCGAAACTGTGGCTAGAATTACTCCATGCTCAAAGATATGAAAATAAACAATCAAGTAAAAAATAATAGATAACGTGCGTAATTTTTTAAAAAGTACATGTAAATAATAACTTCAAAGCCCGTGCAGCTTTAGAATATTCTCATTTTGTTTTTGAAAATGACTCAGAAGAGTCGAAACATGTAAAACAACTAATAAAAGTTATTTTAATTTATATTATAGTTGTTAATTTTACACCTTTAGCATTTAAAAGTAATATACTATTACATGGTGTTATATTTTATTATATTATTACAAATGTGTCCTGCATCGGGACACATGCAGAAATCGTGATGAATTGCTGCCGATGGTAGACACATTTAACATAGTTAACCTCATTTTCGTATCAAAATTAAATATGCCTTGCTTCACTTGTGTTAGCTTTATTAGTAAATGTGCGTCTGCCTTATAATGTCGAACTTCTAAAAAGAATTTGTGTATTTACGCTGGTGGTAGTATCTAAAAATTACATTTCAGAGCATTTATGAAATTATTTTTACATGTAAAGCATCATTTTATACTAAATCAAAGACAACTTTATAATTATTATTTTTCCATATCTTGTACCGGTTTCGGGATAGAAACGTTAACTCCGTAGTTTGTCAAAATTCTGAAGCCAATTGGTTCAACTAAATTTTAGCGGGCACTCTGTATAACATTCGGAACTTTTTCCTTATTTCTGAAATTGTTATACTAAACCACTTAAAAAGTTAAATACTTCGATGAATTGCTTCGCTTTCATGCTCTTCTAATCTAGTTTTAAACTTGTATTGGGTTTATTGTTATAAAATTAATTACTAAAAGAAAGAGGAGAGTATTTAAGAAGTGAGGAAGAAGTATTTTTTGTTAGAAAAATAGTTTTTAATTGCAGCTTAATTACTTTCTCTTCGAGCAGAAAATCAATGATTGATGGGCTTAGAGCACAAACAACAATACTGTTTCAAACAATGCATGTCTCAAATCTCGTAAGTGTAAAAAAAATCTTTCAGCTCATTAAATTCTTTAATTGACTTTAAGATTTATAAATTATTTGAGTTATTTTTAGTGACAGAGTAGTTAATATTTTCGATCGTTGAAAAGGCATGTTTTACCAAGAATTACAGAACATTGTGATTATGGAAGAATTGTATACTTGAGTTGAATATTAGAATTTTCAATTTGTATATATAGATGCATATAATGTTTAAGTTAGGTTGCGTTTAAAAAAAATACAAACTAATTCATAAATTAAGAAATTTGAATAAAATGTGTTTTTTTTTTCTTTTTTTTTTTTCTTTTTTTTTTTTTTGTAATTACGCCATAGAAAATATTTGAAATTCTATTTTTGAAGATACGCTTTGCATACCTTTCCGCAAGACGAAAACTAACCTCTGTTGTGATAAAAAAAGAAGAAAAACTAGCAGACAGATTTTTGAAACAAGACGAATTAAAATTAAAAGAAGATGTAAGCTGAAAACGTTAAAATATTCAGTAATCCGATTTATTTGAAATTAGAGTTTCAGTATAACAGTATTCGATATATTTCGAGATTTTCTAATAATAATTTTCTAGTATATTTTTTAAAACATTACTAGATACTGCAAGAATACGCATGTATGTTTCAATATGGTATCAATCCGGTATCAGTACATATCAATAAGGCGCAATATCCATATACGATTCTTTATAATTTGCTCAAACTATTAACAACAAAATCAAAACCGTCTATAATTTCTCTATGCAAATAACGAAATCGTCACTATTTTTATGCGTGTGAATTTAGTCTTGGCCTTTTAATAGATGTTTAATTACTCAGAATTATACGGTTATGTTAAATAACAGTATCTCTGTTTTTCGAGAAACTCTCTTTTAAGTTTATTCTAAATTTACTCTTAAAACATAAAATGAATGATTACCAGTAGACTCTCCATTATTCTAAAAGAAAAAAAATAACAGTGAAGAATACCATCCAATAAATGAGCAAGTCTAGTAATTTGGAAGGATGAAAAAACTTGAATTATGATCATTAAATACAGGAGTATTTGGATATTTTAACCCACCAAATAACAATTCATTATCTATGCTGATATTTTGTGTCATATTCTAGAATAACAAAAATCTTAGGCAATGAAAACTTTGTATATTTTGAAATAATTTGAAAATAAAAAGCAACAAAAATTAAATTGTTTACATGACTTTATTGTGAAAACATAGCTATAACCTGTTTAGGAGTTTTAGAACAAGATCTAGATATTTTATTAAATATATAGGTTAATCAGATATTCTTTGCACCTGTTCCTTTCTGCTAATTTTTTTATTAAAAATTCATGAAAGCGTTTTAAATTTATCAATAGCAATTTTTATTTAGTCAAAGATTAACTAGAATATTAATCTGCATTTTAGCCCTGCAAATTTTAAAAATAATCGTTAATATTTTTATTTTTTCAGGATAACAAAAGAGGACAAAATTGGCGTGACATCCAATTTTCTGAATTCGGTAATACATGAGACAAATATGAAGTGAAAAATGTCTTTTAAATAATGAGTGCATTATTGGTTAGAGCAGAGCTGTCCAACGCAGCGCCCTTTGAAAGTTTTCTTGGTGCTTTTTCTGAATGTTTCCTGTTAGTAGCTTTTTTAAAAAAAAATAAGAATCATTCAAAAATTTTACCCCCTGTCAGAAAAATGTAATTCTAAATTTATTAGGATTTATATTATATATATAACTTATTTTTACATAGAATTCCAGAGTTATGGCTACCACTGCTAGATAAAAAAAATACTGGTGGAAGTTAGTCCTGCGGTAACAATGCTCTGCCACTACTACAATGAGGTAATATTGTTGCATGTTTTGAGTAATGTGAATAATGGCGCTATTCATTGTTTGCAACCAGGTTAGCTGCGCCTTCCTTCACTAAAAGGTTAGACAGGCCTGATTAGACAATCTAAAGCTTCATACTTTTATCGAGTACACATGTTAAATAAAATTTAAAATTATTTTTTATGGATGTTCAAAAAATATATAGATATTACCGAGCTCGTCTTTGGTGCAAAAAGAACAGTGGATTGACCCATATACAATTACTTTATATCAAGACAAATGAAAGTTATATACAAAGTAACGTGCAGTTCTCGAAATGTGTAAAGAGAAAAACAGAAATATAAAAGAAAGTCGCTTTATTTAATATCAGGACGAAGAAATCAATCATCATATGGGTCTAAAAATTATATATTCTGCTCAGAAATCAATCAATATTATTTTAGCAGAAAAACTGGATGTCATGTATCGATCAAAATATACGGCGTACATGTTTGTCAGCATTTTCGACATCTGAATGGTATGACATTTGAAAAGAATTCGAACGCTTATTATAAAAATCAGAGAAGTTTTTTTTTTCATTTATTCCTTTTACGGCAACTGCGTTTGACATTATTTAATCACATATGAACTTTTTTGACAAATCAGGTGAATGATCAAATATATTTGAAATACATTACTATTTTACAAAAAAAAAATTAAATCTTTATTTGAAATTTCGTGGCTGACTACTTTTGGATAACATATATATATATATATATATATATATATATATATATATATATATATATATTACTTTGACATTTCGTTTCAGCTGAGTTTTTTTCTTTTCTAAACCTCATGTATTTCAACAGGAACTGGAACTAGTCTTCCTTAGGTAAGAATTATTGAAATATAAAAATAAATTCAGGATGATAGTCACAAACACACTACTGTTCGAAAAATATTTAAGTGCAGATTCCCGCTTTAAAAAGGGATACATTTAAAGGATAGATAAATTTAGTTGGAGAAAAAGAGTGTAAAGTGCGTTTTTCTTTCATGTCTTAAGACATCTTCATTGACATAGAAAATTAAAAAATGATTAGGCATCCAAGTTTAAAGTAATGCATTTAACCCTTTATATCCTGAATTAATTTTCCAGCTACTTTATAAGATGCTCAGAATCCTCGATTATTCCCACCAGTTATTTTTTTTTTTGTAAAGTTTTCCTTATCTAATCATAGCATTTTTGCGATTCAATTAGCTGAAAATTTCTCATTTGAAAAACCGGTGGTAACAGATTAAAAATTCTATAAAAGACGTTCGTCGCAAAGGGGTTAAAGTGGTACTTATGAGTACTGTCAGGATAAAAAGGGTTAAATAAATGTGAATTTAACTTAAGTATTTTAATGGGGTATAGACATTCGTTAAATTTCCAGCAGTAATAATTATTGTTTGTTTATTATCAATATTTTTGATTAATGAAATATGGCATACTCTTTAATGCAATTAGATGAGTATACTTGTAAACCTCGAATTGTTCTTCCGTAAAATGTGGATTAATTTGATCGCTGTTAAACACGTTTTGAGCCAGAAAACTTATATATTGTTTCACTATGTATTTGATTTCTGGAACCTATTTAATTTCATTTCTAAGGAAATTTAGGTTCGGAACTTGGTTAACCGTGGTCAAGTTAACCAACATATTACGGAATCAGGAATGAATGTTTATTTTTAAGATTACTTTATCCCTCCGAATCACATTGAAATCGTTTTATATATTTTACTATTAGTCACCACTTCTAAATGAGAATTCATTAAATATCATGAATAGGCTGCTATAAAGTTTCTATTATGAAATAATTATTTATAAAATAAATATCAAACTTAGACATATATATCAGCTCTGATATATTTTGATAAAATTATCAGACTTCTTAAACCGACAGTACTACTTTACAATAAAGGTTTGAAGTTTTATTTATTTATCGTTATTACATTGTTCACTATTCCTTTCTTAGTCTAGTTTTTTATTTTATTATCAGTTTAAAGTTTATTTTGGAATTATTTAATTCACAAATATGAGAACGTGACAGCTTTCTTGTACGTTATTAAGCTGTGAAGTTACAAAACGAAATGAGGTTAAAGGAGTTTTTAACCAAAAATAGCCTTACCTGTCTTTTATTCTGTCATAGGATGACATTTTCAAACATTTAAAAATAAACAATACGCTCGCTAATGTCTTACATCCTTTTAGATATATCATCATATATTTTATTTCTGTTGTCTTTTCTTACGCACATAAGGCAGACTTGTGGCTAATGGGACATGGGGGCTAATGGAATAAGTGGCTTTAAAAAAAAAATCGGTTTTTATTATATACCAGTACCAGCACCCCACTAGCAAATGTATTAAACATTTTTTCCACATTAACTGATTGCAAAGTAAGAAGCAAAACATTCCAAGCCTTACTAAGGGATTTTTCTTACGTTTAAAAATACTTGTTTTGATAAAATATTATCTCTTTTTAACAACATTACATGTGATTCTGAAGCTTTCATTTGCAATCATCAGTTTGGGTTAGTGATAAAAAGGAATTTACTATAAACCTAAATGCAGTTCAAAATAGTATGTGGACCAATGGGACATGTCAGATTGGGGGACCCAAAAGGATTATATAGAAACGGTATCATGTTATTGCTCATAATATTTATGTTAAATGATGTATACAAGAACTTAATATGGCTTTTTTTTTTTTGTATATTTGTTAAAAATCAATACTATTTTACCAAATTAACTTTCAATAAAAGCATCGCAAGGCTATAAAGACCCCAATCATTTTTTCTTTAGTGAAATTTACAAAATTAGAAAGAAAATGTAATTTTTAACGCAAGGTTTAATTCATTAATTTAATAATAATGCTATATACCTCCTGAATTCGCCTATTTATGAAACATTTATGTTTAATTAATGTCTACCATTATACCCATGGAAAGTCTTATTAAACCCATGGAATCAGACTCCAACTCCATGAACAAATGGGACAAAATTTTATCACTCAAATTTAGGCGATGAATGAGGTATCATTCGAACGGTTTTTGAACCAGCTTCTGACATAGTACGGTCACATTCCGTTAAAACACCCGTTTCCGTTTGATTAAAAAGTTATGAAAAAACGTATCAGTATTGTGTTTTTCTCAAATCAATGTTGCCGCAAAAATAAAATACCATACTATACCATGCTTAATAATGATTATAAAGCAAATAATAACAAACACGTTTCTGAGGGTCACACGATCCTCACACGGGTCTACTGGCATCTATATTATAAAACAAAAACATGCCGGTGAGTAACGCTGGCGTCATATCAATGGTGGCAAGGACCTGAACAATAAATTTCGTTTTATCGCAATTTTTTAACTTCTAAAAATCCGAAAATTTCAATTTGTACACAGTTGAATAGAAAAAAAAGTACTTTCAAATCATTTTTTTAAACTGTTTCTCAATTAACTGATATTGTAACACTTTCCAACATAGTTGAAAAATGTTTATGCATTCGGTTTGTCTGGCCATCTGTCTGTCTGTCTGGCCGTCTTTCTATCTGTCTGTCTGTCTGTCTGCACTAACTCGTGTAAATATACTAGGATTGCTATGTAATTGCTATGCATTATTGAGGTTTACCATGGCATGTTCAGTGCTGAAGATGAAGTGTTGTAGTATTTATAATTTATTTACAGGGGCACTGAAAAGAATGCCGTTACACTAGAACCTTTGGGGAAAAATTCTTTGCATTATATTTAATGCTGTTACTCTATTTCAGACATATTAAAATTGGTATATGTCACTGAAATGCACTACAAAATGCTTGTTATAAAATATGGTATGTGTGGCACTTATAGTTCGTTTACAGAGGCACTCAAAATAATTCCGGTACATTATGGCCTATGGAGAAAAATCCTTTCAAGTGCATTTTCATGATGTTACACAGTCTCAAACATAATGAAATTGATACAAATGTCTGAGTTGTACTAAAACATACTTTCTGTGCAATATAAAGTGTAAAGCATTTATCATTTATTTACAGAACTACACAAAAGCATTCGGATACATAAGGATCTACCGGGGAATACTGTTTGCAAAGTACTTTAATTTATGTGGTATTATTTCAAATATAATGAAATTTATATACATTACTGAGTTTACTACAAGATACTTTCAGTAGAATATGATTTGCTTATCGTTACTTTACAGAGACACACAAAAAAATTCCCCTACAGTATTGTATCCGAAGTACTGCCTATTAGCGACAATTGCTGGAAGTGCTTTTTCAGTTATAGTATGCGTCTTTGAGTTTAACTAATTTTTTTCTTTTTACATGGTGTGTATAAATGCTATAGATTATGTAGTGGGCAACACAAAAGATGTCGTATGCATTACTGTGTAAGGGCGTCGATTTCTAAAAGTTGGTTTTTAATTTAGTTATGCATTTTCAATCTAAACTATATTTAGTATACTAAGAGGTGTTTATAGAATATGAGTAAAACTATATACAAGCCACACTAAGAACTGGATACATGACCACCTATGAATGATAATTTCTGGAAGTGTGGTTTCAGTAGTTTTAAGCGTGATTTTGCCTGACTTAAATGTTAGCTTAATATGTGGGGTTTATAAAAATCTATAGGCAATATACAGGGCTGTACAAAATATTTCAAGTCCGTCTATTAGTAGAAATTGCTGAAGGTGAATTTTCACTTGTGTTATATGCGTATTCTTACTAAACTAAATGTTAGTATATTATATAGAATATATACAAAAATCTCTTTTATCATATACAGAGCACAAAAGAATCGGAGTACTTTTCCGGCTATGGACGGAAATTGCTGAAATCTGGGTTTGAAATGTGTTATGCATTTTCTAAAATTTTTGCTTAGGTATCTTATTTACATTATTAGACAACGAAGTTTTTTTAAATATTCTTGTTATAATTTAAATGTTGGAATGTGTTTCATAATCTATGCTTGACGCATGATTTTTCTTTCTTGTTAAAGTTTTTAAAATGGTGAAAAATTTTCCATGCATGATTTTGTTAAAACTGCTCTAAAATATGACCGTACACTCGATTACGGAAGATTAACCTGTTTGCCATGAAAACAATGTAATTAATTCAGAATTTGTTTATTTCCGTGTAACTAAATTGCCAAACGGAATTAAAACTTCACAAATATATAAATAAATAAAACATGAATTTAACAGACATGTAACTGAACTACGCGCTTAAATACTGAAACAATCAAAATCAAAAAGTTTGCTATAAATATAGACATTTTTCGCGATCAATCGCTGGCATACGGCTAATAGAAATATACCAAAATACTTTTTGGTGTAGTTGATGGACAATTTAAGAAAATATTCTAAATGCAAAAAATTTATTAGAGTTTTGAATTAAAAAATATTTTCACCCACGTTCTGTACACCATGTAGTATCGCGCGTTTTTAATTCGGGCAGCCAGGACTGGATCATCCAGTTTTAATAAATAATAAGGATATATGCCGGTGATGGCAGTTTCTTGAAACTATATTTTTAATAATTTTCAGAGGAAAATACGTGTGGGTGTTATCCATTAATGTTGATGTAATTAAAAACGGTCTACATTCCTGAAAAAAAATGTATATTTCGTCATTAATAAATATGAAATCTAGATTTTTGTAGCTTTATTTAATCATTCAGTGGAATGATGATAAATTAGCATCTGTCAGGCCGAAATGTCGGAACACTGAGTCGCATAAATTCAAAAGATAACATTAAAAAAAATTATGTTTACTGTTTAATAGTTTAAAAATGAATTAACAATAACAGCTGTTTAAACTTCATTTTCAAGTATTTAATCAGTCGTAAGTTGCCTCAAATAATGCTCAAATACTAATCTAAAAGCAAGTGCCCCCATTCTTCTAATTTGGTTGAACTTATCTAGAGTTGCAAAAAAAAACGGTTTATTCCCAGGTTTATTTCCAATAGACCCGGTTTATTCCCAGGTTTATTCCCAAAAGACCAGGTTCATTCCCAAAAAACCAAGTTTATTCCCAAAAAACCCGGTTTATTCCCAGGTTTAAACCGGGCTTTTTCTAGCCTTTGCAACTCTAAACCTATCCTTTGCGAAAGTTACTTAAATGAGAACATCCTCTAAACGACGAACTCTACTAAAAGCGACATAAGTTGATCCAAGTGACAACTCCTTTAACCAATGTCCACAGCAATTTTTGACAAAGTTGAGAATTTGTTCCGATGACTTTTTTATAATGACAGCGCATGCAATTGTTAAAGGCAACTGAGTTCGTGAGCATGAGAACATTTTTTTCTTTCCAGGATTTAGAAATAGGTGTGACAGGGAAAAGCATTTCAGTTAGCCTTTCAATCCCATGATATTCATCAAAATCAAAGATTACAGCATGTGTCAAGCCTAGAGGCCGAAGTACTGGGACGTAGACAATATCTTTACCGTGCCAACTTCACCATTAACCAATCATCTCTCTGTCCAGAGAGTGGCACGTAACATAACTCTGCATCCAATTGCTAAGAAATGTTCAGCCTGAAATCCAGATGCATGTTCATCTTCACTCCATATTTCTTTTTGATTGTTGTGGTCTGCTTATATTCTTGACACTATTTTAATTTGCGAAGTATTTCTTCATTATGTTCTCCTTGTTTGTTGGTAAAAGGCGTATGCAATCTTGAAATATTTTAAGTTCAGCCGGTTTCAGTATAGGTTTGCGCCGTTGCATAAAGGATGCGTATTAGTCTCCTGTAACTTGGCCCACAAGAGTATCTCGAAACTGTGTTTGCTGATCGTCGCTTTGTCTCATTGACACAGGATAACGTTTTTCAAGGTTTTTCAATGTTTGTAAAGGTTTTTCAAAACTCCTAAGCACTGTTTGTCCGCAATGAATGTCTCTTATAGGGGTAACTTTTACAGGCTGTATTTGCCTAATATCTCCAATGAGGCAAACAATTAAATCTGCAAAAAGCTCATGCATCTTGTTTACCTTCGCAACATCTTTGCTCAAGGGCAGTCATCAGACGACATCTGTTCATTGAAAAATCGTCAGTAATGAGAAATGATACTGGATCCATGCTGAGCTATAGATTTCTTGCTGTTTCACTTCATAAAGCAGCGATTTAAAACACGTTGGTAATTTTCCGCACAGTGAATTATCTATTGCTTCAGTGGATTATCTGTTGCAGCAGCACCTGTTGGAGCCAAAAACATGATATCTTCCTGTACTAACTGTTCAGGAACTCTTTTACGAATTTCTTTGATTACCGTACTTATTCCAACTCCGGCTTTCCCAATAATAAAAGTAGCTTAGTGCAATTTGTAACTCTTGTTTGTGCACGCGAAAGCTGTTCTGTGTAAAAGTGAAGTATCTTCTGCTGCTTATCTGTAAATCTGGTGTTAGAATTATCGTAATTTTGATGCCCTGTAAGTTGTTGTTCTTTACGATAGTTTTGAAAAGATGTAAAATTGCGACCAGGTTAATTGTAACATCCACTTTTCCACTCACACACATGATCAATCACTCGTTGTCTTAAAGCATCGTCGTTTGTCTGCACTGGGACTAGAGTTGCAAAAAACCGATTTATTTCCAGGTTTATTTCCAATATACCCGGTTTATTCCCAGGTTTATTGCCAAAAGACCTGGTTTATTCCCAAAAAACCAAGTTTATTCCCAAAAAAACCCGGTTTATTCCCAGGTTTAAACCGGGTTTTTTCTAGCCTTTGCAACTCTAACTGGGACTATGGCTGCTGTGGCAATATATATATCAATATCGCGGTATTCTTCTTGCAGCCTCTCTGGCTCATGTACACTTCTAACAGCAAGAAAATTAATTTATTTGTATGTATCAATACTTAGGTCACTGAATGCCGCATCCCATGACTATTGCACAGACGGAAGGCCTTCTGATAAAGAGACTTCTTCCAATAAAGAGACAAAATTCTCTCTCCAAGGACAATTGAGTAATACTTGCTACTTATAGTATTGTTTTTTCAGAGTCGGGTCATGGTTGAGGGATAAAAGAGGTATACCTTTGACAATTGCATCTTTTCCTCTTTGATGACATTCGACTCCTCTTACCGAGAAAGATTAGACATTTTCTGAAGCATGCACGAGCAAGTATTTCCGGTTTCTTGCAGTATTTCTCAACCATTTACGAAAAAAATTAATTTACGCAATTTTCACCCATTTTCATTTAATCTGGACGACAGACTACCTACTTACTTATTACATAATCTGCACTCCAGATTGAGACCGAGATTAAAACATTTTGCTCAAAAGTTGTTTCCGAGTATTTTGTTATTTTAAAAAGTTTTTCGTGATAAAAAACTGAAATTATAACAATTAAATGAATTTTCTTTTTAAAAAATCTGAAGTCTTTATTTCAGTTCTTTAATAAAAATGCGCTTTGAGGACCAAAAAACGTGTGGAAATTCTAATATACACACATACACACAAATATACATGTGGAACAGAATTAAAAAATCCCTGACGGCTCAGCCTACAGGCATAGGTAGATTTCGAAGACGCAGACCGTGGAACGCCTGTTTGTTGGGAATTTCGGAAGAAATTACCTTTTTGCCATGATACCGCAGTCGGAACCACCCACTTCGAAACCTAACTTGTTTGCAAGCGAAGCCGGCAGGGATTTCTTTTTGTTTTTAATTTTTTTTTGCTATAAAATATGTAAATGTTATATAGTATATAGAGAGAGTTATAGAGATATATAGTTCTATAAAAAACTTGTCAATATAAAAGTTTTAGATAATATTAAGAGGATTTATAATAAATTTAAGCGGATTTGATATCTTTTGAATTGACGAAGTTATGAATTTTTTCTTCTAAAACCCCCTTTTCCCCCACCCCCTTGGGGACATTTTTAATGATATCAAAAATCTGTCATACATAAATTTTCGGCCTTGTTCCTAGAAGTAATAATAACTTTAAACGGATTCGATACGTATCATAATTAAGATGTTATGTTTTTTTTTTCTCTTTTCACAAAAAGCCCCCTCATCCCCGCCCCCCCCCCCTTTGTTCGATTATGCCCATTAAAGAACTTGACCGAGATTTTATGCCCCTTGATTTTATGTATCAATTTGGAAGAGATTTGTGCAGAATTATTGAAGTTATCGTATCCATAAAAAAGTGACATAGATAAATAAAGTTTTGAACTGAGGATGGTTTTGGGTTCTAGGAGTCATAATCGGCGTAGATCTCAATTTAAAAAAAAAAAATTCCAAATTACGGGAGAATGTAATAGGTAGTATTTCTTACGAAATCTACCTAAAATAAAGAAAACTAATTCAGAGAATCTGAAATGTTAAAATATGCCAATATTGCCATAATTGGGTGTTCTTTATGATTAGATTACATTCCTTACACTGTTGTGTATAGAAAGTAAAACAAGAACAGGTTAATACAATGAAATTAAGTTTGGGGCACACTCACGTCAAATAATGCTCACTAAAATATTAATATTCTGCCATCCGATTGCGGAAATTTCCCTTTATAAACATACACACGTGTGTATACATACATACATATATACATACATACATATAATGAATACATACATGACCTATCAGTTCACACTTTCAAAGAAAAGTGATCGTTACGTATGTAGAAAGTAAAACTTCTAAAACTCAGTCTATGCCATAAATCACAAATGTGTGCATCAGTAATGTTGACGTCATAAGAACAATGAGGTTACAATGATGAACAATGAGGTTAAAATGTATAAAATACTACTATGTAACTAATGTTTAATTCAAACAATCGTAATGTCAGTATGGTAAAATAGAAAAATTTGGGGCCGAAATTTCGGGTCGTAAGGGTTGTCGAATATTTTTGATTTTCAATCCCTTGCGAGATAGCCGTAACAATAACGACTTCCAGTCCCAATTTTGGTGTCAATGTGACTAATATTGGGGGCGCTATCGTGCTCACAATAGTATAATTTTTAATGGGAAACCGGAGCTGGTGCTCCGATAACTAAAAAGTACATTTATTAGTTGTTTTTTTTGTGTTTGTGTGTGTGAGTCGGTGGTTATTTACATAATGCACATTTTTAAAATATTGGTATAATAGCCCTTCCATTGCAAAATGTTTATATACTGTTTCATAGTTTGTACGTGTAGTTATTTTATAGTTTTTGTAGGCATTTCAATTTCGTATATACTATTTCGGGTGATACAAAATAGAGATTGTAGCGATTATCTCTTAAACAGGAGATTATATCGTCGCTACCATATCAAACTATCGAATGTGAAAAAATGCTTCTTTCACTACTTTTAAAAATAGCCCGATTGTCACCGCTAAATTTTAATTGTATTCTTCACCAGGGTTGTCAGTTTGACCTCCTTTTCGTATTCAGAAATTTAGAATTAACACCAGAAAATTTAAATATACATTTTTGGTTTATTTAATAGCAGGCACTTCGTGATTAAGCAATATTTTTTTTTCTTAAAATTTCAGGTATGAATTCGGCATTTCTAAAAAAATACGAAAGCCAAACTGACAACATTCTTCTTAGGAGAAATTTTATTAGTATTCTTACTAGGCGAAGAATTTTTATAAAGTTTAGTGGTGGCAGTCAGCATATTTTTAACCCTCTGAGCGTGTAGAACGTAATATTCCGTTCACTAAGCTCCAGGTTTCACTGCAATATATGCAATGTTTAAGATAATATAGTTCTATAGTTTTAATGAATTTTCAAAACATTGAAGAATGATTAATACTCTCAAGAGTTGCATTCATATTTGTAATTAAGTTTTATTTATAATGCTGAAAGAATCATATTTTTTTAGCATTTAAAACAAAATGCAGAGAAAACAACATTACAATTTTACCCTTTTTCAAAACACTCAGAGGGTTAAAATTAATAAAAATGCATTTTATCATATTCGATAGTTTGACACGGTAGCGACGATATAAACAAACTATAAATTACAAAATTTATATAAACTACGTATAGCTTTTAGGTATGGTATTTGTTACAAAGACATTTATAGGTAGATAAAATTATATTATAAATATTAATTGAGCTAAAGTATTTACATAAAACTATATTATAAATTTAGTGATCGATATAATTATACCTATTAATTTAATTATATATAGAACTCACTTTTTACCTTTTATACTGATTTTTAGTTTATTAAATGTTTATAGTTTACCATTATTAAAATAATCAATTCATAAATTTCAGAACGTGATAGTTTTCTTGCACATTATGAAGCTATTTAAGCTACAAAATGAAATTATGTTAAAACAGTTTTTAACTAAAAATAACCTTATCTGTCTTTTATTCTGTCATAGGATGTAAGAGACATGTTTGAATTAAAAAAAAATACATTTTACAACACGCTAATGTCTTACATCATCTTTTAATACCTGATTACATCATATTTTAATAAATGATAAAGGTATATGCCGGAGATGTCAGTTTCTTCAGACTATAAATTCCGTTATTATTCTTAAAGAGAGACATGCGGATGTCATTCATGAATGCTGATGTAATTAAAAACGCTCTCTTATTCCTCAAAAAAGTTATAATAAAATAAAATAAAGAATGTACATTCCGTCATTATTTAATGTGATATCTAGACCTTTATATCTTCATTTAATCATATAATGGAGTGATGATAAAGTAAAAATGACATTTCTGTGTATTTATATTTTTTCTGGAATATTTTTTAATTTACATAATGTATATTTTTAAAATATTAATAAAGCATTACTTTTCAATGCTTATTCAATGCAAAATTGTTATGCATTGTTTTATACATTCAATATTTAGTTATTTTACAGTGTTTGTATGCAGTGCAACATCTCTCAAAAAAAAAAAAATATTATTGAGTACTAAATGGATATTTATTTTTTTATGCCAGATATTATTTTTTTAATCGAACTTTAAACAATTCAAATATAGTAAAATAATGTCAAACTGTCAAGAGCTAACATTCGATGACTGGGACTATTTAATGACGCTACTTTTTTTAACGTAGTTAAATTGGTTACAATATTTTTTATTGAGCATGATACTGAATCTTATTTATAAATTTTAACCTTAGTTTGCTGTACCATGGAGTTAATGTTCTTTAACAATAAACTTAAGGAGAAAATAAATATTAAAAGAAGAAAATTCATATCGAATTGACTACTGCAAAATGTGTATTTTACAACTGTTATTAAATGCAGCTATAGTCATGAACATGGTGTGTCTGAGTATAGTAAAGTGGCTATTCACAACGCGATGATACCGCTTACAGAGCCACCCAGAGACAAACTGTGGAGTTCGCATTCCTGTCTCGAAAAAGTTACGGGTAAAAATTCAATTGCAAAGTTATAAAGCATCTTCAATGCCACATGAAATGATACTATTTTACAAGTAAAAATAACTGTATTAGAAGACTCGAAAGTTAACTATTCCAATCTTCAACTAAAATACTCTGCTAATTGCATATAGATATGTAGCATTATAAAGCAGACGCACATTAACTAATAAAATGAACAAATGTAAGCAACGTGTAGTTTGTTTTAATTATTAAATCAAGTTAAGTAGGCTCAATCTGTCCACCATCGAAAAACAAGCATCATCCACTATGCATGTGTTGCGATTGTGAACCCATTGGCATTGAGCATGCTCAACTTGATTTTATTATTAAAATAAACTGTACCTTGCTTACATATGTTAATTTGAAAAGGAAACTAACTGCCCAGAAACTCTCATTGTTTAGCATTTGTATTTTAAAATATCTTTTGAATTCTGGGTGAAAAATAATTACAAATGCAGTTTTTCAATTATAATGTACTAGTCATAAGCTAAAATGTAGTTAATATCATTTACAAATCCTAATTAGACCTTTCAATCTCTGTAAGATTCCTTAAAAATGATTAATTATTTCTCGAGTTTTTGAACATTGAAAGATTGATCGAGTAATTGTACCTACCGATTTTCTCTTTAAAACTATTTTAGATATGAGAATGCGACAAACCGCAGATTGTAGCCAGAACTATCATTTATAAATCTTAATTTCAATCGCATTAAGAGTCCTCGTAATTGATCAATTAGTTGCAATTGGTCAATTAGTTCCCGAATTTTTGAGTATTCCAAGATTGGTTGATTGACTGATTCTCCCGATATGTCCTTTTTTCTCAAATACTATTTTAGATATCAGAATGCCAAAATAAGCTGATTGTAGCCAGAAGAATTTTCTATCTGCTCCTGATAAGCTCAGTGTTTGTTATGCAACTCTTTCTGAGTCATTCAGGACAAACTGACAGACAAAAATGTTTTTAAATAATCATTGATTGGAGTATCATGGTTGACATTTATTCCAATAGAGCGACCCGGGGCCAGGACTCGAACTTGGCTATGTTTTAAAATGCTATTTTTGACTGTACGTCGTGTCGTGTAAATAGTCGAGTGAATTTGAAAATATGTGTTTTTCTTCTGAAAATCAGTGACAGACACTCAAATCCATATATTAGTATAGATATAGATGTGAGTCTGCCTTATAATGTTACACATCTGCATGCAATTAGTGGCGTATTTAAACTAACGATTGGATATAAATATTTCAGGGCTCATAATAAAGTTACTTTTTCTTGTAAGACATCATTTCGTGCTATATCGAGGGCACTCAAAACTTTGTAATCGATTTTATTCTCGTACCACGTGTCATTTTTATGATGGGAACGCTAACTGCGCAGTTTGTCGCTAGGTGGAGCCATAAATGACCTTATCACGTAGCGCATAGCCAATTTAGTATACTTAGACACCACGTAAATGTCTAGAGCTTTTGCTATTTTGATGTTAATAAGGGATTTTAGTGGCCACCCTATGCCAGAGTTTAGCGCATAAAACAAATATTATCTAAAATATATCGTCAAAGAAAGTCTGTTTTCTCTGTTGTTTCAATAGTTCAATTTTATTTTCTAATTTCATCAGCATTTCAATATCGTCTTTTTAGAACTAAAAATTACTTAAGGTAGTCGTAAAATAATAATAAATAATAATAATAAATAACAGACCTCTCCTTTGCCTTATATTAACTCTGCTGAAATTCATTATAAAAAAATCATTAATCGATTAGTAATAACATCTACTAATTAATGATATACTTAAATTATGCTTCGGAGTTACATACTGAAAATATAACAAGGTTAAAATTTTTCAATACTAATATCAAATTTTGACATCAAATTTGGATTTTTTTGTAAATTTTATTTTCGGATGCAAAACGACAAGTACTTTAAACAAACAGAATAGGAATTATGCAGGTTTAAAGTTTGGAACTCCTAATGATACATGTTAAATTTATTTTTAATCGTTGCAAAAGAGATTAAAATGTGGTTGGTTTTTTTAGGTATAATTCAAAAACTACTTCATTAAATGAGATGTATTTTTTTATTTGTATATTCGCAGCTTCTTGAAATAGATTTATAATAAAAATTTCATTGATTACGATTTTTATTTTTATTTTTTTTTTAAAGTTAATATCACTATATAGATAGTTTCAAAATTATTTTTTGAAAAAAAAATATGAATTGCAAAATTTAATTTTTTAAAACAGAAATCGGTTTCTAGAAACTGCAAATACAGAAATAGAAATTACAGCTGATTCAAGCAAGAAGTTTTGGAAGTATGCGTCAAAAACTACTCACATTGCAATCTGTTTTAAAACGATTAGAATCTATATACTTCTTTTTAATTGCTAGAAAGTGTAAAATAAAAAGATTATAAACAGTAAAATTGGTTATATCAGACTGTTGACATATGTTTCAGCTCAATCTGAGCCATTATCAAAACAAACAAAAGTAGTCTATAAATGAACGGTCTATGAAGTTATTTGAAACTCAATCATTTAAATTTTCACCTACTTTTTAAAAAAGTTACGCACGTTATTTTTATTTTTTTATTTGGGTGTTTTTACTATTTGTAATCTTTTTATTTTACACCTTTTAGCAATTAAAAAGAAGTATATCGTTAGAAGGTGTTATAATTTTAAAAGTTAAACCTGCATAATTCCAAAACTACTTGAACGAATGATTTCCTGTTTTGATATCACAAGGTAAAGTGTACGGGATAATTCTAATATTATGTCAAAATATGGTGTTAGTATTGAAAATTTTAAAGTTTGATACAATATCTATATGTAAATGACACCCTATGCAAATGGTATATCACAAATTAATGGCCTTTAATTGATTGGTACCAGCCATACTTTTATGCAGCAGTGTTAGTATGGGGTGTTCTTTTTTTACGAATATGATAATGCCGCTACAACGTTGTGTAATTCGGGTGTTTTTGGTTTTTGTTCAACGAATTCGATTTCTCTCTTAATTAATTCCATATCACAAATTTTCGTCTACTTCATGTACATAATTTTTACTATTTAAAACAATTAATTGTTTTAATATCATAAAAAAAGAACTTGTACAATCCTTCTTTAAAATATTAATTTTGTTCTATTAAGAGTCATTTGTCACCGCATTCTTACATCCTCAAATGCATCCGCAGACAATATTTGTGAAAAGTTTTCCAAATATGGTTATTAGTTGTTTCTCTTGACCAGTGTATGATACCTTAGAAACTTTGTTGAAAATAATCAATATTTAAAACAATGGGTTCTAACTTCTGCAAAATCCAAGTTTGTATCGAAAACCACTGTTTTAGAATTTTCCGCATACTGCAACAATTCCCATCATTTTGGAACCATCCACCGCATCTAAATCAATTCGAATATTCAAAACAAGCCCAATGCTCCCCCGAAAACTCTCACACAGCTTTCCGTGGAACATACAAATGGATAGAAGGATCCTTCGTTAGCAGCGATCGAATTTTCTGCGGATAATTAGTAAGAATTTAACGAGCTTGCTTCACGAGCCGAGCAATTAATAGAGCGAAAATGGCGAAAATTCCTTCTCCCGATTCTTCAATGCTCTAAGAAAAGAGAAGGAGAAAAAAAATATTAAAGAAGGAATTTTCCATTTTTCCTGTATGGACAACATCAACAGCGGAATATCGTTCGCATTTTGAAGAGGCATGTGAGAAAGAAATTGGAAAGTACTCAGGAGGGACTTGTTAAAATATTTGGGAGAAAATAATTCTTAGCGAGTTATTCAGAAGTCTTTTAAAAGTGGAGTACCTTGGCTTTGCTGGTTTTGAAATTTATTATTTATCTTTTTTATTTACTTTATTACAAACACTCGAAGTAAAAGCTCTTATGATTGTGTACATTAAAATTGTAAAGTTGAATTATTTTCAGCTGTTTTGTAGCTGAAATAAATGGCGTGTCAAAAATATGAATATATTTAGAATTCCATTGGATGGAAGGAATGAAATGCTTGGCTTAATTCAAAGAGCTCTATAATTTTATTAAATTCATTAAATAGCTTTTTGTTTACAATTCCATTCAGAAAAAAGAAAAGTATTAAAACGAGTGTTTTACTATTTCATACATCATAAAATACAAATGTATAAATAAACCACTAACTGATTTAACTTTTTTTTAAATAGTATGTTGCAAGTATTTTTTAAATTTTAAGATTCCCTCTTTTAAAAAAATGTTTGTTAAATATTTATTTCAATGCCATAAATTCTTAAAAACATTTTTGGGGCCATGAAATGTTGCTTAATTATTTGTACCTAGAAATATTTATTTTTAAAGATAATGAATTGCTTAGTGTTTTTGGTTATAAAAAATATAGAGATAAAGAGAAAAACTTTTGTTTCGATGCTTTTAGAAAAGAAATTCAGTTTCCTTAAAATGAAGCGTTGTAAAATATTACTTATTTAAATTCTTGTACAGCTGGCATTAATTGTGATATATCTTATAATTCACATAATTGATAATTAATATTAATACTGATTTAAATATTAAGAAGTATAAAATTGCAATGTGTTATGATTTGTTATGATTAAAAACTAATTTAACATCAGGAGTTTTAAAATTTAAACCTGCATAATTCCAAAACTACTTGATCGAATCATTTCCAGTTTTGATATCACAAGGTAAAATGTACGGGATAATTAAAGTATGATGTCAAAATATGGTGTTAGTATTCAAGATTTTAATGTTTGATATAATATCTGTATGTAGATGACACCGTATGCAAATGTTAAGTATATCATAAATTAATATCCTTTAATCGATTGGTAACAGCCATACTTTTATACGATGATATGCAGCAGTGTTAGTATGGGGTGTCCTTAAAAACATACATGTATCAGTTAAAAAGTAAAATATTTAGGTAACCATATTTTGCTGTTGATTCAAAATGGTGTAATAATTTAATAATAATAATAACAATAACGAGAAAGAAAAATCTTTTATACATTATGAAACATTTTCAAACAATACGACGATATACAAAATCTTCATACATTACATTATTACTTCTACGTGGTGTTTACATTATATATCACACGTAATCTCTGTTATTCCCGATAATTTGATTCCAACGTATCGCAGAGTCTTGATATGGAAAATTTCAAACACGTTGTTTGTGCCAAAATGTTTTTCCAAATATTTTAAAATTTGCTTAAAGTGTCATCTATACATAGAAATTGTATCAAAATTTAAAATCTGCTATACCAACACCATATTTTGACATCATATTTGAATTCTCTGGTACATTTTACCTTAGGATATCAAGGTCAAAGTCGAAACGGGCGGGGTGGCCTACCTTTTGGCTTAAGCTCAACTAGCCCCGCCCAACCTTAGGATATCAAACATGAGGTCATTCGGCCGAGTAGATAACAAGTAGTAGTAAATAACTGCCCACAGATCGCAATCAATTCGAATTATTTTAACTCGCCCGGTATAGGAACCATTGATCATAAATGCAACGCATAACGAAGTAATATTTAGTTCAACTTGGGAAATGTACTACAAGAAATGATCAACATTTGACGATAATGTTATATGGATATATGTGTTACAGAATATAGATTTTACCACACTAACTAAAATATTAAAATTTATTCTGCTGAAAGTCGCTTAATTGAATCAAAAATGCACTTCTAATAATTATTTCCTATACACAGTAAAGCACCCAAATTGTTTTGAGTGGTCCTGTATGTTCCCAAATGTTTCTCCCACTATCTTTTGTTGAAAACATGTTCTACGGATCTTCAAATGTTTAATATCTATTTCGTTTAGTTTGAGAGAGTGTAACGTAATTAAAATATACTTCAAACTATTACCGCCCATAGACATTAATATATCCTAATTATTTTATGTTCCCTCTGTACACGAAAGATAAATGCTAAACACATAATTTTCAATGGAGAACATGCTGTAGTAAACTTGAATTTAATGTATAAATTTAATGGCAATCGATGAATATTTACGAAAATACGAGCGCAGACGATCAGATAGACAAAACGATACTGTAGACAGTTTTTGACTAATTTGGAAATAACGATAACAATAGCGATAACAATAATAATTTTAATTTTAATTTTAATTTTCATAGCAACTATAATAGCAACAATAACAAAAACAAGAGTAATAATACTAATATTAATATGCTGTAAAATATCAAAATTAATAAAACCAATGACCATTTTTAATGATATTTGGAAATTACGTTGAAAGCCAATTTTATAAACGTTTGTAGTGCTTTCTATTGAATAATATTCACAAACGTACTGAATAGCTTGTTCTCGAAAGTGGAATGTGTTCGTTATTCAACATATATTTTACTTCAGATAAATACATTTTCAATGCAAATGTTTATTGTGCATTCATTCATTCAAGAAGAGAAGAATGTATTGATTATGAATTTACTAAGTCTAAGCTAAATATCAAATAATATATATATTATTATACTCGTACAGACAATATGAATGATGTCGTAGTATCCAGTTATGTTGTTATGTATCGTAAATTTTATATTTTATTATACTCTAAAAAGAGGGGAGGGGTATTATGAACGTTAAAATATTGGCATGCTTAAATTCTTTTGTGTTTCTCTTTATATTAGATTTACACATGAGTGTAAATTTATATTAGATTTGCACACAACCTGTTTAGAGATAAAATTCATTTGGGTTACAAATCGATTTGTTATATATCTGTAATTAAGATACCTTTATATCACATTGTTGCGTCTGATAAACGCATTAGATATAAAGCAAATAAGCTTTTTGGCATCTAAAATCTATTTAATTAAGATAAGATTGTGTTCTGGCTACTAAGAGTAAAGAGAAGATAATTTTACTTAAATTCTTCATTATATATATATATATATATATAATAAAACTTTTTGTTAACAATAACCATTAAATCTCAGGACAATCGACAATATATATGAACCAATAATTATAATACAATACAAAAAAATATATCCAAGAATGTAAAATTCAGAAATTGAAAACAAAAACTGAAAAATAAGTAAAAGTATGTGGAGAAAAATCGCACGAGCAGAATGGGGAAATAATACAAGAAGCAAATGGAAACTTATATTGCGAAACACTTTATCACAGGCAATATTCCACCATATAAGTAATTGTTTTAAGTAACATAAATGTTAAGACTATTTTACTTTACTCAAATTGCCTGATAAACCATAATGATACAGGCTAAAGAATTTGAAGTAATTAAAGAAAATATTGAAAATCAAAACATTAGAAATGCAATATCAATTACAAGGAAACGTTAAAAAATCACAAAATATTGTAATGAAATTATTATAATGGAAAATAAAAGTAGAGAACCTAACGAACCATGTCAAGGTCAACACCACAGACATTTAAACAATTTAGACAAGCCCATGGAATGATTGTATAGTTAAAATTACAGTTAAACAAGTCAGTTATTTTAACAAATTATAAACTAACGATAAAATATCAATAAATTTCTTTCAATTTAAAATTAGTAAATCAAATAAAAAATTATCACGTGTCATAACCCAATTATGAACAAAAAGATAAAGAATAAATAATAATAAATTAATTCGTGATACACATACGCAAAACAGAACTACATCCATGTTTATTAAAAATTTCAATGCTGCTCTCTATGAACAAAAGTTATACTTAAAATCTTAACAGTTAATTTATTGTGACTAAAAATAAAATGATTTATATCTTGAAAAAGAGAATATATACAAAGAGATAGATCAAAAATATATGTAATTAATAAAAAAATTTACATTTAATCCCAATTTAAGAACCGAAAGAATCCACTAAAATCCAATTTGGCATCAAATTAATTGAATATATTAATAATTACGATTATATGATATTTTTAGTTAATACATTTCATAGTGCTACTATATAAATTTAAAATTGTAAAACTTTATTAATTTATAAATATATATTTGCAATAAAAAAATAAATATGCCTGTCGCATTTAAAATATTTTGAAACGTCCTTTAAAAATGTAAAACTTTATTAAATATAATAAAACATAATTAAAATTAAAATTAATATATAAAAGATAAAATAATAAAATAAGATTAAGAAATGGTTATTCAATTATATCAAAATGAAATACCAGTTAAGTTATCAAAACATTTTAAGTGAATTATAACATATCAAAGGTATTAGGATAATTCAAAAATAGAAATGATAAAAATAAAATCATAAGAGTAATTGAAACATGCACCCTAAATATTATTACATTATAAATGAAGTAAAATAAAAATTTAAATATTTAATATGTTATAATAAAAGATAAATGCATAAATAACTATGTAAATGTAGTTTAATAATGTAAATATTGTTATTAATGCATGTATACATATATACCGATATATATGCCCGCATACACATACTGCCCTATATCATTATAGCACTAAATATTAAAAATAACAAAGTATATGGGGACGAAATACGAAATTATAGTTAAATATATTTAATTATTTTAACTAACATATAATTAATCACAATATAATATTATAAGACTAACATTGGAAATTACTTAAAATATCTAGAAAAGTTTTGATAATATTTCTAAATAAAATATATTGATATAAATTAGATATTAATTGTAAGAAATAACATAAAATGGATATTTCTATAATATAATATAACCATCATTACCATTTGTTACCATAAAATACACCAAATACAACCTACATGAAACCAATGACCAATAACTGAACTTTCATTTTTTATAATATGATATAAATAATGTAAGTACATAAATTATCCATACAACATCACCCCAACTCCATAATCATTCATCAGAATGTAGCCGTACATGTCTAAACTTAACTTAAGTAAATCATACAACACTACCCTGCCTCCACAATCATTCAATTGAATGCAGCTGGATATCTATAATCTGTACATTTTTTGTGGTTGTGTGTGGAATAAATAAATTACAAAAAAAAAATGTGTAATAATGATTTAATAAGATCTGAAGGATACCTGTATTAAATAGCTTGTTGATAAACTAATTTTAAATTTTGAACTTTAAGTTTATTTAAGCAAAGATATTATAAGCAAAGTTTAGTAAAATATTAACATAAACAGATTTATATAAAAAGAAATTATATTATTATTATTATTATTATTATTATTATTATTATTATTATTGTTATTTCATGCATTCATATAGCAATAATATATATATATATATATATATATATATGTGAGTCTGAGAAGCACCTTTGCTCACCGTAAAAAAGTTCATAGCTTTAAATTAGTTGTAATTGACAGATTTCAGGAAGAAAACTTTACATGAAATTGATCTTTTTTTAAAGAAAACAAAAATTTATAAGAATATAATTTTCAAAACAGTTTATTAAAAAATAGAACGTTCAATTTATTATCATTGTAATTATTATTATTACTATTGTTATTTTTGAAGGGGAAAAGGAAATATGCTCCATTAGTTGGATGTATATCTTAATAAATCAAAGATCTTACGAAAGTTAATATGAATTACACTCTATAGCAAAAGAAATCGACGCACCAAGAAGGAGTTTTACGATTGTATTGGAATTTGGTATTCAAAGATGTTTCGACCGAACATTCAAATGCTTTACATTTGGCGACAAATAGCGGAAGATCTGGTGCATAAGAACTGCGCATCCGGCAGATGTATATAAGGAGCTATTCTCGATCTCATGTTCAAAGTTTCTGTTGCATTTCAACTGTGGATATCTTACGTCGACTGTGGATATCTTACGTCGACTGTAATAGTGCCTCACTAAAGGATTCGTGCTCATTACGCGAATATTTCACAGTTTGAAAGAAATCGTGTCATCGGAGACTGAAAGAGGCTGGATAAGCAAATCAAAAAATCGCTCGACAGCTGGGTCGAAGCGATGCGGCAATTAAGATGCTGGCAAGAGTGGGTCAACAATGGCAGATTTAAGCATCAGGATGGTAGCGGTAGACCTAGGATCACAACAGAACTAGAGTAGAGAGCGATTGTCTGATCAGCTCTCAATTCACCAAATCCGTCGTTATCAACCATCCGACGTGTGACTTGCACACATGTGTCCAACATGACCATTGATAGAAGGCTGAGAAGGAGAAATCTACGCTCGCGCCAAACGTTACGCCGCTTAACCCTCACGTTTATACACCGTCAAGCCCGATTACAGTGATGCTAGGTTCAATCAATTTGGAACTGCGAATACTGGGGATGCGTAGTTTTTAGTGGCGAGTCCTGTTTCTTACTGTGACGATTCCTGTTTCTTACACCTAACAACCGCCGTTTGGTGACGACCGGGACAGCGTGAGGATCCTGCCTTTATTATCGCATGCCACAGAGGCCCACAAAAGAAGGCGTTATAGTCAGGGGTGCTATTGAAAGCCAAGAAGCCCTTTGGTATTCATTAGTAGTACACTTACAGTACAGCGGTACGTAGACGGCATTCTGCGACCCGCTTTGTTGTCGTTCCTACTGCGCCACCCTGGATTTACTATTCAACAAGATAATACTCGGCAGCAGAATGGGTCGACTGTGTTGCTATGAGTATTCTTCAAGCTTGCCGAACACTTTCTTAGCCAGCTAGGTCGCCTGATCTTTTTCCCATAGAGCACATTTGGGGCATGATGGGAAGGAGAATGAAACTATTGTTGCCGATATAGCACGGCAGTTCAGAGAATTTGTCGAGAAACCCCTGAGGACACAATCCCGGAACTTTAACAGTCTTTGCCACGCCGGGTAACAAGGTGCACCTAGGCCAGATATGGACCAACACATTATTTATTTCCTCACTTTGTAGCGATCAAACTCTGGAACAAAGCAATCAATTGTTCTGAAATTTTAATCATTTTCGTTTCTGTATTTGTTCTTCAAATCTACCATTTTTTGTTGGAATCGGATAACTCCTTCTTGTTTCGTTGATCTTTTTGTTATAGAGTGTATCGATTGCTTAATAAATTACTTAACAAATATATTGCTTATTAAGTTTTTATAGCACAGGATAGAGAGTTTCTCGATACGTTCTACTGTGAAAATTAAACTACATAATTGAAATAATGTGTCAATTGTCATTTGTTAAATAAAAATTTCCCTTACGCGAATTCGCCAAAGCGCTATTACATTCAAATAAGTGTTCAATAGACTTAAATAAAGAAGTAAAAAGCTTTAAACAAATGTTCAGAATGTCCGCCTTTGTTGCCAACAGCGTGATGTAATCGCAAAAAGCAATTTGGTAAAATATCCGAAGAACATGGCGATGAATATTTTATAGACGGCACAGATACATTTATGAGTGAATTTTAGTACACTGGCCTCCAAAAGTGAAGGTAGAACCAGTCTTTTGGGTATAATTTGAAAACAAATGAAAAACAAAAACATGAAATTTAGAAGTACTTTAAACAGTTATTTATCAAAATTTTACTTAATTTTAACATCAAGCATGATTTACAAATATAAATTTGCATTTTTTGCAAAAGTTCACTGTTTGATAGAAAATAAATAGAAGTTTTTTGGGAAAAAAAATTAATAAACGGATTTTAATAAGGCATGTGTCCGGCCCTACTTGTAATGAACTTGTGGCATCGACTTTCCATACTGTCAATTAAGTTGTCGGACACTGGAAATAGAAACAACTCCCGTACATGGAGCAACGCTTGTTCCAACTCATTTCACGACTTTGGAGGAGGACTTTGTCAGACACCTGTCTGCTGAGATAGTCCCAAAGATGCTCTATAGGATCAAAGTCCGAAGATTGTGCTGGCCATTCCATTCACTTCAAACCTTGATTCTCTAGATATTCATCAACGACTCTAGCTCAATTTGATCGACATTATCAACATTTCAGATTAATTCATCACCAATAGCACCACCATACGGTATGACGAACGGAGCAAGGATCTCGCCCCGATATTTCACAGCAGTCATAATTCTTCCATGGCACACATGGAAGTTTCTGTGACCAAAAGAGAGATTCCAACACAAACCATGATTCCGCCTACTCTATAATAATGTTTTTCAATAATGTTACATAGGTAGAATCTGATGCCTTGTTCTCTCCAGATCAGCACATGAACTGAATCACTCTCCAAAGCAAACCGGGACTCATTTGTGAACCGTACGGAAGCCCATTGTTGTCCGTTCCAGGTAACGTGCTGTCTTGGCCCACATAAACGGGCACTTCTGTGTTGTCAATTAAGAGGGTCATACACAACGGGTCGTCTTGCATAGAGTCCTTAATTGTGAAGACGTCTGTGCACCGTAGTAACAGATATTGTCATCCCTGTTGCCTTACGATGATCTGAAATAAGCTGATCCACAGTAGTGATGCTCCTCCTTTGGGCCAAAGATCTAGAAAGCGATCTTGTACAATAATTGTAACCTATGAGCGGTCTGGAACAAGTCTTCTTGATACTGAATATTTGGATTCAAATTGATCTCAGAGTCTTTGGACCACACTACGGGACACATTAAGACGTCTATCCACACCAGCTTGTGATAACCCCATTTTCATCACTCAGATTTCCCGGTATCTTAACTAATCAAGTAAACGACATCTCCTACACATGGACACAAAAAAGTACTAACTATTTTAGTACCAACAATTCAAGATCATCAACCATAAAAAAATTCACATAAATTCCCAAAGTAGGATATTCGGAGTTCCTCCTGACAAACATATAAATATCCAATACATTAAAGTAATTGAGATGGGTATAATTTTTTCATAAGATTTTATTAAAGTTACTTATGATCATTCATATAAACCAGATTTTTTACCTTTATTTTAATTCTATTAAAAGTGAGCGTCAAAAAACTGGTTGTATCTAAACTTTTGGAGGCCAGTACATTAAAAAATTTATTTAGCATATATAATTAGCGTATCATTTGAATTTATATGTAATTTAAAATATTCGTCATATTCAGAGCAGTGAAATGCACTTTAGAAACCGTTGAAGTGGGTAACACATTTTTTTTCTAATCCTGTACTTACCCAATAACTTCAGAAAAGAAGACTAACATATAACTCTAAATAAGGAAATTTCTCACATACCTCTCAAACATACCGGAAATTTATTCTTCCAAAACTAAGTAAGTATAACGAAGTAACAGTCTGAGAAACACATCTTTTCCCATCTAAAGGATGTTGATTGCTTTAAATCAGCCGTAAACCGGTGGATATATGACGCATGCAAGTGGAAAACTTTCATGAAATTATAGTTCTTTTCCCAGCAACAAGGCAAAAATAAAAAGGATAATTTTTTTTAAAATAAAAGGTTTTTTTTTTTTGTTTTTAACATAGAAATATTTTACCTCTTTTAATTCTGAATTTTAAAAGAAAATAATTTGTCTAATAGAGAGATAATTGTAACATGAAAAACATTTATATTTTTGTTAGATTTTATCTGTACACAAGAGCTTCCACAAAAAACATCTACAACCAAGAACGACAATGTATTTTGTTTTTTGCGTAGCCCTGTATATAAATTTATTTATATTCTACAAACTTATATTAGTCTACTAAATATAGTTTAAAAAGAAAATGCGTAATACAATTAAAAACTACCCTTAAGCAATTCACTCCCATAGTGCGTAATATTTATGAATTCCCTTGTGTAGTCCTGTATATTATCAACCGAATTTATACATACCCCGTAATATGAAAAAATACAACTCAACTTAAAAATGCGAACCAAACTTGAAAACGCACTTATCACACACAGACTGTAATTATCGCACGTATACTGTAGCCGAATTCATTTGTGTGTTCCTGTAAATGAACGCCATACTTTTAAGCGAGCAGAGTGCACCTCAGTAATGCGTATAATTTTCATTATGTTTGAAATAGTGAAACATCATTAAATTACACTGCAAACTATTTTTCCCGTTGAACAATGTGTAATAGAATTCTTTTGTTGAATTAAAAAATGTTTTAATTAAAATTTTATTAAATGAATAATAAATGTTTTGTATCCATATTCTACAAAAATCATGTTTTAAAGCACTTTATAAATATATATAAATTTCATCATGTTTCAAATGGCGTAACATCATCCAAATGCACTTGAAACGATTATTTCCCATTGACTGTAATGTAACGGAATACTTTTGACTATCCCTGTAAAAACGCTATAAATGCTACACCCTTCAGTTGAAATAAGGAACATGCTGTAGTAGACGACAATAACATACAAAAATTTCAGGACAATCTAAGCATATTTACGCTAGAGCACGGACGGACGACAGACAAACCGAAGTCATAACCACTTTTCAACTAGGTTGGAAAGTGTTAAAGAGAGAGAGAGAGAGAGAGAGAGAGAGAGAGAGAGAGAGAGAGAGAGAGGGAGCACCCCATAACTAAGGCTGCCGCAAATCATTGTATAAAAATGTGACTGGTGCCACTTGATTAGTAATAACATCTTCTAATTAATGCTGTATTTAAATTTTCCTTCGGTGGTGAATTACATTTAGAAACTGCATCAAACTCGAAAATTTTCAATACTAACGCCTAATTTTGACATCATATTTGGATTTTCCGATAACTGTTACCGTAGGGTACCAAACGACAAATCATTAGGTAAGCAATTTTAGGATTAATGCAAGTTTAAAGCTTGAGTTCCTAATGTTAAATTCATTTTTAATCATTGTAATGCGTAAAGTTTTTTAATCATAACTCAAAAATTACTTAGCGGAAATAACTGTAATTGTGAAGAATTGTGTACTTGCAGTTTCTAGAAATCAATTCTTGTTAAAATATTCATATGTTTATTCAGTTATTTTTAAAAAAAAAATATTTTTTGAAAAAAAAATATTTTTTGAAAAAAAAATAGTAACCTATAATTTTTTTTTCACAGAAATAGACTTCTAGAAGATTCAAATACCTGAATCTAAAATTTCAGCTCAGTCCACCAAGTTGTTTTTGAGTTTTTCGTTCTAAACTACATGACAACTTGCCATCTAGTATCTTAAGGTAAAATTTACTGAAGAATCCAAATATGATGTCAAAATCTGGTGTTAGTATTGAATATTTGAAAGTTTGGCACTTTTTCTATATGTTCACGTCCCCCTAAGAAAGTTTTAAGTATATCTTTAATTATTAGACGTTATTACGTATCGATTGGTGACATTTTTATACAATGATTTGCGGTAGATTTAATACGTTGTGATCTCTCTCTCTCTCTCTCTCTCTCTCTCTCTTATTTTTATTTATTTATTTATTTATTTCTGGTTGTACATGTATTATTTTAAATAAGAAATTGCTGTATATTTAGTAAAAATACGAGATAATCGTTTTTCCATGAAATAAGTACGTATAATGAAGAGAGACTAGAAATGAATGAGCACTTCTGCTATCTAAAATAAATGTCAATTTCATTAAATTATCCGTAAATTGCGGGGAAGATGAAAATTATTCATGAAACCTTGAAAAACTTATGAAGCAAAATAAAATTTTAGAGAAGAGTCATTAGAAAATAGCAGGATTTTTGTTTTCTATTTTTCCGGAAAACAAAAGTTTTAAACACTTTTAACTTTGGATGCTTACAAAACGAAGAATCTACCTAACAAAGATAGGTAAAACCAACACACAAAAATCTATTTGCTTGTTAAGTTTTAACTGTATTCAATAACTCAATTTCAATGTCTTTCTTCGACTTTGAACCCTTTGTTTTATATTTCTTAAAAGTACGAGATGATTACTCTGCTTAAGCAAATATCTAAGCAAATATAATGAAGTGAGAGCCTAAGAATGCAACTCTGCTCATCTAAGGAATGTTGATTGCTTTAAATCAACCATAAATGCTGTGTACATTAAGCGTACAGGTGGAAACAATTTCTTGAAACCGCACTTCTTATTCACAAATAACCAAAGCAAGCATAAAATGGATAACATTTTTAAGATAAAACTTAGAAAATTCAAAACGATTTTCTATAAAACTTGAACTGTTTTGTTCTCTTTATTCTGCTCATTTATAAAGCAAAGAAAGGAAAAGACAAATGTAACATAAACAGAAATTTGTTTTTTATGACTTCTATGTATTGAATAACTCAAATGACATATAAGTCTTTGTTTTATATTCCCCAAAAATACTGGATAACTATTCTTCCTAAGCTAAGCAAGTAGAAGGAAAGATGCTTAGAAAGACGCCTCCGTTAATCTAAAGAATGTTGATTGATTTAAATCAGCCGTAAATTCTGGGTATGTGACGGGTACAGGTGGATATTTTTTCATGAAACTGTGTTTCTTATTTGAAATAATGAAAAATAGTATAAAACTGCATAAAATTTAAGAAAACTTCTATTAGGTACTACAAAAAAGTTTACTGTAAAAACTTAACTATTTTGTTATCTTGATTCTGATCATTATTAAAATATTAAAAGCTTCATACAATACTAAATATCTAGGACATAAGTATTTCTACCAAGACAAACTAAGTAAATATAATGAAGCCAGTGTCTAAGATAGAATACCTCTGCTCATCTACAGTATGTTGATTTCTTTATATCATCTATAAATGGTGAGTGTGTAACACGTGCAGGTATAAAATATCCATGAAACTTCAATTTTTATTCCACAAAAAAGGAAAAATAGCAAAGTCTTTTTAGAGAAGAGTATCCAGAAAATAGGACGATTTTTAATAATATATATAAATAGAAATTTTTAACTCTTTTAACGCTGGACACTTATGAAACAAAGAATTTGCATAGTAAAGATAGGTCATTTTAACATATAAAAAACTATTTGATTGTTAAGTTTTAATATGTATCCAGCTTATATATCTCTCCATGTAACTCTTTAAATAAGAACTCTTTGTTTTACAATACTAAAAATTATGGGATTGATAAAGGCAAGAAATTGCCTAAACAATACAGGCAATTTCAACATTAAAAAATCTATTTTATTTTGAGGGTTTATATTCATTCAGTAACTTAGTTTATACGTAACTCGTTATTGGATATTACCTGAAAATATTGGATAATTAATCTTCCCACGATAAGCAAGTACAGTGGGTGATCGGTTTACGAACACTTTCGCGAGAGATTTTTATGTTCGGATAACGAACACATGTTCGGTTAACGAACACCTTACAAAAAAAACCCGGGAAGAAGCAATGCTGTGCTTCAGATTCAAGGGCTACCGTGGGTTCGGGCTCTAAATCTTAGGGTCCCCAAATTAGAATGAACAGATTAAAAACATTATTTTTTACATTTAGTGTCCCTTTTTAAAGAAATATTTTTAATTGGAAATACATTATTTTTTACATTTTGTGTCCCTTTTTAAAGAAATATTTTAATTGGAAATTAATTATTCTAATTCAAATTTAGTTAGGCTCTAAGCTTCACTTCTGTTATAAAAGAACTTTTAAAAAAGTGGGAGAAAGTCAGGACCACGGTCTCAAAATGGCTCCCAAAACAGGCTGATGTTATAGGCTTGGGGACCTTCACAACGAAAATGCTGTTAGTCACTTCAGAAACATCCTGAAGGAGAGAGAAAGGCAATCGTCTTTGGACAGATACTTTAATGCCCAACAAACTAAAAAAAAAAAAAAAACATGAGTGAAGAAAGGGCAAGATTTTATGTATGTAATGTTAATGTATGTTTTACTATTATTACATTTAAATAATTTTAGGGAGAATTGATATTAATTTTTATGTATTATTTAGCTTTTAAGAACGAATTAATTGAATTATCATACAAATCTATACTAAATCTATAATCGGTTAACGAACAATGCGGTTAGCGAACATTGTTTCGGAACGGATTAAGTTCGTTAACCGATCATCCACTGTATAATAAAGTGAAACTCTAAGAAAGGCACCTCTGCTCATTTCAAGAATGTTTGATTGCTTTCAATCAACCGTAAATGCGAGGTATGTGACGTGTGCTGTGGAAAATTTTTCATGAAACCGCAGTTCTTATTCACAGATAATCAAATCATGCATAAAAATGAATAAAATGTTATAAAAGATATATTAGAAAGCGTACATAAAAGTTTTTCTGGAAAAGTTGAATTATTTTGTCCTCTTGATTCTGCTCATTAATAAAGCAATGAAATCTTCATTAATTATTAAATTTTTAGGACTTATAATTATTTCGATCAAGCCAAAGTGCCTCTGAATTAATGAAGCTAATAATCCTATTAAGGATGATAAAACATTAGAAGAATGAAGCAGCAGCAGGAAATTTTTGAAGATTTAATTATTTATGGATATTTTAAATATCTATAAATAATGATAGTTTTTTCAAAGAAATTTCAAATTTTACAATTTTTATTTATTTCGTTAAGTTATTTTTTGTATTTATTTATAAACTTAAAGCATTTTTCGATGTTTTAACGAGCACTAGTTAGGTCATTTTTAAACAGAAGTTTAGAATTCTACATACATATAACATTTTAAAGAAAATGCTTATTTTCTAAGGAAGATGTTCAAAATTTTTGAGTTTTGAATTTTCTTAGCATTATAATTGGTATGGACAGTATGGAATTCAATTCCATATGATACGCTAATGTAACATTTTTAAATATACTGCAATGTAAGGGGTATAAAATATTAATTGAGTTTTCTTAAGTGACATTTTTTTTAACAAATTAGTACTAAAATCGATCAACATCACACCTGGTATTGGGTATTATAATAGACTGAAGTATACGCCCACAAGAAAAAATAGTACTGTACTGAATCTGAAAAAAAATGCCACTTTAAATGTCATTTTTTCTAAATTTTAAATTGAAAAACGAGTGATTGATTAAACAAAACTAATTTAACATTGTATGTTACTTTTTTATTGTCTGAGTGCAACGAAGACTCATACACAGCGCAGTATTACTTTGCCCCATATATAGCTACGATGGATATTAAAACCTTTCGTCAAGCATAACTCAAAAAATATTTAACGGATTTCGTTCAAATTTTTACAGCAGGTACATATAAAGGTGACAACGACATCTATTTATTACCAAGAATAAGTGTCAAACCGTTTGGAAGTTATATTAAAAAAATAGATAAAAAAACACAATTAAAGTACATACGTCACTAAATTTTGTGCGTACGTCATTTTCACCGGTGGGAAATTTTCGTAGACAATCGGAATTGAAAAGTTCATGGAGTACATGGAGCAAAAAAATATGCAAGCACTAATATTCAGCACAATGAAATATATTTCAATTTAATAAAAATGGAAAGTTAATCTGGAATTTTTTCTGTTTGAAAAGTATTAGAGATTAGTAAGAGTAGTATTAGTATTAGAGATTTGGCGTAAATCACACCATTAGCAGCTTTTTTATTTCGCGTGTGTATGTTAGGAACAATTCTTTGATGTTTAAATAAAAAGTTTCGATTTGTGGCATTATTTCATATTTTCTTTTCCTTTTTAGTATTTTAAATGGAATTAGTGAAAGGCGTGTTTTTTAAATTAAATGAGTGAAAGACGTGTATTTTTAATGTATGTATTTCAAATGAAATCAGTGAAAGATTTATATTTAAATGAAATGAATGCAATATGAAGATGTTATGAGAAAAATATTTGGCGATTTATCAACTGCGCCAAGTTAACATAAAAGTACCAATACATATGTGGGTACTTCTCTATTATCCCGTCGACCACTTTTCATAACAAAAAACTATCGCCAAATAAACGGGAGAACGTTGTCATTGAAATATCAAAATAAATAAAATATAAGAATTTAAGGACACAATTGTTATTTTAATGAATGAAATAACTAATAAATCAGTAAAACATAATGAAAAATACACGCAAATGTCGCGTTAAAAACCACTTGATGACGTAACAAACACGTATAATGCTTCTGATATCAAGTAAATGGGACTGCATTTTTGGCGTTTAATCTAACAGTTTGGCGATAGTTTTTTGTTATGAAAAGTGGTCGACGGAATAATAAAGAAGTACCTCTATGTGAAATGAAACAAGGCACAGATGTCATATACGCACTACTTTGGCGCGATTTTTCTCTCCACCAGCTTGGGGAAAACTTTGTTTTTGAATATTAGTTACAAATAGTGTGACAAATAGTACACGTGATTTTTTATTTCAATATAAATATAAAATAACGTAATAAATGAAACAGCTTCTATTATTTTAAAAAAGGAAATAAAAATAAATAAATAATAGTTTGATATAAATAAAGGCGCGTATGTCATATACGCACCACATTGGCGCGATTGCAACAAAATGGCAATTTTATGCCTCACATGGTAACCCGGTTATTTTGTTTCAATTGTTGTTTATTAACTTTTATTTTTTATTTTAATTATATAAATTGTTTTTATTATATATATCAATATTTATTTATATCAAACTATCATTTATTTATTTTTATTTCCCATTTTTGAATGATAGGAGCTATTTCATTTATTACGTTATTTTATTTTTATATTGAAATAAAAAATTACGTGCTATTATTGTATGGTATTTGTAACTAATATTCAAAAACAAAGTTTTCGCCAAATTGGCGGGGGAAAAAATCGCGCCAATCTGGTGCGTACATGACATATGTGCCTAAATTAATATTGATATACATATAAAAATAATCTATAGAATTAAAATAAAAAATAAAAGTAAACAAACACAACAAACAGTTTTCGCCAAAGGGGCGGGGGAAAAATCGCGCCAACGTGGTGAGTATATGGCATCTGTGCCGGGATTTTTACCCTTTTATCTGTGCTTTCGGAAATATAAAAAAATTAAAAAAAATCTTATATCAGGTGTATAATGTTTTGCATTTTTATACGGACCACTTCTCCATTTTAAGATTTTAAATGCTATTTATATCAGGTGTATAATGTTTTGCATTTTCATACGGACCACTTCTCCATTTTAAGATTTTAAATGCTATTTATATCAGATATTTCTTTCCTGAGATTCCCACAAATTATTTCCGGTAATTTTTTTATTTCGCTTATTAATTGTTTACAATTTGCCCCCCTGGCAATAACAATTATTTATCACAAAAATGGGTACTTCTCTATTATCCCGTCGACCACTTTTCATAAAAAAAAACTATCGCCAAACTGTAACGCTAAATAAACGGGAGAACGTTGCCATTGAAATATCAAAATAAATAAAATATAAGAATTTAAGGACACAATTGTTATTTTAATGAATGAAATAACTAATAAATTAGTGAAACATAATGAAAAATACACGCAAATGTCGAATTAAAAACCACTTGATGGCATAACAAATACGTATAATGCTTCTGGCATCAAGTGAATGGGACTGTATTTTTGGCGTTTAATCTTACAGTTTGGCGATAGTTTTTTGTTATGAAAAGTGGTCGACGGGATAATAGAGAAATACCTAAAAATGGTTTAGTTTTGTTAAATTTGTTTGTTATGTATTTTCATTTCTTATTAAAATATCGAAAATGGCAATAAAATTTTATTTTAGCACCGTACTTAATTTTTTAAAATGGCTCAAAAACATGGTTTAATAAACGTATATTTGTAAATATTTTAAAAAGCATGTTTTTCCGCTCTCTAGAAAAATTTGGTAAGATTCTAAACTTGCCTTTGGCACCAACCAGTACATGATACGGAACTTTTCCCCATTCCGATACACAAAAGAGGTTGGTCACAAACAAGAGTAATAATGCTAGCTACAATATTGTTTTAACTCTATAAGAGTTAGAAACAATAATGATATTAAATTCTCCGATTAGCTTAGGGCCCGATTACGAAACTTTCTCCTAGAAAAAAAAAACTGTAGATGTCTTTTACATTTGTTTCGAATGAAGCTCGATCAACAAAGTATTAATTGATAATACAAACAACACTAATATTAACATGGGGGCAAAAGTTTGAATTTAAGTGTATATATTTGGACCCCTCCCCCCCCCCAACCACCCACCAACAAAAGAAAAAGAAAGTTACAGAAATGAATTTAAAATGGCGTGAAGCCACGCTTTCTGACATAAGAAATTGGCTGCGAACCCGATTACGAAACTTTCACTTAACTTAATAACATGTATCTAATAGCCCTGAGGACAATTCCCCTTCCCAGTTATACAGACCTTGGGGCTTTTTTAAAAAGCTTGACGCAGTTCGGGTTGAAGAAGTTGAGATTTACTGTCAAATGACATAAACTACTATGAAAATAAAATTGGTGAATTATTATGCTGGTTTATGTATGTATTTAAAAAAAATTGCATCTGATTACACTTTTTAGATAAATTACTCCTGTTTGCATTTAATAACAGATAAACGGCTTCCGTTTACTAAATTGTTTAAATATTGGGAAGAGTTGGCGAGAGATAGATAGACGTGTAAACAAACGGGTAGACAGACGGGTAGAGAGACGGATAGCGACAGAGATAAGCTAACGGGTAGCGAAACGAATAGACAGACGGGTAGCGTGGTGGATAGAGAGACGAGTACAGAGACGACTTGACAGACGGATAGAGAGAGGGGTATATAGACAGACAGACGTGTTGATAGACGGGTAGTGTAACGGGAAGCGAGACAGGTAGAGACACGATTAAAAAGTCGGATAGAAAGACAGACGGATACTGAGACGGGTATACAGAAGAGTAGAGAGACAGTAGACAGATGAGTTCGGAGACAGACACAGCTAAGACATACGAGTAGTTAGACTGGTAGACACGTTGGTAGCAAAGCATGTTATCAATGTGGTTTGAAGTATACGAGTTTCTATAAATAGTTATACAAATAAACAAAGGAAATTTTTTTAATTCAAATATTAAATATTTGATTTAATATTTCAATATTTCAATATTTTATTTTTTAATATTTTATTTAGATATTTGTCACAAAGAAAATGTTGCAAAAATTAAATTAAATTTGCGTTAAACTACGCTTGCTAAAATACGCTATTGGCTGCAAATCAGATTATGTGACTTTAAAAATATTGTTTTAAAAGATCCGGCGGTTTTTTTTTTTTAAGTTTTGGGCAATTCCCGCTTAAGAAAATGAGATGATTTGGCAAATGTTATAAAAAAATGCATATGAAAACATAACAGTATATGAATTTATATATGATATTTTGTAATTATATCATTTATTTTGCTATTTTTCATATGTTGTATCTTTATCTATCTCTTGTCTATCATATGCTGATATTCACTTAGATTCTTGTTGATATCTTCTTTATATCGTAATTGTTAACTTTATGTTCTCAGCAATATCACTCAGACTAATCCCTTTGAGGGAAGTCCTAGTAATAAATACATAGTAATATTCAGTGAATGTTTATCCCTTTTCAACAGTCTTTTTGACAAAGTGTTGGCAGTGAAAACAGATGAGAATGTAAACTTTAGGATATCCTAGAGTTCAGTGTGGTAACTTACTCTAAGTAATTGTTCCTATCATTTACGAAGACTTTGAATGTCCAATCAAATGTTTCATTTTTCAAACTGTTAAGTATACATATAAAATTTTCGATGGAACTGAACTTTTCTTCAAATTTCACCTCGAATATATACAAGGCATGAGGCAAAATATGTAAATTAACGAAAAAAGATACTTTGGCAAAATAAAATGAATGAAAGGAAGTTATTTATTTAAGATCCTTGAAGTACATTCCTTCAAGTACATTCGCCATATAATTTACATCCATTACATCAGTTTAAAGAATGTCATTCTAAAACAAAACTGGTCAGCGGATAAATTAATTTGTCTTTCATGAATTATATTATAAATTTTACTTTTCAACAATATTTTAGACTAAAAAAAATTCATCAGTCAGCTATAATGCACATTTTAGTTTTACAGATAAATGACAATTAATTTGATAAGTTAATTTTAACCTGGAGAAGAAATTATAAGATCTGTAGATTATATAGATGTATAAAATAAACTTTTTAATGTGGACCAAAAAGTGGATTTGATAGTGATTATTTAATAATGGAGTCAAAAAATAATGTTTTCCATTCTGTTTCGACAAACCTTTTTATGTAAGGTGATATTATATTTCTTGGTAGAAAATTTGTAAGGATATAATTAAATTGTTTACAAAATTTGCTTTTACATTTAAAATGACAAACTTCTAAGAATCTTTTATTTATTCAAAATGTTACAAGTTATAAATAAACTTTTTATACGGCTTCATATATAAAGCATATCAAATCTTTTGAATTTTATCATTTATTATTATAAATTTATTGTATCCTTTAGACGTTTTATTTCATTGTCATGCAAGATTTCAAATCTAGACATAAATAATAACTGTATGAAATATAAATGAAAACGTAAAAATGTTCTTTTCGATTTTCTTTTATGATTTTCCAAAAGAGAGTTCTCTTAAATTAAGATGCTTCTATAAAACATAGTGCGGCATTAAAATCTAAGTAAACAAACACCGAATCCAGTAGTTTCATTAGGAAAAAAATGCTTTTATGCCTGTTCAATGTTTTTGACATTGAATTTATTGAATGTAATGTATTCGAATACGATAACTTAAAAAACAAAAAAAAAAATCTGAAAAGATACCTATTTTAAATGGAAACAATGCAGGGAAAAGCACTTAAATGTCGGCGTATTATTGAACAGTTTTAAAATATTTATCAGATTTTGTCTGGTTACCATTTGATAGATAAATAAATTGACAGAAATATTTTTTGTTGTTGTTAATTAGAATTTTTCATTGGCATAAAATGTCTATTAACTTTTCTTTTGTTTCTTTCTATTTTTTTCTGAACTAATAACTAAAAATAAATAACTGATTTTTCATAAACTTGTTCTAAACTATTTCTAACTAACTTTCTTTTTTTTTTTAAAAACAAATAATTATTTTTTTTCTAAATTAATAATAAATATCAATAATTTTATAAGTTGGAGATGCATCTGTAAGTAGTATCTGGTAGTGCGTAAAATAGGATAAAAAGAGGAAACCGGCGCACTTATTGTTTTCACTATTCTTCTTAGTCTGTCCAGCGCCGGCGATTTTCGTGCCACAGGTACCATTCCAACGCTTTTTATGGTTTTTCACTATGAAGATCACATTCCAATAAAAAAATGTAGCTGTTGCCATTTGAAATTTTCGAAATTTTGTCACTGTAGCAGTAACTGTTAGAATTTAACTGTTGTTTTTCACATTATTCTTAAGCGCATACCTCAAAATACTTTAATACTTAAAATTTCATTCAGTTTCTGTGAACGATATGACAGTTAGGGGCTCATATATCGGGATAGTTTTTTTATAATCAGCCTGTATAACTTATTTCTTTCTTTTATTATTTGAACTCTTGTAGTTTTTTTATTACTTTGTTTCATATATATGTTATTAGGGGCCTTATATTGTCGATTTTAGGCATAATGCTGACAATATTTGATGAAATAACATATATTTACAATGAATATTCTTATAAAGCTCCTCTGAAGATTCTATAATATATTCATAGTTTTCCAATTTTGTGTTTTTGTTTTATTAAGTTTAATTCCTGCGGTGTCCTTTCCAATTGCTTTTTATAATGTCTCATTCTTTGTTTTTCACATGTGTTTTTATTATATATATATATATATATATATATAATAATTTATTTCTTACTAGTTGGAACGGGGAAAAAAGTGAGAAAATGAAAAAAAAATTACTTTTTGACTCGATTTTTCTCTCGTCAATTGTTCCCCTTGGGAACTTTGAAAAGATTTCTACAACACATTTGGACAGTATAATTCTTACTCAAACACAAATGACGATGAAGCACACATAACGTTTTAACTGTTTCCTGAAATTAATACCCACACTTACACATATCACTACAGACACAATGGGCATACCCATAAAATTCCCATATAAAACCTCAATATAAATAACATTGATTAAAACTTTGTCCGGATACTTAGGGTGATGGACTGTTCCCTTCTGTATCCAACATCTAAATATGCTCCCTTAAGAGAGATGGGTCCCTGATGATCTTCTCTAAACCGTACAATAATTTTATTCATTCATTTGGTTGGGGGGGGGGGGTTGCAGAGGCATTATAGTAATCAATAGCGGAAACTAGCATGCAGCCGGTCTTTTAACTCCATAATAAAACAATGGAGACCGCACGCAGGTTCTCGTAGTCATGGAAACCATAAATCAATGGGAAAACGCTTGTTTCTTGTGCGAAATGCCACAGAACCGTCAAATGAGGGCTATGTATTCTGTGTACCGGTATTTTGTCTTGTCTTTAGGACGTGTTAAAGGTTAAGCCGATACCTCAAGACCACTAACCGGCTCAGAATGAGATTAAGATGAAGTTAAGTTTATTACTAACAAGCACGATTAAGGGAGACCTGTGAAAATTTGTAAAATGCAAATGTGGATTAAGAAATTAGGTTTAAACTAGTATATAACGAGTTTGACGCAACAAAATTTCCATCGTCTTATGGTACTTTAAGTGTTGAAATAAATTTATAACCTTCTGTTTTAACTTTAAAATTAGGCTTTATATAAAAATGAAAAATCTCTAAATTTAACTTTACATTGTAATTTTTTTTTTTTTTGTATTTAGTAACTTATTCCCTTACTTATTATACTTTACTTAACATAAAAGTTTTTAAACGATCCTTGTGAGCGAGATTAGTAGAACGATGCGCAAATGTTAAGATGAGTTCGCATTTTTGCTGCATTTTTTGTTATAAATATTCTAAAATATTTTTTTTTTATTAAAAAAACTCTTGTAATAATTAAACTAATTTTTATTCTAATTTTTTTAATTCTATTTTTTAAGTATAAAAATTTTAATTCTAAAAATTGTTTCTAAATTAATATAGCAAAAACCAGATCAACACAATCCATGGGTATGTCGATTTTTTTTTTCTGGAAACAAATTCTCAAAAATTGCAAAATAATTGATTCTTACTTTCTTAGTTTTTGAAATTTTAATTTGTGCGAAAATTTGTGCGTTTTAATTAAAAGAGTTATATAATAAAATACACATAAAATGTATTTAATTTCGAAGGATAAATGCATTTAATTATTTAAACATGATTGCAGTTAATGTTCTTGTCATCATAAATGAAAATACAACATGTGTATTATCATGTACTTCATGAAATATTTTTTCGTGATATTCTTACACATAAAAATTAATCTACATTTAAAAGATGTGAAAGTTTCTTTATTTAAGGCTCATGGGCGACTCAATTTATTTTTAACAATTTCTTTCATCATCTGTGTTGAACATTGTTCTTAATTTCTTGTAAGTATTTCGATAAATTTTATCTTTAATGATGCATTAAAAAGGTAGTAATGTGAGGAGTTGTTTTATGAAATATGATTTGTATTGATTAGAAATCAAACAGAAACACGTTTAATGTAACTTTATTAACAACAACCTCGTATACATAGTGGATTTTCGTATATGTGGGTAATATTCTGTAACAACATTAGCTACATTCTTTTTTTTTTTTTTTTTTTTTTTTATATATTTTGTCAGTTATTCAGCATTTATACTAAATAGGATTTCCTGATACAATGCAACAAATTGCAAAGTAAGAAAATTGACAAAAAGAAGACGATTGTATCTCATTTGAAGCTTATAAATAAAACTTTCTTTCATAATGCTATTTCTTTGTCGATTGAACAGCATCTAAGAGATATAGAATTTTGTTTGATAGTGATAACCGTTCTTTAGAATTAATAATATTTCCATTTCTGTCAGTGTTAAATAATATCCCTATACGAAACTTACCATTCTAAAACCTTTATTTAAACACTTGATAGTCTCCATACTAGTTAACAATATTAGAATAAACGAAATTTAGGAATCCTGTATGAATTTAACCCTCAATAATAACAACAAAATTTTATCTGAGTAGTTGCAGTTTTACGCAGCTTTATACCATACATCCATCTCATTAGAATATATAGACATAATCATTATACTACCCCTGATAAATGTGGAATCAGCATTCTCTATTCGCCATCTCACAATCAAATGTATACATTTCTATTATAATTAGAAAGCTATATTTTTTTTAATGAAGGACTGTGAATATTACTGAGATACATAGACACAATGGTAACTACAAATTAAGCACTCAATAATTATTTATAATCTTTTTACTAAAACTAGTGCAGGAAAACAATTTAGAATTAAGTCGATTCGGGGAAAAAGTTTGGAATTATTCGCTTTTTTATGTACATCTCAATACCTGGTAATCAGTTTTGTGTTACGAAATGGTCATGCGCAGTTCCACTTGAGGTGGATATGTATAAATTAAGCATTTTTCCTTTGCTCATTTCAAACCATTTGATACAATGATACCTACAAGAGAGCTGGATTTGAAAATCAGAGAGGTGCTCATTAAGCTGCTAAAGCAAAGAAAAACGCAGAGAAATGTAGAAAAAACATTTCCATGCTCAGAATCTACTGTTTTGTAAATTTCAAGACAGTACATAGGGCTTAAAAGTGTGAAGAACCGCCTCAGTTTTGGTAGACTATGAGCTACATCCGCACTTCACAATCGTACTTTATTAAAAGTCTAAAATAGAAGATGGAAAACATCTAAATATATGAAAATAGAATGGAAGAAGCATCCAATGCTAAGGTATCAAACAGAATGCTGTGCAACAGATTCAATGAATCTGGATACCGTTATCGCAAAGCCAAGACAAAACCCAAGTTGATAATGTGGCAAAAACAGGCCATATTGTGATGGGCCAAGCAGTAACGGAACTGGTCTGTTGATGATTGGAGTAAACTGATATTTAGTGATGAATCAAAAATTTGTAGTGGTGCAGGTGACGATTCAAAAATTTTATTTGGAGGTTGCAAAATGAAAGGCGCAGTAAAAATCGTTCCAATTTTCGTCTTAAGCTCACCGATTTAATTGTGATTTTAGGATGCATGTCTTCTAAGAGGGCTAGAAGACTGTGTTGTAATTAGAAATTTGAGTTCAGAGAGATAAGTCTCAATTTTAGAAAATTTCCTAATTCCTGATTTAGAAAAGCAGTTTGGAGACAATAATGTTATAATTATGGTCGACAATGTTTCGTGTCATAGGTCCCAGATAGTTGAAAAATTTTCTTTCTGAAAATAATGTTCCTCAAATGCAGAGGACAGCATGCAGTGCAGATGTCAATCTTATCGAAATATAGGGCGTCGTTTGAAAAACATGGTATTTTAGCTACATTTAAAATCAACACAGAAATTAATATACTCCATGTAAAAAGCAGCCAGCGATTATAATAAGTACGAAAACCTTGTTAAGTCTATGCATGACAGAATCAAAGATATCAATGTAAAGGGTAAAAATACAAGGAATTAACCATGTTGTTTACCAAACATTCTAAACGCTCTTCTCATGTAGGACGTGGTTTTATATTTTTTTTTCTAGCAGCATTTGCAGAAATAAAATTATATAAAATAATTTTGATGTCATTTTGTAATTATTTTTAGTCCGTGTGATATATACATGTGTTTATGAATCTTTAATAGAAAACAAAGTTTCACTAACTTAAAAATTTTACATAAATTTGCTCACATTCATTTAGCGTTGAGAAAGGTAAAATGCTGGTTCCATACTTTTTTTTTCAGTGAAGTATCTGTACTTTATGCACGAGAAAAAAGGTTATTCTAATACCAGTGCATTGTTCCATTCAACATATTCTTTATTGATAGACCAAGTGGAATCAGTACCACCAGTTTTAATCAATAATCATTTATGAAATCTCCACTCTAAAATCTATTAAATCTGTTTTTTTTATAAGTATTCTCAATTATTTTTCTTAGAATTAATCGACGTAGACTAATGAACAGTATAGCAGGAAATTGTCCCGAACAAATTTTCCTGCCAGCCACGGTCTTTTAACCCGGCAAATCATAAAACTTGGAACAATAATTCCGAGTTATGTTATCTTTAAAGATCAACCAGTATCCATACAAAGTCTGTTATTAATCATTTAAAATCAATGTCTATTAAAGTTCATTTTATAGTTTCCTTTTATAGCTTTAAATCATTTAGAAGTTACGACGAATTTTATAGTTTCATGGCTCTATCCGTCAATGCATTTCGCATTAAACAAACTTTTAACGGATATGAAATCTTAACATAATAAATTCGATTCAAAAAGCAAGGTTTTCTTCTATTCCGCTATAAGTTTTCATCATAATAATTTATTGTTATTAAAAATAATTACATAAATTCATTTTCAGAAAATATGCAATATTAATATAAAGTTATGCAATATTGTCATCTAAAAAGCACATTCTAAACATCGAATATTTTTTTTATGACGCGTGGGGATAGGCATAACTAGAATAAAGGTGAAAAGCAAATGCTGCGTTTAATACAAATTAAATAAAAAAAATAGCTATATGTCATTTCATTTTTTTCCTGTTTATCTAAATTTTGCTTTTCTGTTTCTGTTATAACTTGTTTTTCTGTTTTGAATAGCGCGATAAAGAAACTTTTGAACAGTTTTTTAATTTAAAATATATTAAAAACAATATATTTTAAAGATACAATAAAGTATAATATAATGGAATTCTTAAGACTTGTCAGCTTCATATCTGCTTAAAATGCATCATTGATCGAATTTCAGAATAGAAATCATTAAAGAAGATGATTAATGCTGATAAAAAGATGAGAATAAAATGTTCATAATTTTTTTCATAATAAATATTAAATTTGTTTCTCAAATGGTTGTGATCGTCTACTTCATAAATATTCGTCTGCTTACAAATTACTAATAATGACATATTAGGCAAATATAGGGTATCCTATAAGTACATTCACATTTCAAAAACTTATGCAAAATTAACACATTATCGTATCGGAGTGTGATTTTCACCACAAGATTGACTAAGATTCGGAATTTAAGTGGCAAAAGCGAAAACTAGCTTCTCTAGTTACTTTCAAAAGTATTTTCGTTGAGCTCTTTTTACCAGAAAAATCCTTACTATTTCAAAAGTTTTATGGTGAAACTTTCACTCCCACACGACAACTAATATTTGAAATCTAAACTTTCTTATAGTTCATTTAAAGCTATTTTTTTCCACTAACAATCCGAATCTTTGACATTTTTTATTATGCAAAGCGTTTTATCTATTTTTGTTTTGTGTGTAAATTTTAGAAATGTGAACGGATTTATGGGATACCCTACATCTCATTCATTGTTTTTTCAAAGAATAAACTTTTACAACAGTGTTACTGATATATTGCCATTGTAATCCAGATAGTTATATCATCATTACACATATTTCTCTATATTTGTTCAAAGCCATACTGATATTTTACAAGTATTGTTTGTCAATTTCGACTAAGTATATTCAATATATCTATACATGTTGTTAACAATTTGTGTGTGTGTGAATTTTTGAAATGTGAACGGATTTATGAGACACCCTGCATCTTATTCATTGTTTTCCGAAGAATAAACTTGTCTATAAGTGTTACTGATATATTACATTTTAAATCAAGATACTTGCATCATAATCCCACATATTTTTCTATCTTTTTTTTCAAAGCTATACCGATATTTCACCAGTATTGGTTGTCAATTTCGACTAAATATATTCAATATTTAATCACTAGTGTCCGATGTTCGTAACCAATTTTTTGTGTGTATGTGCATTTTATAAATGTGAACGGATTTATGGAACACGGTATATCTTATCCATTGTTTTTCCGAAAAATAAACTTTTACACCAGTGTTACTGATATATTACCGTTTTAATCAAGATACATATATCGTAATCCAAATATTTTTCTGTTTATTTCAAAACTATACAGATTTTTCATCAGTACTGTATGTTTAATTTTGACTAAATATTTTCAATATATAATCACTACTGTCCGTTGTTCTGAACCGATTTTTTTGTGCACGCGTATGTGTATTTTTTTTTTAATGTGTACGGATTTATTGGAAGCCCTACGTCTCATTCATTGCTTTTTCGAAGAATAAACTTTTACCTAAGTTCAATAAAAAGTTAAAATTTCAGTGTAAATTCACCTTGTTTAATAACTAAAATTCATAAAGATACAATTAAATGTAAATATATTGCTTGAAGGTGCGTAAAAACATACATAAAACATTTAAAAGCACATTAAAGTCCTTTTAAAAAAAATTCAAAACATTTTCAACCGAACTACTCGGTCATCATCTGTGAAAAACTAATTGTTGAGTTGAGTTGCTGTCTCTTCGCGTTTTCTTGCTTGCCCGGAATAAACTATTTTACTTCAAGGGTTTGGAAGATTAAATGGACCCCACACTGCGTTAGCAAGATTAGCACAAACTGAACCTATAAAAGTAGATTTCAATGGATCCAAGATTATATTCCGCACAAATAATCACCTCGAAGCTATCATAAGAGAGTCTCTAGAAATAATATCTAAAAAAGAAATAGTGTGTAACAATGTATTATCATATGATATCCTCGCAGTCTGGAATGAATTAATACATCATTGATTACCTTTCCCATCCCACCTTATATTCCAAACCCTTGAAGTAAAATAGTTTATTCCGGGCAAGCAAGAAGCCGCGAAGAGACAACAACTCCACTCAACAATTAGTTTTTCACTGATGATGACCGAGTAGTTCGGTTGAAAACGTTTTGAATTTTTTTTTAAAGGACTTTAATGTGCTTTTAAATGTTTGATGTATGTTTTTACGCACTTTCAAGCAATATATTTACATTTAATTGCATCTTTATGAATTTTAATTTTACCTAAGTGTTACTGATATAGTACCATTTTAATAAATATACTTATATCATAATCCAAATATCTCTCTATCTTTTTAAAAAAGTATACTGATGTTTCATCAGTATGGTATGTGTCAATTTTCACTAAATATTCTCAACACATAATCACTACTGTGCGATGTTTTTAAACAAAATATTCAAATTTCCATTTTCATGAAAGAAACACTAAGTATATTACCGATATTTCTCACATATTGTACATCAGGGAATAAATAAATTATAAATGTAAGTGTTCAATAATTAAATAAGTAATTCAATAGCTATCTGTATTTTTATTAATATGTATGTTTTTTATTAAACATAAAATTTATTTTACTATTTTTTCTCTTTACAGGTAAGGATTATATTATGAATGACCTGGTGCTTATGTAAGACTTTGAATGATATTTTGCCAGTAGAATTTAGCTCATGGTGTAAAGTTTATATTAAAAATGGAAGAAATTTTATTACAATATATATTTGTTGATTTTTATGCATTTGTGTTTTAAATACGGTAAATATTTAGTTTTTTTTTTTTTTTTTTTTTTTTTTTTTTAATATCGTGTTTAAGTATATCACAATTGCACTCATGTTACATTTAGTGCTTCAAAGTGTTTATTTTTAGTATACATATTTTTCTTCTGCAAATTATTTATTTTCTTTAAGTCAATAAACATACCCCAAAATGAAAAATTACAAAAAAATTATTTTGCTGAATGTGCATTAGATAAAGAACAGATCATTCATATTTAGAAAAACGTATGACGTATGAAATTTGGCATTTATAAAGTTTAAATATTTTAAATGATTTTTTTTTGTCTTCCTTTTGTAAAAATATTTAAGGTTTTTATTTATTAATACAAACGGTGATTTTTGTTTTATAATTGTAATTTTATATGGAGACATGTTATATATGAATGAATAATATTATATTTTGTAAACAGAAAATGACGCTTTAGCCTTAATAATTGTGCTTACAGCAAACAGGAAATTTTCTGAATGATTTTTATTCTATAACGCATTTTAATTTATAATTTATAATTTTTATTTTATTTATGTATTTATTTTGGGATAAAATAATGCTAAAATTAATAACTATAAGGTCGTAAGATTGTTTGAAATAGCAGCTACTACGAACCAAAAATGAATGTTACATACAATGTTAATATACAAAGTGTCTTATAAGATCGTTCACATTTTAAAAATTAATAAAAAAAAAAAAAAAAAAAAAAAAAAAAAAAACTACCAAATTGTCTTCACGAAATACGAAGCAAACCCATATTACTTGTCAATGTGTCGGTTTTTTACTGCAAAATTTACAACTGTTTTACAAATCGTATGATAAAAACACATTCTGATGCGACAATTTGTTAAACTGTTATAAAATTTTAAAATGTGAACGGACTTATTAGTACAAGGACATTGGGGCTCTGCTGAATCAGCAGAGGTAGGGAGCAACTTGTTCTTTCCATGACCGTGCTATCCGATACAGTCAATAACTGGTTGGACCATACAATGCTTTGACACTTTAAATTAATTCACAGAAATGTGGGATAGTTCATTCTGAAACTCAACGCCTCAATTGAGAATATATTTTTAAGCATCACTGTATAAATGTTGTGAATATTATTTATTTTAATCATATTGCAATAATTATGAATTTGTCATGTTTAGTATAATTATTATTATTATTTTTTAATATATACTTATAGTTAATTAAAAATATCTAAAATTTTAATCATATACATTAGAATAAAAATAGAAATGAAACTGAAAAATATACCCTAAGTATTCTGCACACATCATTGTTGACATTGAAATAACTTATCTTTGTTTATATTTAGTCGACATAACATCTGGCTAAAGGTTTTGTTGAGTTATTATCATCCTAACTTTTAAAATATTAATGAGTTTGTCCATTAAAATTGTTTGTTTTTGGAAGTTAGGATCACATAGAATACTAATTTAAAAGTGTAGTTTAAACTTTTTTAAAAGTTTAACTAGAACGACACTATTTTCGACATATACCAGTGCATGTTTTTATATGAGATCTTCGTTTCAACGCTGGCTTTTGTGGATACTAGACTTCTTAGTGTGTCTTTATTGGTTAAATTATAAAACATAGCTTCTGAATAAAACATATAGAAAATAACGCGGGAAGATTTTTTAATTTATTTTACCTGAAAACCAACAACATTTTGAAGCGCACTCCTGTAACGAAAATTTAGATACAGCCATGAATATACAGAATTAAGTATTTATTAACATATTAGGCCAGTTGATAATTGAACCGTTTTATCCATATAAAATTCTACACCTGTTATGGGCTCGACTTGACCAGTATTGTCGTATCAAAAGCTGAAATCATGAAATACATTTTATTCACCTTACTTGGTGCCTGTGAAGAGGGAACTTAAATCCCTAATTTCAGCTGTGATTTTACGTCTGCCTAGAACTATTTAAATTAATTTTTAATTAATTTAATTTTCAGAATAGGGATTTATTCAATGTCTTAATCCCACCCTCAACTAATAATTGCCTTCCATTTGTTGAACGTATAGGAGTCCAGCAAGTAACATGACAGTGACGGATTACACAGAAATTTATGTTAATGAAATAGTCCTCTCATTAATTTTCAAAAAGTTGCACTTTTAAGGTTTTTACAAGACCTTTCTAGACAAAATTAGTGAATTCGAAAAAAATTTTGTTTTCTGCAACTAGATTATTACAAAAATTAATTTTCTTCAAAGTTTATTTTGCTTTTCTCAAAAATTTAATTTTCTGTTTTTTAGTCTTAAAATATTATTCTTATAAAATTAATATTCTAGTTAAAAAAATAATAATTGCGTAAATATGATCAAGTTTTTTTTCTTTCTTTCTTTTTTCTTTTCTTTTTTCTTTTCTTTTCTTTTCTTTTCTTTTTTTTTAATGTTCTGAAAACGCATAAAATTACTTAAGGCATAAATAAAATCTGTAATAAAAGAAATAATAAAAACATCCCTGGTAATCACACTATCACTAATAATCTAATGATAAGATTTTTTATAATATTAAATAATATCATATGCTCTTAATAATCTATTGTTCTGTTAACGATAAACAATCATTAATTAAATAATGTTGTGTTTCTTGCGTGTTTATAATAACAAATTTATTTTTATTCGAAATTCAATCCTTTTTAACTAAATATTTTTACAAATTTGAATTTTACCTGGGAGGGATTCTAAATTACTGTAAATTATTTCAATCTTTTAATTGTGTTTTTTCGTATTTCGCATAGCATATGCACCATAATATTTCCCTTACTTTCTTATTTGATAATACATTTTGATTCATTAATCAATAATTTTTGTAAAAGAAATTGTTTTAATATATATATATATATGGGACAATGTCACTTTAATCACTTCGTAAATCATCACATTTTTTTTTATTTTCTACTAATTAACAATTATTCTTGCATAATACTTCTATTGTATGAAATAGTAATGAATTTATATCATCTCATCATGTCATAGGCATTTTTAGTTTAATCTGCAAAATTTATTTACTTCTTTGATTCATGTGGCACAATGTCATACCTTAATAACTTTATTAATCATTTTTCTTTAATTACTGTCTTTATCCTTTTTAAATATTTCTATCACAACTTTTTTTTATCACTACCTGCTTATAGAAATAATATTATCATGCAATGCCAATGTATTACTTCATTTTTTTAAATTTTTTTAATTAATTTTTTACATCAATTTTATCACTTTAAATAACGTTTTCATATTCCTTCAAACTTTTCATTCATTCATTATTTACATTAAATTTTCTTAATTTATTGATTTTTCATTAAACACTTTCTTTAAATTTTTAAATTCTACTTTCAATAACTAATTTATGTTATAGTTTTTTTCACTGACACCAGATGACACATCAATTAATAAATCTAATTTTTTTTCTTATTTACCTGTCTTTAATACTCTTTCTTGAACAGCCAATAGGTGGCAGCATTGTTCCATAATGTTACTTAACCCCTTCGCGACGAGCGTCCTTTACAGAATTTTTAAACTTTTACCACCGGTTTTTCAAAACAGAATTTTTTCCCTAATTGAATCGCAGAAATGCTAACATTAAATAAGGCAAAGCGTACAATAAAAAGTAACTGGTGGGAATATTCCAGGATTCTGAGAATCTTAAGCGTCACGTATACGTGTCGCTCGTCCCCAAGTTGTTAATTCTAGTATAATGCTTGTATGCTATTCATTTTGCTCTTGTTATTCATCTAATGAATTTGTAACAATTATATGACAACAGGTGAAGTTTTGTTGAATCATCATTCACAGCATTTTTCGTTTAACCACATTTCTTCCAGTTTAAATATGGGGAAATTATCCTGAGTCATTATTATTTTTTTTTTCATTTCTAATATCTTATTTCTGTTTTTTTTAATGTATGATTGCCCAAATTTTGCATAATTTTAACTTAATAGTTCGAACAAAGATGAAACAGGTACGTGTTCATTTCTCATATTTAATATTTTTTTTCCACATGTTGTATGATGTTTTGCGATGTTTTAATGGTTATATATATATTTAAATACTAAACCATATTTCATTTAACATTTCCTGTATGCGACAAATATTTTACAATTATATGAAACCCAAACATTTTGAAATAAATATTGATCTATTTAACGTAAAGTAAGGGAATGGGATTAAAATGGTTTCAAAGTATTATTGATATGTAACTGTATTTTTTTTTTTTTTCAGTCTTTAATTTTCGTTAATTTTCATGATTTTTTCAAAAAATAATAGCGAGACAGTTGTGTCTCGGTCCTAAAACGACTGTGTTTCTTCAAATTTAATGGAAGTTTTTGCTGCTGGAAAAATGCATTCATTTTTCTTCACTTTCTCATACCTATGTTTTCTCTTTTTTGCATTTTATTTCCGTTATCTGAATCGGGAGAAAACTATTTACTCACAAATGTGGGAAGATAACGAATTTTTGTTTGAAATGGAGAGAACATGAAAATTCTCCCCCCCCCCCCCCCCACACACCTTTCCTTCTTTTCCTTACAGTTACATTTCCTCGCTTTTTCCCATCTTTCTTCTTTAGCCGTGTTTTTTTTCCTAGAAATGTTCTCTATTGTTTTAAGTTCAGTTGAAATTGTAGATAAACGCTCATACATTTTTGTGTCCTTCCCATCGCAGTTCTGTCTATAAGGATATATCCTTTCATTCTTTTTGTGTTCTTTTTTTCTCGTACATTTCATTTGCAGGAGTGTAGGAATAACGCCGGAACTATGATTGGTTGAGAAGAAAACGAAAGTAGACCAACTATTTCTTTTACCTTGCGTGTTTCTCAATTTTCAAAGAATTTTTTCCCTGCTACTAGGGAAATTAAATAAAGTAGTTTTTTTTTCCTGGAAAATATTCAAAATTTCTTTCGGAAACGTTCATTATTTTTGTTTATTGAAAAGGATGTTTTTTAAGGTGGCCGAAAAAAAAGGGTGTTTGTTTATTGAAAAGAAATATAAAATGTTTAAATTAAATTTTGTAACATTCTTTTTTTATTCGTTTGACTGTCATGCCGACGAAAAAAAATTCTTTTGTGGTGGAGAACAAAAGAAATGTAAGCGGTTATTTTTTTTTTATGATTTTAATGAACATTTAATCAAATATTCAGAATACTTTTGTCATTAAAAATTTAACCAAATAACAACAGATAATTTAGATTTTGATTATAATGGATTGATTAGGGATTTTTTTTGTGTCAATTGACAAATAAAGTGCATAAAAATATAACGAAATATAAGAAATATAATGAAAATGAATAAGTAGTGGTATATACTCTAATATAATCTGGGAATTCGATTCCTACTTCCCGAGTTACAAAACATGGGTGAAAACCATTTTTTAGATAACCCACTAACACCATAAAAAAGAATTTATCTATGAAAAATATCAACAGTGTATTCAAATAAGGATTTGAAATTTATTAAAAGCAATACCTTCGTATTAGCCGCATACCAGAGGTTAATAGCCGTATAAATCTCTAAACATTTGGGACTTACAGCAGACTTTTTGATTGTGGTAATTTCAATGTTTTTCAGCACATAGTCCTATTATATTTCTATAAAATTTGTGTTTTATTTATAATTTATTTATTGATTGATGAAGTTTTCAGTTTCTCTAGAATATTAACCAGAAGCAAATACAAAAATATTAACAATGTTTTCAGTGCAAACGGTTAATCCTTCGTAATCGAAGTGCACACGATAAACATAAATTTAAAATAAATTCATCCTGAACAATTATTTGAAAACCATAAAAAATCAGTAAATTGAGATACAGTTTTCAAGTAAATTGTATTTGAAAGAACATTTTTTTTTAATTCGACGGTGTAAAAATTTAAATTGTGCCACGTGTAGAAGTTTAAAAAATTGCATGAAAAGCAAAATTTATTGTCAGGTGTTTCCCCAGTTAATATGAAGTCAGCGTTACTGACGGTCATATTTATAATATAGCTTTATAATATAGATTTTGTTTTTCATCACAGGTTTAAAGTAGGTTAATTTCTCCCACTGTGTGGGCCACTACTTGTATCCTATAATTCGTTACCAATATATAAAACTATTGAATTTTATTTCATTGATAGTAAAAGATTAAATGGAATCTCATGATTATATTTCTTTATAAATATTTGAAGACTGTGCGCTCGCTTATATGCCTTAAGAAAAATGTTTTATTCAAGGTTGTCGTAAAAAAAGATGTTTATTTATTGAAAAGAAATATAAAATGTGTAAATTGAATTTCGTAACACTCTATTTTATTCGTTTGACTGTCGTTCCTATGAAAACAGAATTCTTTTGTGGTAGAAAACGAAAGAAACACAAACTTTCTTTACAAAGTTTAAATGAAAATTTAATGAAACATTGAAAATACTTTTGTCATTAAAATTTTAATCAAATTCCCACAGTAACTTTAGTTTTTGAGTATAAAATAAAAGACCGGTAAGTATTTTTTTTTCTACTTGAAGGAGATAGTGAATAAAAAATATAAATATAAAAATGAAATTTAACAAGTTGAGGTGTGTACTTTAATTTAATATTGTTTTGCAACATAATATTAAATTATAATGAATTTTCACACTGTTCTGGACACTAGTTGCCTCATTGATCATAACTATTATATACAAAAATTTTTAACTTTATTTTACAGATAGTAACAGATTGTCTGGAATCTTATGTTTACATATCCTTATAAATATTTTCTCACAAGTATTTGAAATGCTGAAGGGAGTTTTCTAGAAAATTCTAGAATTTTCCAATTTTACTTATGTATTCTTTCACATTTCATAATGGTTTGACTAAAATCGTTCACTTATTTCTTATATTTTGCTACACTTTGGTTCGTTAAATAACAATTATTGTAAATGGTATTAAATTACAATTTATACACACACAAATATTTAGCGCATATATGGTTTATTTTTCACTGGAAATTAAACATTTTTAAGCTGGAATTTTATATAATATTTTGATTATACATGATACACAGAATGGCAAGTGTAATGTTGTAAAATTTGTATTTTCAAAAACAATTCTGAATAAAATAGAAATAAATAAAAAAAAATACCTTTGCCATTTTTTGTATCTTACTGCTTTTGTAATGTTTTTGTAATTTACTGTTGTAAATTTGATTAAATGTTGTTTTATTTGTTTATAAATTAAGGTTGGTTTATTCTTTCGATTAACTAATTTATCAAATATTAAATTATTATCTAAATTTTCGTATTTTGTATGTATTTCTGTTTTCATATTGTATGAAAAGCATTAAAGCAATATCAGTCTTAGTAGAAGTTATTACAAACGAAAAATGTCAGAAATATTGAAAAAAAAATTAAATTAAAACTTTTTTATTATTAATTTACATAAAAATACAATAAGTTACAATTTCTTAAAAATAGAAACTAACACGTAATTCTAACACGTAATTCTAACAGGTAATTTTATTTTTATGTAGAATATGTGAGAAGTGAAAATCCATTTTAAAAATATCAAACAAGATTATTTACTAAATAATACTAAAAACATTTTCCTTTGAAGTACTTTTAAATAAGCTGTTGTGGTTTAAGCTTAAAATATTACATTAATATAACCAATCCTAATTATATAATACCAAGCAACTATTACAAACTAATAGCGTTAGAAATGCATTAATTAAAAAATATATTCATTTTAAAGTTTTTAATTGCTAATTTACATCTATAATTCATTCTTTCTCTTGCTGTGAAAAACTCTACAAATGAAAAAGAAAAATCAATATTTATAAAAGGGTTTATGAAACTCCCCTAAAACATGATTTTATTTGCATGTGAAATATGTCAGATGTGAAAATCAGTTCTAAAATTATAAAACAAGAAAATTTACCAGACAGTACTAAAAGCTGTTTCCTCTAAAACGCAAAAGCAAGGAGGTTTATGATTAAAATATGCATAAAAATAACCAATCCTCAATATATCATAAGAATAAACTATTACAAAATAATAGTGTTAGAAGCATTAAACAATACGTTCAGTTCATGATTCTTAATTAATAATTTACATATTGAATTCAATACAGACTAAAAAAAAAAAAACAATGCTTAAAAAAAGAGGAGGGGATTGTTGTCTTATTGAAATATTCTAACACATAATTTTATTTCCATATACAATGTGTGAGAAGTGAAAACCAGTTCTTTAAAATATCAAGCAAGAATATTTACCAAACAGTACAGAAAGCCTTTTCCTTTGAAATGTAAAGCAATCTCTCGAGATTTAAGCTTAAAATATGCATTAATATAACCAATCCTCAATATTCCACAGCCTTTTTATAAAAGCATGCCTATTTTTCTGTCGATGCCATTTATGTAATGGTCTCTTATATTTTGCGGAGAATATTTCCAACTCTAATAACAAATAAGAATGTGGGTCGACAGTTCTTTTATCAAAAATTACCCCATCTCCAAAGAAAGAAGTTTTCTTCGGGCATCATCTTTTTCCCTTTTATATGAAGAACTTTCTTTTAAAAAATCTTTGGTTCCATGTTTTCGGTATAGATGTTTTTTCTTCTTTCTTTAGCCCTGAAGGTGACCATATTGATGTCGTATGGAATAAACAGGCAAAAGATGACACTTTAACTCTGTATACTTCTGTTCAGAAAACGCTGAAGAAATAATGACACATATTTTAAAAATATATATATATCTGTTCTCCGAAATATTTATAACTGCTGCAGCTTTAAGAAAATTCTTCTATTTTCTGCTCTACTGTGAGTTCCGTTACGTAATAAAAATTATTGAATTTCTCAAAAGCGACTTTTTAAAAATAACTAAACTTCATGGATCATTCACTCAGAAACCTAGATGTCTAGCACTAGATTTTCTGAAAACTATATTTGCAAATTAACAGTTTGATTAATTAATTTATTAATTAATTAATTTTTCAATGTTTTTGGACGTATCTAACATGATGCCAGTATTTTCCAATACTAATATTGCATTAATACATTAACTAGTTTATAATCATGCAATAATTTTTACCCCTCTTTTCATTTTTTACATCAATCTTCATCGATTTTTTCGTTTATATGGCACAAATTACTGAGTTTGTAAAATTCAAGTTTGAAATTTTTGCTTAGTTTTTCCTAGAACCACAAAGGTTGATTGAGTAATTGCTTGAATAGACAATAAACATCTATTATTTTCTGCATACGCAATATTTATTGTCTTAATTATTGGCAACCAATGTTAGACCTTAGGTAAGACGTTACCGGAATGTCATTTTTAAACATGCACACATGACATTAACGTCCACGAAAATTTTGTCTACAGGCCTGACGTTTAATCATAAGTTATTTATTTTTTTAATACTCTGAATATTAATCTGAACTAAATGACACTGCACAGTTAAATTTTGTGCAATTAATATTACATGTTCTTCTGTTTAATTTAAATATTTATTAATACTTACTTATATTTTTCTTTATTATGGAACTAATGGTGTGATGGTGGTTCATGATGATTGATTTTTACAGTTTTTTAAAGTTAAAATATACATTTTTTACACAAATTAGGCTTTTAACATACTGCTGCATACAAAGTCGATCCAAAAGGATCTCTTTCACACTAAAGTTTTCTTTTTCTTTTCTAATATATGTTGATCTATTTAAAAGCTACTGATCTTTTTATTGACTGACATGACTCAATCTCTTGTGACAGTTGTTATTTATTAAATAAAACTATAAATAAACAAGATTACCCTTTGAAATTGAACCTGCTATTAACTTTATAAAGCACTGAATTAAAAATAAACAATTTATTCGGATAAAATCAATTTGAAATAAACTTTATAGGTTCAATAACTCGTGCAAACTAGAACTGTGACACTAAAGGAACCCAATTTCTATACTCCGTGAACACATTATAAATTAAAAAAAAATATATATTTTTTTTCACATAATTATTTAACATCTATTGTTCCGTTATAACACATTACATTTTCCATTATAATATATTTTCAATTATAATTAGTGCTTTATAAATATTTTGGAGATCATTTTGTGAAGTTTCTACGAGAAATGACACTCATAATAAAAATAAATGTTCAAACAATGGGAAAATATTTTGTAAACAAACAATAGAATTCATATACCGTTTCAGAAAATTACAATACCTTTGTGCCAAATGTTTCCTAGTAGTTAAGTTGGGGGTAAAAATATCATCTTTCCATATCAATTGGAAATATGTTCTTGTTGACGTCGCAAAACACGGCTGTGTGTCTTCGTACTCCAGTTATCCCGTTTATAAATAACTGCAAAATAAAAACTTATAAATAATAATATCATCTTTATATCAATTTGCTTAGCTGAGCATTGCCTTCTGATACGTTTAATTGGATAGATTCGTCCAGTGTTCTTCATTTTAATGTTTGCTTCGAAATATCAAATGTAAAAATATTTTTTTTGTTTATTTGAACATGGAATATGCTATCTAATGATTGATAAGATTGCTAAAACTTAGAAGTAATCTATTTTTAAAAATATACTGAAAAATGTAAAAAAGGGTGAAGTAAATGAAAATTTAATAAAAGAACAATCATTTACCTAAATTTGTGATCATTGAAATATTTAGTTTCATTAAAAATTTCTAACGTGAAATTAGCTCCTTTTGTGATGCTGTTTCAACGTATTCGTATTCAAAAGTACAATAGTTTTGATATTTTCCCTTCTTGCATGATACGGCAATCATAGTTATGGATATGAAAATATTAATATTCATTTAAATTTATTTTTTAGTACTTTTGCATATGAAGATACCGGTGTTTTGCTTAGATATTAATTTAGATATTAAATTCTCTCGGGTATACTCCTGTAATTGTGAAACACACACAATTCTGTCATTTAATTAACTGATTAACTGTAGCTTTTTTATTTTTAAATAAAATACATTTTGTCGCTTCTTACACACAAAAAAAAAACCCCCACAAAATACAATATTGATGTTTTAAAAATAATATCCTCCAAATAAAGGGGATGCCACTTTTATCTATCTACTTAAACAAAAAATGCAAATTGAGCAAACACAGTCCTATTTATGGACTATCAGCTCTTAGATTAGCACTAAAGATAAAAATTGCATTTTGCAATTTGGTGTTCTCAAAGGTACTACTTTTGAGAAAATTTTTTTTTCTGTATTAATTTTATAAAAACTCGTATGGTGCTAATTACTTTTCAGCTTGTAGTTGAAACCTATTTTCTCTGGTAAATATTTACAGCCTGATAATGTATTTTTTTTCCTGTCCTGTTAAAACACGTTAATGAAACTACATTAACTTTTTCCATAAAAAAAATGATAACAAAAGATAATATAATTTTACTTAACTTAGCAATATACTTCAGAAGTAAGCATGTCCATAAAATTTCAATGTTCTTGTAAAGTTAAATGAAATCGAATTTAAATTGCAATAATATATATATATATATATATATATATAATAAATTTAAAAAGTGATAAAGTATACTTAAAATAAAACTTTTTATTATTATTATTTATTATCATTTACTCAATCACTTGATCAGTATAAGCCATCTGTATTCTAGAGAAGGATTTTTAATAAGGCATATAATATCAATTTCCATTCATCATAAATGGGATCTTTAAATATGTATTATATATTTATATGCATTAATTATTATTATATATATATATATATAGCTTTTTCGCGTCAATGACAGTGACCCCAGCATGTACATATATATCTATTTTTATTTATTTATTTATTTATTTATTTATTTATTAGATTTATTTTATTAGAGATGTGCTGAAATATCGCCTTCATTTCTTGTCCAATCCAATAATAAACATATACTAAAAAAAAAAAAAACCAGAAAGAAAAGAAAAGACAAGAAAAACGAGCTATCAAATTTTTAAATTATATCTATGAAAATAAATACAACTATATAATTTTCACTTCAATTTTCATTTTTTCTATCAATCCTCATCTACTTTTCCGTTTATATGGCATAAAATACTGAGTTTGTGAAATTCAAGTTTGGAACTTTTAATTAATTTTTCCTCCAACCTCAAAAATTGTTTGATTAATTGCTTGACTGGTCAATAAAAATTGTCTATTTTCTGCATAGATAACTTCCAAAATGTCTTCATTAGTGTGTCACATAATGTAAGATCTTACGTCGTTAAATGAAACATTCACTGAATGACAGTTTTAAACATCCGCATGAGTGACATTAACGTTGGCCATTTCGGCCGTCACCACCAAGAAAAAACAATAACGAACAACGTAATAATAAAGAAAATGATTTAAAACCACATTTTTCCACAGTGTATTAATGTATACCGTAAGAGAAGACAACTGTTCCTTAATTTAGGACAATATAACTACAAACGAAACTATGCAATACCCTTTAACAAGTTACCCACGATTCTGAAAAGCGTTCTTTATCGTTAGAACCTCAGAAACTAACATATTTTCGAGATTCAAAGAAGCATTTCTAAAAAAAAAGTTTATTTTGCTGCCACTGATTTACGAAACGTCACCGAATGTTTTTTGTAATGTATTAAACAGCTTACTCAATCTGAAACATAAGTTTTTCGTATTCTACCAATTTTCAAGTAAACAATTGTATGCTTAACAAATGCGTTTTACAAAGAAGCATTATAAATTAACATAACAGCAGTAACATTAACCTTAAATTTAATATTATATTCTGTTACTATTCCGAGTATAAATTCAGTTACGCAGCTGGAAATGTTTAATTTAGATTTGTTTGTATCCTTAAAACCGATATTCCGGTTTGAAAAAACTGATTAATGCACTATACAAACTACTCGGAAACATTTCTGAAAATTTTTGGCAGCAAAAGACAAATTCTTATTTAAATATCGAAAATATATTGGTGTCTGAGATTTTCAAAGAGAAAGAACGATTTTCGAAATCGTGGGTAACTCGGCAGACGTTATTTTGTATATTTCTAGATGGTTATATTATATTTGATTGAGAAACATTTTTCTTGTGTTTTTACACTAGTTTAGGCTAGTTTTACACTAGTTTTTTTACACTAACTTGTTTGTAACACTAGTTTCAATTTTCAATTATAAACAACGTATTTCTTAATTTACAAAAGTTAATAACTTACCACTTATTACAAAATTTCCTAGCGTAAGGGTAATTTTGTATAATTTCCTTACACTTTACGCTTTACTGCCCTTACGCTTTAAATAAGTATTTTTTTAAGGATAGAATAAAATATCCTGTAAAAGAAGATGATTAATCTTATGCAATTGCAACAGTAAATGCATTCAGACATATGCTCAAATAATGAAATTGTACAATTACTGGAAAATGAGAACATAAAGTTAAAGTGACAACGGGGGCTTCAAGACGGCAGGTCCCCGTTTATCGTATAGCATAAAATTGTGTTTAATATGATTTCTAAAATTGCCGGAAGCTTCGATACATCTTATGTGTTTATAAATGACATGTAACTTTTAAAAAAATCGGATTGTACGTTATTAAATATTATGCCGATTATATTAAAAATTACTGAGATTAATAAACAATGATTTCTAGAGCTGACGTTGAGGTCTCTGATCTTTAGATTTACTAGCTTATACTTAATGAAATATGTATAACTTAACATTTCAGCTCTTAAATCAGTAGCTTTCTTTTACATTACAGACAATGCAATTTCCTACAACAATAAAAGGTACTTCTCCAATATCCCAACTTTCCATAAAAAAAACTATCGCCAAACTATAGAATTTAACGCCAGAAATGCATGATCTTGACACCACATTCACTTGACGTCAGATGCGTTATATACGTATTTCGTATGTCATCGATTTATTTTTAATTGGACATTTATCTGAATTTTTAATGATGTTTTACTGATTTATGAAGTATTTCGTTAATTAAAATAACAATTATGTCATTAAACAGTGACGTCATGATATTAAAAGAGAATAAGCAATGAAACAATCTAGCGATACTTAGTTATGAATGATGAACATAGTTTCAACTTATATCACAAACATTTATCCACCAGCTGAGAGGGATAATCGAGAGAAATAATAATGTAAATATTTAAATATAAAAGATCATTTTTTTCTGTTTTCATTAATATATTGTAAATTTTATTTCTTAAATTTACTGATAGTTGACGCAGTAAAAGCAGTCCAGACCGGCTGCTCCACTTTTTTTTTTGCAACTTTAATTTAATGGCAACATTCTTTCATTTGTTTATTGGCTGTGGCGTAGTAGTTTGGCGATATATTTTTTTTTATAGAAAGTGGCCGACGGGATGATGGAGAAGTACCCAATAAAATCACTTCGAGCACACGATGATTAAAAAACTATTTGAAGTTAAAATCGCAGTAAATATTTATTTCTTCGGTATTTAATACTAAAACTACCGTGTTTTTTGTGTACTTAGAACTACCAGGTGGATCATAGCTGACCCATGGTCTTTAGTGATGTTATTCTTGTTTTGTATGGGAGATACAGACACCCAATAAGGTTAGATGTTTAATACATTGTTTTTTAATTAGATATTAATAAACTTTATCTTCTAAAATATTACATAATACGAAATATAATGATCAAATTCCATCAAAGAAAATTAAATTTCTAATTTCATAATAGATACTTTGAGATTTTGACAGATCGTATGAAATGTAAAATAAGAAAATCTTTCAAATAATATGCATTGAATTATCAATTTGAATTTCGTAATAATGTTCCTACGGATATAAGATATTAAAACTGAATAAAAATGAAATATATATAGCTCCAGGCTTTTTTTACTTACATTTTATGCACGGTTATTCTAGGTATACAGACCTTTAGATAAAAAAAAATATTCGTTAGATTTCAACTAAATTCGTGTTAAGCATTATACTGTATATTTGGGAAAGTCAAGCATTTCCAATTTTTATTCTGAAAAACAAGTGATACTACCGAAAAATCATGTATTGGGTAATAGATGACTCGCCTCCGTAGTTCTAGTGTTTACAGTACAAACACCTCTAAAATACCAAATACAAACCGTATACAAAATACCTCTAAAAAAATTAGAAATGTAAATCTGTATTATGAGGCAACTTTCTAAGTAATTCCAACAACAAAACCTTATGATGATGATGACTCAGTGTTATATCCGCGTAAAAGATTCGATTACAAGTTAGTAACAGAACTCGTCACTCATTTTAAATCTTTTAAAAGACCGCCGAAATTCCACTACTTATTTGCATAATCCACTCACGAACAAAAGCTTCTGCGCTGTAAGCCACACTATCGACTTAACAGCTACATTTCCTCTTAAACTTTGTTTGAGAACATGGAAATCTACGTTTGAGAGAAAGTAAGAACGCAAATGGATAAAAAAAAATAATTCTTAAAACTGTAAAATCCTTCGATTTCTTAGTGAATGAGGTTTTGCATGATTTATTTATCAACACAGCACAAGAATGTGCAATTTCAAATTAAGTTTACTACATTATTACTAGCGACATTTGTTATAAGCCTCTTTGTCGACGTTTATTAAAAATTTAAATCACGCTCCTAATGCTGCTTTAAAAGTAAATGTATACGGAATTTCCAATACATCCTGTGCTTACTTATTTGTCATCTATTATTTTTACAACAAAAGTATAATGTACAAATAAGCCGCTTACTATTTAATTAACGTTTTACTTATTTCATTTTTCATTGTTTATTATAGAAAAAAAAAATGTTTTCAAAAATAATATACGTGCATCAACTGAAAAATAAAGTTATATTAACTATTTTTTTTTAAATTATAATATGACATTGTACTAAGCAATAAATCTTAAGGATAACACCAAATCTTTAAAAGGTATTTAGAAATAGTTATAATTTAACAAAAATATTCCCATTGTTCTTTTATTATACATGCTAATTTATAAAATATTAAGGACTTGGAAAGTCATTCAATAAAAAGGAACAGCAACTTGAAATAATAATAACTTTCAATAACTATGCACTGAATAAAGTAATTTTGTTTATTTTACTCCAGCTTTTGTTTTACTAATTCATACATTTTAACCATAAATCATTATTTTAAAAAAAACATAGTTTATTTAAAATTTTAAAAATATGTTATGGCGTTGTACCAGCTATTAATAATATAAATTACTTCTTTCATAAATAAAAACTTTCATGGATCAATGCATTTATCATCACCTCATCTTTCAAACATAGTTATATGAAAATGTATATATTTTTGACAATCAGTTGGGAAATTGGCATTTTATCGATTAAAACTGACATCAATTAAATCCTAATATATATCCTAATTACCTAACTATTATTTTGTTATGGAGGTAAATCGATTATTTTCTAACATTAGCCCCTGACAAGTTCAAAACCATTTCCCACAAATACCATTGGTTTGCTTCATCAGCGGCTGTGCTTACGTGAATATCCGATCATATGGAACAAAATAGTGCTTATAATCATAATTTTGACTATAAAGGGACTTTTTCAAAAATATTTGTGAGTTTTCTCTAATGAATTGCTAAATATTCTATTTATCTTAACATTAGTACTACTAATACATTTTTGGTGCCCGATGAAAGTAACTACCATGAACGTTTGTACACCTTTGTTATTATATAACATGATTTTCGAAATGATGAAAGATGGGAATGACTTTCTTTATCTATATTTAACTGACCGAAATTTTTTGTGAAATAAATTTAATTGGTAACACGACTTTAACACCCTAAAATTTAAAGCTTTGCAGAAATTTTCTTTTAAAGAAATGAGAAGGGTTTATAAAAATTTGCACAAAAGTATTATTAATAATTATATTATTATTAAATTAATTATTATTATTAATTATTTTATTGTTATATTAATTATTATTATTAATTATATTAAAATAGAAAACTGTATTTTTTTAGTTTATATATTAAACAATGGCCTCTTGACAGTTGTTGGGAGGGTTGAAAAAAAAGTGTGTCAAGCACTGAACACAAAAGATAATTATTTCGTTAATCAGAAAAATAGTGAAACACCTAGCCATGTAAACAAATATGCACTTTTTCTGTAATTTCATCATTTTAAATTAAAATATAAAATTTCAACATGAAATTTCGTTTCTTAAAGTTACACACGGCAGCAAGATATGAATGTTTCGATGCATATCTTACATATTTCACTTGAAAAATATGTAACGATTAATTTTCAAGAAGATTATATTGATTGACGGAAATTTGTTGGAGCTAGAGTGCTCCTAAATTTTAAAAATGGTGTTACGAAAAAAGTGCTGAAAGTTTCCGTTACTGTTTACCACTCTAGTTTTATAGTTCCTAAATTGTCCTTCTACGTTCGATATCGACGTTTTTTAACAAATAAAATATTGTTTTCCTGTGTATAGAGGGTACGTTAAGCGATAAAAACACCTTGATTTGTGACCCTCATTCTCTTGGGGTAAAACCGGATATCCTACTTGAGATAAAAAAAAAATTGTATTGAAAAATATTAATTGAAGAGCTGGTAAACAACATTTGAAGAAAAGGCAGTCAAAACTTCTATGCCAACATTCGAAATGATTTGATGTACGCAAAGACAAAAATCCAAAATCTTGGTTTTGTTTTAGGTGTGGTTTCTGTCTTTTAAAAAATTTATAACAATCAATATTACTTTTTAAAAAGTCACTGTGGTGTAGAAGTAGCATTTTACACATGCATGTCCTAACTAATACCATGCCTAAATTTAGAATGTTTTGATACAGCAACCAGTATGAGTTAGTTTAATTCGTTAAAAATAACAAAATATATCTCAGTATCCAACGTTTAATGGAGTTTCATTACCTGCGGTATATTCTGTTGAATTGTTCCAGATAGCCTACCAGATGCTATTGCCAAAATATTGTCTGAGTCAGTTGCGTCGCGTCGGCCGGTTGATGGTCCAGGTAGCTTAATAGGCAGAGCATTGGAAATTTAAATCAAAGATTTCAGGTTCAACTCCCAGCCTGGACGCTTTTTCACTAAAAAATTTCAATTTGCATGCTATCTTTACCAATCAGTATGATTGAGTTAAAAATAAAAATGCGAAAGACAAAGATCCTGATTGACTTTCAATTTTATTATTAGATATATGTATACTTTTGACTATTTGATAGTTATATGTGTAGTATTAATATTAATTAATAAAAACCACTATAGTGTAGTAGAAGCATTTTATGTATGCGTGTTGAAACTAATCCCAGCATGTCTGGAGGTACCTCGCACAGTGTGCTTGTTTTGCACGAAAAAGTTTGTAATAAAATAATAAAAGTTTGTAATAACAATTTATGATGTCAGTGTTATAAAATGGTATTGTAAGAAAATGTATGTTCACATTAATTAAGCAAATATTTTTGTAGCATTTACATGTATTCAAGTATTGGTAATTTTTTAATGTTCATAATGTAATATACAAAAATATTATCTGTGCCCTAATAATGCCTCTAATTTAACGTTAATATAATAACCTAATTTAACAACCTCAGTAAACACGTAACTTGGCTGATGTTATTTTGTCTTTACAAACTGTTTGTAATATATATTTTAATGACGCACTGATCAAATATGCTTAATAAACGTTTAGGAGAAATAACACAAACACGAAATCAACATTAAAAACATGTTCGTTTGCAATTTTGTATTTCCTCGACACAAGGAAACTACATACATTGTTCAAATCAATAAAAGGCTTTAAAGAGTTAAAATCATTTACATTTCAGCAAATGGGCGTTGAAATATTGATTATATATTTCGTTTCTTTTTGATATTCCCTGTTTTGAGAAAGATTGAAATAACTCTCATTTTCAAATAATAATAAATCTTTTTTTTTTTTCAGTTGCTTTTACATAGTTAGTTCATTGACAGGGAGAAAAACTGCACGCATAATTACTGCATATGTAAAGTTTATGATTATACAAAAATTATCAATAAATTATATCAAAAAGTTTAAGTATTAGAAACAAGTACGTAGAAAAGAGTTATAGAAAGCAAGAGAAAATATTCAAAACTAATTAAAGATTCTAAAATACAAAATACCATTTTCCTGAATAAATAGTGTTTTATGGTTTCTGTATTTCTCAAAGACATACGACAATTTTATTCTTGCCCTTCCGATATTGACGATTTTCATACCTCGTTCTCTTTATATTTTGTTCCATTAATGCAATATAATTTTTTATATTTGAATAAAATTATATGTTGAGTCCGCTATCATTAGATAACCAGAAAAAACAAGTTGGAAATCGTACGTTAAACGTGACAAATGAAGTGCGTTCGTACTATAACTAGTTTTACAATGTCAAAAATCATCGTAATTATTCAGTGAAATAAATTATATCGTCTGTTAAGAGTAAAATGAGCATGACCTTTTATTTTCTTACTACGTATGTCCCGTTTACAGATGCGAATTAATTTTTGACACCAGAGAGCGCTGCAAAATTTCCCATGGAGATCTTGTTTGCGAATGAATAACTCCAAGATTTATTATTTATATAACTCACAATGAACGCTCTTGTGTTTATTTACTTGGTACTTCTTCATCAACCCGTTGACCACTTTTCATAACAAGAAACTATCGCCAAACTGTAACGCCAAATAAACAAATGGAAGAATGTTGCCATTGGAATAGCAAAATAAAATAAATAAATAAATAAAATACAAGAAATTTTTCGGAAAAGCCCCTCTCACCAAAGTGTCAACTATCAGTAAGTATATATATATATATATATTAATAAAAACCGAAAAAAAAATCTTGAATATTTATTTATTTACATCATTTTTCTTAATTATGCCTCTCGGCTAATAAATAAATCTTTGTGACGTCGGTTGAAACTGATCTATTGCACAGCACATAACTATGCATCGCAACATTTTTTCAATGCTTTTTCTCTTTTTAATATCATGGCACCGCCGTTTAAGGACGCAATTGTTATTTTAATTAACGAAATGACTATTAAATCAGTAAAACATAATGAAAAATACAGGTAAAGGTCGAATTAAAAACCACTTGATGACATAACAAATCTGTGGAATGTTTCTGACGTCAAGTGAATGGGATTGCATTTTTGGCGTTAAATACTATAGTTTGGCGATAGTTTTTTGTTATGAAAAGTGGTCGACAGGATAATAGAGAAGTACAATTTACTTTAATGGATTGAGATATCTGGCTGTTAACCTAATTTCCACTGAAGTTATCTCAGAATCCGTACATTTTTTAATGTAAGTCATCACTCAAACGAACATATTTTTTTTTGAAAAATTTTTCTAAAAATGTAATTTTTATGCAATTTTATTCGAAAAATAATTTTGAATAAAAATGGCCGCTTGGCATATGAAAAAAGATGTGGTTAGCCTGTATTTGTTTTCCTCAGTCACATGACTTGCGCTTTTATTATATAGATTACATATGATGCAATTTAATAGAATAAAGAAAACATTTATTAATATCTTTTTAAGTTTTGATTCGATTTTCATAAAATTTGAAATGACTCGACAAAATTCTGCAACGATTGTATACATTAAATTTCAAACCATTCGGCTTGGTAGTTTTTGCGCTGTTAGATGCGGACGGACGTACAGACGGTCGGACTAGACGACGACTATATGTGCTACGTATTTATATATTTACGATCGCACCTAAAAAGCTAAAGTTTGGTTCAATTAGGAAACGCATAACACATATGAAAATTCTTCGTCAACAATTTTCGTCAAAAAAAATTACTCGACTTCTTTTGATTAGCCCGATATATTAATTATAGAATTTATACACACTAAGCAATATGCAAAAAAATAGTTAAATTTAAAAACATATACCACAACTCAAAACGCACTTGTAGCAATTATATAGCTTATAAACACTTCTTTTGCATATCCCTATAAATGAATGATAATTGCTATGTACACCAAATCCTATCGTAAGTATCTTGAAGTGCACCTCAGTGCTGTTCATTAGTTTCAATATGTTTGAAATAGTGTGACATCATTAAAATACATTACAAACAATTTTTCCCCATAGGCCATAATGTAAATAATATAATGGTATTATTTGAATATCTCTGTAAACTAACTACAAATGCTACGGACTTCATTTTCAATACAGAATATGCAATAGTAAAATTCCATAACATATATCAATTGCATGACAGTCAGAGTATTATTATGCGAGTTAGAGTAGAGTCAGTCAGACAGACAGACAGCCATCTGTAACCAAAAAAATTGAAGACATGAACACTTTTCAACTATGCTCGAAAGTGTTAAATAGTAGACAGGAAAATATTTAGTGCAAAATATTTATTCGATTTTTCTTTAGAGATAGCTGATAAACAATAGTAAAATAAATAATTGCACATAAAAATGTCAGCGATCATATTCTTCACAAGGAGGGAACAATGGTGTTAAAGACAGAGACAAAAAATAGAAAAAGAAATGGTGAAATAACTGAGTCAGATTAGGAAAGGAATACAAATACGAAAATAAAAACGTAAGAATACTGATCAACTTGAAAACGAAATTTTAAAAAATGACACATTTCAATTAAGAATGATTCACGTCTTTTGTTTAACTAATTACCGTCCAATTGTTAAATTCTAAATCAACATTATCGCGTCCTAAACGAACCAATAAATAAGAACATTTCAAAACCTAATGATTATTTTTAATCAATCTTTCGAACTCGTGAAAATTTGGAAAATTCAACGGTAAAATTCTCTTTCGAATTTATTTATAATTCCGTCGCTGATTTATATATTTTTTATAACACATGGGCTGATAAGTTTTCGGTCTGGCACACAGATGGCATTGCAATCGCTGAACCGGTGTTTTTTTTAGTAAATACTAACCTTTAAAGGGTAGTAGAAAAAATACCATGACGATTCGCCATGTGGATAAAACGTTAGAGTGGTTTTAGTTGAACGACTTTGTTGATAAACAAAAAAATGGATAGCAAGACTTTCAAGAATTGTTATTTGATGGGTAAAAATACCGTTCAAACAAAAGTTTGGCTAGATAAGCGTTATCCGGACACTGCACCAGGTAAATCAACCATTATTGACTGGTTTGCTGAATTTAAATGTGGTCGTACGGACACCAGTGATGCACCACGCAAAAGAGGTGGTTACTCCGGAAAACATAAAAAAAGTCCACAAAATCGTTTTGGGGAACCGTAAAGTGAAGTTGCAGGAGATAGCTCAGACTCTGAAGATATCCAAGGAACGTGTAGGTTTTATTTTGAATGAACATTTGTCTATGAAAAAGCTGTTGTCAAAGTGGCTGCCACGCGTGTTGACTTTTGACCAAAAACAACAACGAGTTCTGAGCACTGTTTGGAGCTTTTTCGTTATAAAATTATGTTATTTATTATTAAATTATTATTATTAATCATTTATTAAATTATTATTATAAAATTATTATTAATTATTTTTAAAATTATTATTATTAAATTATTATTATTAAATTATTATTAAAAAATTATTTTTAAAATTATTATTATTAAATTATTATTATTAAATTATTATTATTAAATTATTATTTTTAAATTATTATTATTATTATTAAATTATTATTATTTGTTATTAAAGTTATGTTATTTATTAAAGTTATAAAGTTATAAAGTCATAAAGTTATAAAGCTTTGTTAAAAAGTTTTGTTTTCTTTATTAGACCGGGAACTTATCAGCCCATGTGTTATTTCCGCATTTCTTTACACGTTTTCATTTATTTTACTACATTTTTGTATTAACTATATAAACTACAGAAATCTCCCTAATAGCAACCAAAGCAGCACAGTTGAAAATGTATTTTTTTCTCATAAATTTAACTGAAATTTTAGCGGTATTTCAAAATAATGTTTTAGAATTCCAAGTAATAATATTCTTTCAACTAAATTGTTTCAAAATATCTTAGCTTAATTGTATCATGCATGTTGAATTTTACCATATATAATTTTAAGTTTTAGGTAGCTGATATATGAGTAAAATGTCAAATCATTCTCTAAGACACGATAAATAAATCCTTTATTTCAAATTTAAAGGGAAATTTCAGAGTTTTAATAAAGAGAGTTTAATGGCCAAGAAACATTTATTTGTTGTAAGGATCACTTTTTTTAATTTAATGTTTATCATTTCAAGTAACTGAAAATTTCAATTACAATTAAAAAAACAATATTCCCTTTAAAGAGTATAACATGGTGCCATAATTTTACCTGAGTTCCCATTCTAGAAACTACTATGAAAATGTAGGAAAAAATTTCCTTTTATATTTCTAAAAAAAGTTAGGACTTACAGCATTGATTTACAGCTTTTAGTAGCCGCAATTATCTCTCTCCCCTTTTAATACAGACAAAGTATCACACAAGAACGTCATTAACTGAAATTTCCCAACCTAGTTCTAACTGGTTCCTAATTTCATTTCCCCAGTCAGGATACAAGGATAATTTATCAATGATAAGAAGATACTAGAAAAAAGTAAAAATATAAATATATAAAATTATTTTAAAAAAATGTAGCTAAAGAAAAATAAAATTAAGACAAACTTCATATCTTCAGAGTAAACAAAGTGCCTAAAGCGCTGTGTTTCTTTTATTTTTTTTTTTGTTATAAGTTAAATGTATGTTTAATATAAATTTATTACATAAGCAGAGAAAATACAGTATTTCAGTTGTCATGTCAGTTTTTACTCGTAATATGAGTAACTAAATAAAGGAATCGCCATAGATATACTAAGCGTTTATGAAAATATTTAAAGACGTATTTTACAGAATGACACAAAAATGTATTTAAATATAATAATTGTACATTTATGCGGTAGCGATCAATGATTAATACGAAGAAATTTTCTAGTTTAATTAAAAAAAAAACTTTAATTGGTTAATGTATGTTAGTGAGACAAAATAAGAAAAAAATTTATTTATAAAAATAATCGTTGTTTTACAAACATTTATTTATTACACAGGTCATTTTTCTCAATTTAATGAATAATGTCGAATAATTTTAAAAGTTCAAATATAAGTAAAAATATACAAATACTCATTTTAATACGTCGCAATAATAACATGTTTCTCTAGATTTCCCTAACTTGTTTTACTGCAATGATAGCTGTGAAATGTAAGAAAAAAATCACTTGTTACATTTCTTAAAGAAAATAATATAACACATTGAGCTTCTACTAACTTCAATTATCTTTTTTCCAATTTAATCTAAGCAGAATATCAGGAAAGAGCATTATTACCTGAAATTGACCAAACTAGTTCTAAATGATTTCTAATCTTATTTCCCAATAGGATTTACTGATAATTTGTCAATGGTAAAAATATGCTGAAAAAATTCCAATTCCAATAAATAAATATCAAGATAATTGACACAACACATTCAGAGCAACACACGTCACTTCATACGTAAGCTTTATTGAAATCTACTAATCCAGATGTAGAATATGGTATTTGTAAGATTAGTGAGGTAGCAGAAAATGCTCGAATTCGGAAAACAGCAAGCAGAATGTTAGCTGGTCAGAGATCAAAATTAGTGCACCCATGACGATCACATACTCAGTGCCGATAGATAGAAAACATACTATAGTTCAGTCGATTAGAGAGTGAATAGACGTGAACAAAAACCGAAAAATTCCATGATTTTTTCCGGAGAAATAATTGAGCAAAAATGAAACGCATAAAATTTATTGACAACTTCCTTCATGAACCGATGGAGAACTCTTAAAAGTAATCCACATCCTTAGAAGTTATTAACAATAATATGAAATTTTAAGAATTTCCATAAGAAATCTCAAACTACGTTCTATACAATATTCCATGACAAAATTCCATAAAAATCGGCAAGTCAACTCTTCGCTGATGTCGCACAAGTTACTTAGATAGACAAAAAGCATATAAATGTAGCTTCTGAGCTCGCGTAGGCGGATTTATAGTTAACACGTAAAAACGCATTGCGGTGAAGGCTCTAATCCAATGAGAAGCCTTGCTGGAAACTATATTGGCGGAAGAATTAAAGTTTTGTAAATAGATACTGAATTTGCACGGGAATAATATTCCAACTATTTTTAAGAATAAAATAAGTGTTATTGATCAAACAAAATGTTTCCAAATCAAATGAATTTAGATGGGAAAGAAATGTACTAGGTGTTAAAACTAAAGGAATTTAGAAACGGGAATAAAATATTTTAAGACAAAAAATAGCAAATTTAATGGGGGAAAATTTTTAAATATATTATATACACACACACACACACACATATATATATAGTACACACACACATATATATATATATATATATATATATACAGGGGTGTAAAAACTGGGCGCCAATGGGCCGATTGTCACCAATAAATTTTATTAGTATTCTTCTCCTAAATTTTATTAATATACTTTGTTTATATTTTATTAGTATTCTTATTGGGCGAAGAATACCAAATATTTGGTGGTGGCAATCGGCCTATTGGCCTTATCGGCCTTTTACACCCCTGTATATATATTTATATATATACATAATATATATATGTGTATGGGGGATCTATATAGAAGTATTTTTACTTTTTTTAATTAACAACAATTTCCAATTTCCTAGTACTTATTTACTACGCAGACAGAGAACGGGGTATGTTTTAATTGTCACACCAATTTATACTCTGAATGTTACCAAATAAGTAAATGAATCCCTAGAAAAGAGACATAGTATGGGATTATTGAATTATTTAATGGTGTATTTTACATTATAAATATTAACTTTTATGTAAATATAATTGTATATTCATGCAGTAAAGATGAATAATTAATACCAAATAGTTTTCTAGTTTAATTTGAAACAATTTCTTTGAAAATCCTAATAGCCTTCGATGCATATTAGTGAGAAAAATTAACATAAATTTTATAATTTATAATACGAAACCTTTGCGTGTCATAATTATAAAATTACTCAAGCGCAAATTACTTTGCATGTGAGCTAATACACTCTGAGATAAAAGTTTGGATGCACCGTTACAGCTAAGAGTACAAATCACTTTATAATTTAGAAGTAATTAAAGTGCCTAAAATTTATTTCGCCTTTCTTTATTGATATTACGTGTTACCTCCATGAGTTAATTGAAGCTTTGGTTAAAAATTTATATGCGTAATAGAGATATTTCAGTAAATAAATAATTAATATCTGCAGTATTTGTAATAAGGATATCATAGAACTTTTTTAATTAAAAATATAGAAAAATAATAATTAATAAATGAATTATTTTGATAATTTAATTAGTTTTTCAGTTTTTAAAAATAAAAAAGAATGCCGCATAAAATTCATACATCTGAAATATATTTTAGGGAAAAGTTAGATTTAGCTAAAAAGTGGAAATTTTCTTTTTCATACAAGTCTCCATTTATTTTGAAATAAAAAAAATGGGACTTAAGAGAATAAATTATACAAATGTATAGAGTAAATAAAACTTTCTTTCTCAAGGATTTCTGTCATAAAAAATTGCTGGAACGTATAATATTTTAATTTTTAAAAAGTCAGCTTACTCAAAACGGGGAATTTCTTTAATAATAATAATTAACAAATTTTATAAAAAAAAATTCTTTTAAATTATATTACAGGTTTTAGCAATTTCTTTTGTATGTTAAAGAACCAAAACTAATTTAAAATATGGCTAAAGTTTAATTCAAAAAGTAGTAAATATACATTTTTTTAAAGTTTCAGGTTTTAGTTCTGCTTTGCAATAACCTAATTTGCGAAACCAAATAAAACTAGAACTTTACTTAAGAAAGATACTGAGAAATTATTAAAAACCTGCATTTTTAATTAAATTTTATATTGCACTCATTACATTAAATAAACAGTAACGTTAATAACTTTACATTGTAGTTTTGCAGTCTTACAATCTACTAACCACTATATTTAATATTTCTGCAACATAAAAGCGTTCTTGGTTCCTCTGTGATTTTAATAGAGATTGAGAATTATACGTAATGATACACAATATTTATAGTTATACGTAACGATGCGCAAAATCCAAATATATTTTACTTTATTCTGTTTGTAATTACGAAAATTTAGATTGTTCGATATAGAAATTGTAAAATTCCTTTTTAATGAATGAATTTTACCAGGGCATGAAGAAGCAACAATTTATTAAAAAATATATTTTGGTGTTGAAAAACATGAAAACATCACATTAAGGAAAAAAAACAGTTTGCTGTACCTTTAGTCTCTCTTTGTTTTTCTTTTCAAACGCGCATACGCCTTAATATATCATTTTTCCTTTATAAAAGAGAAACTCAGTGCATGGAATTGGATTACTGGGCATAGAAAATTGTTAAAAATAACAAAATGTCAAAGGTAAAAGTTACAAAATTGCCAAGAGGCATACAAAGCATTTAAAATTTTAATAGAAATATACAAGATATGTATCTCATTGTACCAATATCAATACCTTAATGGATAAAACAATCGTGCAAATCATTCTCTGCTTGGTTTGCAAGTAACGACCATTTAAATCTCTTCTTGATACCACCTCGCTTTCTTGGAAAAAGTATTCCATGTACCCTCTAGTGTATTTTTGCAATATACCGGGTGATTATAATTAAAGTCACGATTTCAAAAATCGATAATTTTAAAACTGCTGGTCTGAATGATTTGATATTTTAGCAAAACAATCGTGAGGCAATGGAATTTTGTTTGGCGAAGGAAAAACATAGTTCCGAAATGTGCCGATAGATGGCGCTGTCAGGATTAAGATTGTCTGGAGATATGCAAATTACTAATACTTGGCAACTATGGGTACCAGAAGAATGTTGTTTACAGCGGAGTTTCAGAATCTAGCCGACTTGAAGGCAAGAACCACACACCACACCCATTGCATCAGTACAGATACCCTCCGATCTGTTGTGGAGCATGCCGTTTTGCTCTTCCAATTAGTAGCAGAACAAGGCGGAGGGCATATCGAACAACTTATACTTTAATCATCAGTAAAGTGTTTGTTCCATAAAGCTTTTTTTTTTTTTTTTTTTTTTTTTGTCATTATTGCTGTTGTCGCTTTAAACACATATTCTTGTCTTTTCGCTAATACATTTTTAGTAAATCCCTGAACTCTATTTTTTCCTTTTGATTAACAACATTCCTGTGTTTAAAGAATAAATTTTTGGTCTTTTCCCTTGATATTACCCTGACAGCGCCATCTATCGGCACATTTTAGAACTATTTTTTTCCTTCGCCAAATAAAATTCCATTGCCTCACGATTGTTTTGCTAAAATATCAAATCATTCAGACCAGCAGTTTTAAAATTATCGATTTTTGAAATCGTAACTTTAATTATAATCACCCGGTATATAACACATAATTAATTATTTATTATATATATATGTTATGTTATATTTACCACAAAATTTACTTATTATTATTATTATTATATATATGTATGTGTGTATGTGTGTAACATTATCCACTAATTACACTGATTCACACAAAGGTGGTGTTGGTATTTTTGTAGAAATGCTGGGAGAGGTTTAATTTGGATGAAAAACAGCCATGAAATTTAACCGACAGCGCTGGGTTCTACGATGATATGTTAAGGCTAATTAAATTCCACACAAAAAGATGGGCTTTGTGTGGTAGTAGAAATAATGCAGAGGGTATATTTTAAATGAATAGCTGCCATAATATTAAATCACAGTGCTCAATGCTACGTTGATTATGTTAAGATGTCATGTCGAACAGAATTAAAGCTCGGATCAAGAATACCAGAGTGCGGTCAGCATGAACGGGTTTAGGAATTTAATATATTCTTCCATGCATATTTCCTGCAAAACAAACAATAATCAGCCATTAGGCAGAATAACATTTTTTTTCCATCTGCTGTAAGGAAGAAAAACTCAAAAATTATTCCACCAAACATTGCATCCGATATTATAGTTGACAATTCATGACTCTATTAAAGATGTTACTAATTAGATAACTGTACTATAAATATTTTAATAAAATTCCGTATGACATTCTTCCATGATGTCTATGCGTATTTTCAATAACTTAAAAAGACAGAAAAAATCTGTGGTCTAAGGTTGCGCAGTCGTATTTAAAGACAATCGCGAAAATCATGTACACTAATGGCGTCCGGTGCATGTAAAATCCGTCGTGGGTGCAAAGTCCTCTAAGTTCCCTGTGAATTATACCTCTGGAGGTGCGTAGTCAGATGAAGGTCACGTCATCTGATCAAGGTTCTAAATTACGAGACCAACTCGCATAGCGATGGCATGACGTATGGGTGTGATGCCAAGCCCAGGTCCATACAAAAAGAATCACTTCAATTAGCAGCAAAACAAAGACCTCCACATAGCCGTCCTGCCAGCAATGGCCAGCCGATAAGCGGCTGGCCATTTGGCCATTGGCTCGGGTTTAGTGCTGGCACTAAACCCGTTTAAGCTATGGAAACCTGGCATATAGGGGCTTGGTCACCGGTCTCAAAAAAAAAAAAAAAAAGAAAGAAAGAAAATCGCGGAAGAATACAAATATAGCAATGCAGATGAAGTTTTAACCAATCCGAGACTTTGATAATAAGTCAGAGGGTTCGATTAAAAAATTAGCACGAATAAAAAATTCCAAGCGTTCTTTGGAAAAAAGAAAGATGCTTATGATAGAAATAGAAAGTTCTAATCGAATGCATTGTAACAGAGAACAATTACGGGCGCCGAGAATGAAATTTGCTGACTGAAAATGAAAGAAAAACTATGAGGCGTTGAAAATTAAGATTATTGAAAAGGGGAAACGGAGTAAAAAGTATTGAAAGACAATATATAGTTAATCAAATGGGGATTTTTTTTATAATAAATTACAAATATGTTAACAATTAAAATATGTTTACTTATCCACCCACCCAAAAAAAGACCAATGCGAATTGGAAACCTGTTGGGCTACAATCTCATAAATACTTGCACTAGCTCAGATTACAAAGTTAGCTGACATCAGAAGAAGACTAAAAAACATATTAATTAAATAAAAAAAATGTTAATTTTTCCTGACTGAAAACGTTTTTCTAAACGACGAAAAGAGAAAGGTAGAAGGGATTCCTCCATAATAAATACATAGATACTTACATTGCATAAGTCTGACATAAAAGTAACACAGCACGATAAAGAAATAATAATAAAGAATAGGTAACATTAACTTATTTAATTTTTTTTTAAAGTCTAATGTAAGTCGACGGTAGAGTTTATCAAATGACTTAAAATATTTTAACATTATTCATTATACATTAAATATTGAAGAGTTCAATCATCAGGAATGATTACTAATGTAGTCATTTTTCATAATTATTGGCTGTTAGATATTGCTTATTTATCATATTTCTGTTGTTTTGGAATTCCACATTATCACTTTTCTTGTTTAAGGTTCACAAATCTTTCATTTGCTGCAACAACGTCATAACTCAAAATCTACGATTTTTGAGTTAATTCCAACAGGGACAACTCTAACGATATGAATTTTTAACTAGTAGAGTGTCATTTTTGAGCTTTCAAAATTGCCAACGGGATGGCAGTAGTGTTGTATTATAGTTTCCAAAAATTAATTCAATATTTAAAACTTCATATGCGTATCCTGAAAAATCGTAAGTTTTGAGTTATGACGTACTTGCAGCAAATGAGCGAAAATTTATTAGTTTTCATAGTATATTATATTGCTTGTAGAATAACATTATTATAAGTTTTCTTAATTCATAAAATCCTTAATAATTTTTCTCAATTCATAACAATTATGAAATTCTTCGTTTACGGCATGCTTAACTTTGTCAATATTACTATAATAATAAATTACTTTTCTCAGTATAATAACAATAAATAAATATTAGATTTGTGTTTTCAATTATCTTTGATGGATGACATTTTACATAGCAGTAAAAAAAAAATATTTTACTTAAATTTATATAAGAAATGAAAATACTATATTAAAAAGAATAGAAACTTTTATTACATCCTTCAAAATCATTGTAGAATCTTTGTATAATCATTGTAGAACGATCTTCGACATGCGATATCTTAGTTATATGCAAGATTTTTAAATGTTTCATTCCTACACATACTTGAATAAATAGTCTGTCATAAAAATATATCATCTTTATTCGTAAAAAAGTGTCCTAACGTTATGATTAATAAGTATCGACATAATTTATGTAATTTAGGATAAGTTTTAAAAAATTGTATTCAATCTAGCATTAACTAAAACTTTCTTAGAAGCAATCACCTAACGTCTGCATAAAAGGGTTGACTCCAAGTAAAAATTCGTAACAAGTAAATATCTTTGTGTCCACCGACGATGCACTTGGAATGACAAATAGGATATTACTAATTAATTACTATTATTTTTATAATGAAATTAAGTTTATGAGATTTTATTTTTTATTTTTTTTATCTTTACTGCTTAAAATAAATATATTAACTTTAATTTGCATTATTTCATGAGATAATTTAAATTTATCTGATAAATTATAAGAACGTAATTTGCAAACATGGACTTTTTTCAGAATTACTACCTATATGATAATTAGGGCTATCTATCTTACAATTTCCATGAGATAACTTACTAACAATTTTATAAGGACCATTAAAAGTATTGGCTAACTTGCTAGGATTCGGATATTTATATTCTTCATAACTAACTAGGGTTTCAACACCAAATTTTAGTTCTACATATTGTTGATCATATAGACTGTTATTTTTAAAATGATATTCAATAGTACCCGTTTTTCTTTTCACTTATAGGAGGATAACAACTTTGATTAATGGGAGAGTCATAGGATAATTGTCCAAAATGGTAGGTAAGCAGTAGGGAAATTTGTTAGTAAATTGGGAGTATTATTATACATATGAATGACTTGCTCTAATAATTTAATCCACAGAATTTTTGAAGTAATAGAATTAACTTTAGATTTTAATCAATTAACTATTGACTGATTCAGTCGTTCACACTTTCCATTTGCTTATGGATGGCTGTCTGAGGTCAAAAACTGTTTACTTTTATTGTTACAAAGCAATTTCTTAAATTTAAAAAAGTTAAATGCTGTAGTTCTATGACTATTTTTGAGTGACTTCTACATAAAAAATTTGCTTTAAACAATTAAAATAGGTCTCAGTTGTAGCACTTTTTGACGGAAAATCCCAAACGTATCAAGTGGCATGGTCTGTTATTTACTGCAGGTGTTTCTTGGTAAAATTATAGAAATTAAATCCACCCACACTATGAATAGAAAGGCATTTCAAAGGTTGATCTGTGGCGGGCGCAGCTTGTAAGAAACCTAATCTTTTTTGCTTATTTTATTTATTTATTTTATTTTTTGACAAATATCACAAGTTTTACATATTGAGTGGCCAATAATGATTAGGGGAAATAACATATAACATTTTGTGAATACCAGTTTGAACATAATTTTCATGAACAAGACATATTTTTTTTCTTAAAGATTTGTGGACTGTTATTTTTCGAAATCCTTTCTTTTGACAATAACAATTCCATTTTTAGTTTTATTACTTTTACTACACATATTATGATTTTCTTGCCTTTCTATAATTTCACTAGCATTTAAAAGTAAATTAGGAGGTCCAATAATATGAGATATAGGATTTCTAGACAACATGTCTTCTTCGACATTTCTGAAACCCCTTTCATATTTAATCTCGTAATCAAACATGTGAAGTTGCAATGACAATTTTATCACTCTTTAACCAAACTAGGGATGCTTGATCAGTGTGAATAGTAATGCTAGGTAAGTAACGATAAAACTTATCTAAAATATTAACAATAGCGGGTCCTTCTTGCTGAGAAATGAAATAATATTTTCATAACTTCGCAAAGCTCTAGAATAAGATGCAATACGATGTAGAAAAATTGTTGTCATCTGGTTGATTTAACACAGCACCTTCTGCAACCTTTAAAGCATCAACAAACATATAAAAGAGTAATTTAGGATCATAAAGTTTAAGAATTTGTTTAGCAATTAAAATATATATATATATTTTTTTGGAAAGAATTTTGACAATCTGTATTCCATTTCGAAAGATCCTTTTTCTTTATTAATCTACTGAGAGGCGGTCTAATTCCTGCATATTTGTCTATGAATTTGTGGTAAACATTGTTGGACCTAAGAATCTTTCCAATTCTGTTGCATCAGCAGGTTTTTTTTTTTTGTTTTCATTTCAATACTAGCATTCGCATGTGTTATGGTTCCATTATGTAGATGTCGTAAGAAATATTTGAATTTAGTAACTCACAAAATTAATTTTACTCTGAGCAAAAATACATTTTGAGAATTTTAATTTAATATTTTCCAGTATACACATTAAAAAAATTGGGTTAAGTGTTGGATATGTTTTTCTAAAGAAGAAGAAAAACTAATTATGTTATCAAAATAAGGGTAAATACAGTCTATTTTATATTTAGTAAAACTTATTCTAAGGGTTCTATTGAAAATTGAGGGGCCTACCTTGTCTCTAAAGCGTAAGACGGTCCGCTCAAATATGCTAGAGTTAGCAGTATAAGCTAATTTTACAGTATCTAAAGGATGTATTGGTATAGCCAGTAGCCAGAGGTTAAATTCAATGTGGAAAAACACTTGGAAATATTCAATTTATCTTGAATACTATCTATATGAAGCAATGGTTTAGCGTCATTTTATAAGTAAATTCATTAATTTTATAAGTAATTTTGTAAGTAATTTTATAAGTTATATCGTCATTAATTTTATAAGTAAAATTATTTAGCTAAATTATATATTATGGAAATAAATTAATTAATTAAAATTTCAGCTGTAAAGGATGGAAAAAAAGTTGTAAGTAGTTCATTTTTTAGTCTGCTCTCACTCGTATCCAATTGAGACTATATAGGTAATATACAAATTTGTACTAGTCCTGCATTCTGGCTTACTGTGCCTAAGAATTACTTGTGTTTCCCATATGATTCGGCAATCAGATGACCGCATTCCATCTATAATGATTCCACATGTCCATTATTTGTATGTCTAATTACGTGTATTGAGATTAAGGAAACATTTGAAAGTAAAAAATGTTAGTTTATATTCATTCTATTTCAGATCAAATATTATTGTTTGCATATTGTTTGCACAGGCATATTATTAATGCCGTGTATTATGGAAGTTTTAATATTTCAAAGAACGCCTTTATTCGTCTAGTATGCATGAAATGTCCATATGCATTATGAAATGCTATTGCAAATGAGCAACGTAAAAGGGGGAACATATTTCCCCAGAGCCGTCGATTCCCCTACTTTCTGCATGCTGACGACAACCGCCCTCAAGCCTTCTTGATACCGATAAGACATATCACTGTCTTCCTTCATTTCTCCTGGATATAGATTCGATACACCCTCTTTCTCCCCTTCCACCTCTCTTTTTGGGTATATATGAGTTTATACATATAGGAAGATAAATCTTGTTTCTGTATTGTGCATCGTAGGGTGGGGACCCAGATAAGAACATTGTCAGCGCCTTTGATCGTATAGAAAGCCCAGAGGGGGTGGAGGAGAGATACAGAAGGGTAGTGTCTAGAAAGGAAATGTTTTTTTAATTTTATGCTTTTAAGGGGATATGCTTTGTAATGCATGACTTGTTGAGTTATGAAGAGAATGGTGTTTAACAATGCTGTTTTGTGTTCTCGGATGTTTTCCTTTGTGTTAGCGAGCGTAAAAAATTACAGTCTGACAAGATAGCATCGTGATTTTTTAAATAGAAGACTAATAGTTTTTCGATTTCTTATTTTATTACTATCATACCTGATATTAAAGAAATTGGGATTGGATGGTTCGTAAATCGAGTTGTTTTCTTCTTTTCTTCATTTTTATTTTTAGTGTCGTATTTTTCACAATATTTTACAAAAAGTGTACATTTTTATTATTGCAAATAATTATAACATGTTACAAAAATTGCAAAAAATGAGTTTTCTGTATTCCAAACTATATTCATAATGATAGGATGATCGTGTTTAAACAGGCATATAATAATTTATTTGTTGGACTTTATTTTTATTTGATTTATGTATACAAATTTGATAGTGGTTGAATCAGTTTCATAGAAAATATAGATAATAATATGTTCGGAGCATTCAATGTGTCCCTGAGAAAATACTATGTACGATACAGTGACCATTTTCAACAGGGAATATACTGTGTTTAATACCATTTTCAAATTCCATATCAATTAGCTTACTTTTAAGAAATTTAAATAACAAAGTCTCGGGGAAGGAAACACTCAAAAAAGCATTCCACTATTTAATTTTTTTCATAAGTTATGTGAAACAAACAAAAGATAACAAATAAAAATAGAAAAATAAAATAACACACGGAAAAATATAAGCTTGATTGCTTGAAATTCGCGTTACAGAAGAGGTACATAAATACACTAAAATGTTTTTCATGATAAAAATCTTTTTATTTCTCACGTAGAGACAACAAGAAGATTACACTTTAACAAGATGTATTGTCCTGTCTGGGTCTGGCTATAACAAACTTAACACAGCGACGTGGTATCAATTTGTAAGCCGCCTAATTCTTTCTTGTGGAAAATTATTTAAATGTATAGAAAATATGTGTGAACAGTGGCGGCTCGTGGCTGGCTTTATTTGGGGCACTAAATACATGGCTGCTAAATTTATTCTTTTCTTACCACTATTATTAAAAAGGAATACTTTATTTTATTTACTGTTAGAAAGTTCTGCCATTAAACAAGGAAAATATTAAGATTTCTTGTAAAAAATAATGGTATGAAAGTAATATATGTTTCAGGCATGCACTTAGTCCCCCCCCCCCCCAAAAAAAAAAGACATTCGCGAGCCATACTCACATTCTGGAATAAGTGAAGCTCCCATTTTAACGCGTCAGTGATATATTTAACGGTAGACAGATCATGCAGTCGAACAGGCCAAGGAAGCATGAGAAAAGCATTGTGTAGAGACAGCCGAACCCTATGTGATGGAGCATTAACATTTTGAGACAGATGGTTGGGTCGATATCATATAGGCAATACCATAGACTCTAGAATATCTTCCATATACGTTACGATCAGTCAATGTACCATTAAATGCAGCAAGACATGATTGATTTTCAAAATCCAGTAGCTTTCCAAATTTTTACTGTTATGAAAATTACCAAATTATACCAAAATTGTGCTGTTATTAATCTGTTTTAAACAACTCGATGTCAAAATCTAGACACTAACGTTTTGCAATTATTTTTATCAGACATCTGTCATTGGTCTCCAAAACTTTACGATTAGGAATTGGAGAAAATAAATAATTAAAATCTGACTTTTACTTTCTCAGCCTTTATACCGGATCTTAGGAGTCACGTGACATAACATTTGCATACATGATTTCTCCAAGACTCATAATGCAATTTTATTAAATAATTCTACGCCTGGTCAGCTTGATAATTTCACATTCCATAAAAAGGGGGAGGGAAATGCACAATAACTAACATGAAAGGTCTCACCTGTTATCCCCCACCAATAGCTAATTCCTAAACTGTTAGTTTTAATGTTATGCGTCCTATTTCAAAAAATTTTAGATGTTGTTCACCATCATATTTAAAGCCACTGTCAAAAACGTCAATACTGTAAAAGTTACGAAATAAAAAAATTTATACGGCCTCTATTCTAAAAGTTACTGTTAGAAAAACGTTCAAAATGCTCTAACAAATAAAACATTGAAAATTTTACTTTTGATTGACAAAAAAATTGCCCAGTTATGATATTTTCCGTATCAGAAATGCTTGTTTGAATGAGGATTTCCCCGCACAAAAACACATCTTTTCGTTCTCAGTATGTATCCTTAAGTAAATGAGGTGATTTTGAAAGAAATTTGACACGAAATCATTAGGGTGAATGATCCGTTTTAATTTTTTTTAGTATAATAATTGATACATTCTTCTACAAATTCCCTAAATGCCAATTAATGTATCAGAATTACTAATTAGGAAACAATTTCCCGTTTTATTTGCTATAACATAAAGAATACTCAGTATTACTTACAAAATGAAATTTTATCAGTAATTGTAAATATTAACTACATATATTAGTAATTGGCCACTATTTTCTAGCGTAAAAATCAATATATGAATGTTGGTATTGAAAGCTACTGTTATAAAACACACAAACATATGTAAGAGGTGATACAAAAGTCAAGAAACATCTGAAAAATTAATAAATAACAAACAAAAAAGATGGAAAAGTGTTTTCTTCAATATTTAAATGCAAATACATAAAATAAATTTTAATAAAAACATAAAATTATCACTATGATGAAAAGAAAGCAGATGTATAAAACTTTATACAGTAACTATTTTAAATTAATTTTTTAGTATTACAGTGCTGTGTCAAATAATGCATCAGATAAAAGTCCCTACCTAAACTCACAAGAAGAAGATATACAGAAACTTTATAAATCCCTGCATCATTTTCGACTTGGTGCGTGAATTACAAGTGTTCTCCTTAACTTAATACTTTCTGTATGTATTTCACTGATGTGTGGTTGGAATTTTATAAAACTTATGAACTAAGTATCACCAATGATTTTTGGAAATGTTTCCGAGTACTTTTTATGGTTTATTAGATTTCTGAAATCGGAATGTAGGTTTCTAATATGCGACCAATTCTTAATTAAACATTTTCAGCTAGATAACTAAATTTTCACATCCAAGAGTAACAAAGTAATATTGATTTTAATATTCATGTTAATGCAGTTAATTTATCATTTTTGTCTGTAAAACATGTTTGTTGAACATGGAAATGTTTACTTCAGAATTGATAACGTCCAAAATAACTTTCTTCCATGTTGAGAAAACTGATTAATACACAATAAAAACTACTCGGAAACGGTTTTAAAAAATTAGTGGCAGCAAAAAAAACTTTGTTTTTATAAATGATTCGTTAAATCTAAAAAACATATTATTTTCTGAGGCTTCTGAAGATAAAAAACGCGTTTAGCGATCATGATTAATTCAGAAGTGTTTTTTGTATATTTTCGTTTGTGGTTATATTATATTTTTCTGGATTAAGAAACATTTGTCTTTTTTTTACAGTAATCAATCTTCTTTAAATAAACAATATCATAAAATAATTTAGCGTTACATTTACTTTCTTAAATTAAAACCACCTATACAAATATATGTACACATATGCTGTATCGATAAACATTTATATAAATTACCACCCATGTATCAGCTTTCGGAAATGTTTACAACTAACATTTCTTTTTTATTTTATTTTACTGAACCAAACCGTCACCCTGACCTTAATAAAAATCAAACAGATAATGGTAATTTTAAACTGAAAATTAACGTTAAAGTTCCAGTCAGCCTTCTTAAAAATCAATTTTTATTTAAATGCACTTTTGATTTCTTTTTTTTTTTACTTTTTTTTTTTCATTCAGCAAATGGAAGGGAAATTTTTAAAGGAACTCAAGTAACTTTTATCATCTAATATTCTCTCATTACGACAAAGTAATTTCATCATAATTTTAATTTTGCTTAATTGCGAGATCAAGGCTTGGCTTTTATCCAAATTACCACTTTATTTTTTTATTTGAAGATTTCATTGCACATTTTAAAAATTATCATTCAGTAATATTCAATTTTTCATTTTCCATTATTTCTTCCTCTTTTCATTCTTTTCCTATTTATTTATTTTTTATTTTTTATTTTTTTGCTTATTTTGTTAAATTGTGAGTAAAATAAGATAAAAAAAACTTTATCTTCTGAATTAAAATCATCTTTAATTTTGCATCATTTTCGGTAATTTTTTAAAAGAACATTTAAAATAGATTGGTTTAAATCGGCATCCATAATGTACGGATGATCCGATAAGACATTCGACTCAAAAACAATTTTGAAAATTTATTCTTCAAATAATGAAGATAAGAGTGATTGTATTTAACGTTCAAGGTCTGTAGGACTGTGTAATGCATAAGCCATTATATTTCTTATGCACGGAATAAAATTTCGTTGGTGTTGCATTATTTAGCGTATGGAATAATGAGTTGGCCAAAGTTCGTAGTTCTAGATATATGCTTAGTGGCATAATTATGAACATAGAACTAAAGAAGGACTTCTAAGGAAATAGTGCGTCGTGACTTTGGAACGAAATGGCAGCTGCACAGCTATGCGCACGTTTCTGCGCAGCAGGCGAGAATCCATGCTAAGGCAGCACCATCTACAACATCAAACCTAAACTGTATATCAGATAACCACCAGACGACAGACGGTTTGATGGAGCAGACGAACTGGTGACGTATGGAGAAGCTGCCCTACAAATCCTATTTGAGACATTTTTCCAGGAATGATTTTCTTCTTGAAAAGGCTATCTTGTTAGAAGTCCTTCTTTAGATTAATGTTCATGGGCATTATACTGCAATACTATCAGCCGTGCAAATGATAACTTTTACAATCATGTGGCATATCGATATTGAGTACCGTGAAAATAGAATTGAAACATTCATAAGCAATACTTTCTGTTGTCCCTTCTTTTCTGCTGAAAACGACATTAAAACATATCGTGCTTTATTAGCAAATTGCTTTTTCTGAATTATAAGATTTGTAGTAAACAAGTAAATTTGAGCGGGAATCAAAGAAATCTGATCATTCGTATTGGATTACAGAAAATTATTGCGAAAATCGAAGAAATGTGACATTTCATCATTGTTAGAACTGGAAAAAAACGGAAACCGTTTCATGCAAGAGCACAAATTATTATATAAGTCAATAGGTTTTAAAAACTGCTAAAATAATTAATAAAATTTTAAGAATCAGTTAGAGAAGTACAACTTAGTTTGAACAGGTATCGAACAAGTCTAACAATTACTACTAATGTCTAATGATTACTACTAATTACTATCAATTATTACTCATGTGTAATGATTACGCGAATTTTCAATAAAATTTGGAAGAATATAAAAGCGTCCAGTTAGATCTGAAAAAAGTTGACTATGATTGTATTTTGCAAATATATTAATCGAAAGTACACGTGAATTTATCTTGAAATTTTATGGACCCAGAACTGTTTATTGTATCATATTTCAATAAGACGATATTACATCTAAAAATGATTACAACATTTGTAATCTAATTTGAAAGTTTGTTAAATAAATTGTATACTTTTTTGTTTTAAGAAGGTGAGCATTGTTTTTACAAGGAAAAAAATGTGTACTTTTTGAAAAGTCCTGTTAACTTGCAAATGGCAGAGAAATCAATTCCTTTTTATTATTTAATTACTTTTTCACGAATTTAAACCATTGTATATAATTTTACTAATTTTTTATATTATTCCAACATAAGAATAAATATTTATTAAAAAATAAATTTTAAACTGAATTTATTCTGTGTGTGTATCACAGATGAGAATAAATCAACAAAAAGAAATATTGAGTTTAGCGATATTTATTTCAACCATTTACTTCAAAAATGTATTTAAATCAATTATAGCTGAAAAAATATTGCAAAGCTTAAGGCTCATTTGAAAATTCAACTTTAATCCTTTTCTTTTTATTCTCTGCATACTTTATCTTACAAAGCTGTTTAATAAGCTTAAGAAAGGTTTAACAGTTTGCTGTATGTAATAAAAGTTCAAATGAATATTTAAACATTTTTGTTTGCTTGTTTATGTTTTTGTCTTGAGGATTACTCGTCTCGTTTAAGTTAAAAATCAATTCAAATGTTTTCGCACATTAGTATGCAATAAAGAAAATTTAAGCAAATGAGATTTCATTAATTATTTAGAACTATGTTTTTCTTGTAAGTAAAGTCTTAAAAAAAAAAAAAAACTTTATTGCATCATTGCAGATTGAGAAACTATCTTCTAAAATAAAAATTAGAAAATTTGTATCTCAGAAAATTTGCCGCATTAATTACATTTATTAAGTAAAAAACTTATATTTATTGTTTAATGTAAAGATAATAATGGTAGTAATAAAACAAAAATATATATGTGTCAGGAATATGTAATGTTATTAAGTTTCAACAAGTACAATAAAGAGGAACATTTAACAATATATGACTACAATTCGTACAAACAATTTTTAACGCCTAATAAGAAATCCATGGAAAATTTTGCAGTCGCATATTTGAAGCTTCTAAAAATCGATTTCTGTTTAAACAAAATCATAGGTTACAATTATTTTTTTTTTCGAAAATACACATTTTTTTTAATTAATTTTCAAAAAAATATTATGAATTGCAACTAAATAATATTTTAAGAGTCTATTTATTGAAACTTCAAATATGCAAATCCAAAATTACAATTCATTCCTCCAAGTAGTTTTTGATTTATGCTTAGAAAACTATCAGAACAGCAATCTGTTTCTTAACCATTTTAAATGAATTTAAGATTAGGAGTTCCAAACGTTAAACCTTCACAAGTCCTAAACTGCTTTACCGAACGACATCCTGTTTTGTATCCTAAGGTATTATGTATTGAAAAAATAGAAATATGATATCAAAATTATGTGTTCGTATTGAAAATTTCAGAGTTTCAGCAGGATTTCAGTATGAAGATGACCCCTATGCTTAATTATTTTAACAGAAATTGAAAAACGACATAATTTCCTGTCGATTGGCTATTTCCCCTTTATCTGTTACAATTTGGAGATTAAAATGTATGGATTATTCTCTTTTTTATGGCCGACTGTATACATCTTACAATAAAAGTTTCCAAAACTACAAATATCGTTTCTCCATGCAAAATCGTTTCTCCATGCAATGTTCACGTAAGCGTTTTACATACTTACAATTCGTTTGTGTGCTTTTTAAACGCCGATTTAATTTTCCAGCGTTCATGCTACCCCTATTAATGTACGATCTTTTTATTTTTATAATCACAAAACTTAAATTATCTGCTTTCATGCTTTAACTCATCACAAAACGATAAATCTGTAAATACCCATTCATCAATATGTTGTGATGGTTTTCTTGTGAAATACCCATCAGGGCAGCTTACATTGATATACAGGCATAGTTAGAGTATGTTTAAAAATGCTATTTATTAAACTCAAATTGGTGAATGGCTGCGATGACGCTTATTTAATTTAGCCTAATCTATTCTGCACTTAACTATAAATTACTCCTTAGATTAACACTCAGTAATACAATAAATGCAAGATTACTAATTTAAAACTCACTTACGTGTATTACACTGGCGGCTCAAATGACAATCATTAATAGCTTTGAGATGAAGCACGGCTATCGCTGCAAGTAAAGGGTAGTTTATAATTTTACTAACTATATAAATGTCACTAAAACTAGCATCCATTGATGTCCGATCTACTTTAATGTGCTATAATCAAAGTTTACTCTTACCAAAACTGGCAACGGTACTTGACTAGATGTTACACGCTTCAATACCTCAGAACACGTGGCGAATTTTAATTCCACAACAGTAGATTGGACTTTTAATATTAGATAGCCAGATCTCGACCAAGATCCACCGACACAAACTTTTGCTCCTGCTTTTATGCTCTGCAGATTGACCAGCGTAACCTAATTTTCATAAAACCATTAACCGCAGATTCCGAGAGCTACTAACACACATCGGAAAATTAAAGTAAAAGGAACGATAGATGTCACTTTTGCGCTCACATGAACATGTTAATATCGACAGAACGTTCTCATTCATAAAACTAGACTATTTTTATAAGAGATTTGCTACTCCCCAACATTTTGAATCAATTTCTTCTTTCAATGAAGATGGTTTAATATCAAAATTTCTTCAGATTGTTCTTGCAGATTAACATAATTCAGACATTCATACCGTTTTACTTTTTCGACACTATGATATTTAATTCAATTCCCTTTTCCTTATCCCTTGTCAGTCCCATTCCGTTCCTGTATATTCATTAAATAACACACATATGACATTATATGTGTTTATTTTCATAAATATAGCCCTGATTTTGAAGAAAGGCGGATAGAGATTTAATTTTCTTCCTCAGAAAATACGGTTTTAAATTTTATCTAGATTACAAGTTAAAATAAATATTTACAGCTTGCAAAATAGGAAAGTTTTTTCAATGATAAAATTAAATAACTGAAATTATATGAAACTTTCCGAAATGATATAAGCTAAAATACAGTAAACTCTTTCTTTGTTTAAATTAACATTCGGTAAGTTTAATCAAATTATTAAAATAATTTAAAGAGATATTTTAAAGAATAATTTAAAAATAATTTAAAGTCAATATTTCAATAAGCGATCATGATGAACGAAATCTTTTGTTGGTTTAAAAACAAAAGAATTATTCTTTAAATAAATATTTAAAAAAATTAACAAAACTGAGATCTTACTTGTGTGTTTAAATTGTATTTATTCTCTATAGAATTCATCAATGTTTACTCATGAAAACACAAATAAAATATTTTACAACCACACCATATTGTTCTCAATGGTTATTAAATCAACTTGTTTTTCGCCTTTTATTTTACATTTTAATTTATTTCAACAGATTTAGTATTTATTTTACTTGTATAGTCTCACGAAAACACATTCCATAATATAATAAAATTTTAAGAATCTTTTACCGGTGTATGTTATTTATTACTTTAAAACGAAATTTTGAATCAAAAAGGGTTTTTTTTTTTCATAAAAATGAAAAAATATGTAAGTCTCCTGGTTTTTAGTTCCCCTTTAAGCCTCTAAACTAAAACCATTTGATAAAAACGCCATCTCTACTCCATAAGTCTATTTATTATATTCCCTGATGTTTCATGCAAACTCCCTCAACTCCCACAAAAAAGGCCGATTTTAACAAGCACTTCCCTAACAGGCTGGGGGGTTAACATCAAAATGGGGATCCCCATTACTGGATCTTTCCCTGCAGTGGCGTGCTAAAGTGGCGCCGATGCAACTACTAAGGGGTGTAACGCTAATTTGCAGCGGGGACGAGGGGTACCAGCTCCCACTTAAGAGCGTTAGTCGATTTGTCTGTCTTTTCCCGCGCTTTTTGATCCTCCGGCACGGCAGCAAATGGATTATCGATGAGGCGTCCCGTAATCGTGGCCCGCACAGTCGATGTTAAATTGATAGGCTGGAGGTCCTTCATAGACCTTCAACATGATGCAGATTTTGATGGACTCCGTTATTCGTTACCTGGTAAAATACAATTAAGCTATTTTACAATGTATTTTTTAAACAAGAAAGTTTTTATGAAAATGCACGAAAGGATGTATAATTTTAATTTCTTTCTGGACATTTTTACCTCTATAGTGTAGGTTTCCAACATAGTTGAAAAGTGTTTATGAATTCGATTTGTCTGTCCGTCTGCCCGTGCTCTAACTAGCGCAAATATACTCGGATTACTATGTAATTGATATATATTATTGAGGATTATTATGTCATGTTTAGTATTGAAAATGGGTTTTGTAGAATTTATAGTTCGTTTACAGGGACACTCAAAATAATTCCGTTTCATTATATACTCTACGAAGAAAAATCGTTTAGAATATATTTTAATGATGTTACACTATTCCAAGCACATTGAAATTGCTGTACATCACTGAGCAGCACCACATTATGTTTACTGTAGAATATGGTGTGCAAAGCATTTATCGGTCAATTATGGGGACACGCAATGTAGTTCGGTGTGATGTGTTTGAAGTATTGTTTATGGTAGATTATTTTCGGAAGCCAGTTTTCAGTTGTAGTATGCATTTTTAAATTTAACGTATTATTTGATGTGTATAAGTTCTAGATCATATATAGGGTTGCACAAAGGAAATTTGTGGTTTTTCAAATTAAGTGTTTTTTTATACTTTCGGGTCTGCGACCTCATAATAGAACCTGTCTTTACAATGACTTTTATTTTGTCTGTTCAATTACTTTTCCATTTTCTGCATGAAGTAATGATAATATATGTGTTGGAATTGGCTATTTGCACTTTCTTATTTATATTTCTACGTTTAGTAATAAAACAAACAAAAAATAGTTAGCTTAAAACGCTATAATCTGTGTACACCGTTTCTTATACTTTTACCCCAAACATGTAAAACACGGATGGTGGCTTCATTTAGAACTTTTCATGAAAAAAGGTTAGTACTTTAGAAAAATCCCTAATAATTCTTTATTCTTGTTATCTTTATTGATGAAAACCGACGTTCGACTTAAAATGAGAAACCCCGCATTTCCATCTTAAAAGTAATTTGGGACTCCGGTTCTACATTATCTATACTAATAAAATAAATTTGTTTGTTTGTGTGCGATGGCTAGCGAAATCTACCGCACGTAGAAATCTGAAAATTTAGATGAGGATAGTCCAAAACATGTCCCAGTGCACCTAAGAGTCAGAATATTAATATTTTGAAAATTAGCGTTGATATTAATTAAAAACCCATCGAGCATCTCATCAAAAACTCATTAAAATGCGCTTCGAAAATGGCTATTTTTATCGTAACCGCAAAAGAAATTGCCATTTTGATAATTCCAGAAAACGAAATATTCTCATTTTCGCGTATCCTCGAATATTAAAAAATCTATTGGAGGTATCGGTTCGAAACTCACAGCAGATATGCAGTTTATTTTTATGATTCCAAAAATGCAAATTTTGTGAAAATCGGACTGTAACTGTTCTTTATTTCGACCCAAAACTGACCAGACTTGAGAAATGGACCCAGACAGAAAAGAGGGTTACTGTAAATAGGGGCGGCAAGATTAAAAATCAACTCACCGTTTTGTGGACCTATTCAAATGAATAAAACTATGACATTTATCGATTTGATATTAGACTTATAGACATAAAAAAATCGCGATCTCAAAAAAAGAAAAATTTATAAAAAATCGATCCGTATCTTTTCGAAATATCAATTAAAAACTTATTAATGAAAATGGAAAATGATTTTATTTTTCTTTCAACAGGGCAGGTGCACAGGAATCGCACAAGTTTAGATAATTCTAGACTACGAAATATTCTCTTTTCACAGTATAAAATGGCGGACTTTTTTGCCCCTGTACAATTATTAAAACTATTGTATTTACCGGTTTGAAAATTACACATCTATGCACAGAATGTAACCCTGGGCCCAGAAATCTAATTTTCATAAAAATCTGATTATTACAACTGGATACATTGATTAATATATTTCATTAAATTGATCACAGAAAAAGAATGGATTTTAACATATCATTTCACGCCAGACATAGTGAGTCTGATTGAAGGAAGGGAAATATAAAATACGGAATTAAAAATTGAGTGGGATTATTATAGGATATATTAAATTATTAAAATATAGGATTTTCGGATTGGAAAATTATGCATCCCTGTTTAAACCGGTCTGGGGATTAAGATTTTCTAGAAATTTTTAAAATAGGCCGATAATTTTTCATTTTAGTTAAAGTCTGATTTTTGTATAAAAAATAAAACGCTAATGGACAATGGTGTAATTAATAAAGAAACAATTTCAAATGCGAATAGGGATTATTAATACAGAAGAGGAGAGGATATATAGGTAACTATACTTTTTATTAAATATTGGATTTAGACCACATGAGAGATATTATTATGATAGAATAGAATATAGTCTTCGCCGGCTACGGGCCTCTAATAAATCGAAGTTTTAAATTTTTATTTGTAAAATTTGCGGAAATGGGAAGAAGGGGGTGAGGGGGGGGGGAGCGGCTTTCTTCGTTATTTAACAGGAATAAATTTTGAATTCAAACTGTTATTCGCGTGAAAAAAAAATCTCAAAGTTTTACACAACTGCATCTGAATAAAAATCAGCAATTTTCAATACAAATATACGACAGAAATAGACGTCATTTATTTATTTTTATGCAAAATTTATGCATTTAATTAAAATTTTTTATATAGAAATCTTTGAGTATATAAATACTACAGGTATACACTGAACCATAATCGCACTTACTGGCTTGATGGTGAATACATCTATACTATAAATTGATGCGATTTTTTTTTTATTTAATCCAATGTCTTCATCAATATTGGTATATTATATTCAAAATAACGTCTTTATTTTACTATTATACGATAAAAAGTGTCTGAACGTGCTGGTAACACAATTAAAAAATCTAAATAGTTATTAATGAATTAATTGTTTTACTTATTACTCGATTATTCCCTCATGTGTTTCTAATAACAAATTAATTAAATTTATTTAACAATTACTTATTCACACAACATTAGTTGCTAATAAGAAACGATACTTAATCTATTCCTTTCGTTTCCAATGTATGTTACTGAAGAAATTTCCATGACTATCATGATGTATAAAAGCATTTGTGCATGTAAGTGGGAACATCTGATAAAGCAGCCATGGCACTTAAAACATTCTCTTATGACATATGATAGATTAAACATTTCTGAAGCTCAAAAACTACATGCATGTTAAAATATATGGCAATTAATCAAAGTATAATGGGTGGACCGACATCCATGACAAGTGTTTGAATTAATTTTATTTTTTCATTCAGTTCGACATGGATTTAATTCTAGATAAAACTATGAATGAACACATGTTTTACAGTATTTTTAACATGTTTTGAATGATTAAAATGTCAATGTTTTAAAAACGTGTCTTTGATCACTGAAATATCGAAAAATTGTCATTTGACAAAATTCACAAAAATTAGGTATAAAGAAAACGCTAACTATACAAATAGATATATAGGAGATATTTATTAATTGATTATATATATAATTTCATTTAATAAAATCTGACCATATCTCTAATTTAAATATGGCGTGTAATTTTATTATATTAAATAGCTTGCAAAATAAAAATGAATAAATAATAATAATAATAAATGAATAAATAATAAAAAAATAAAAGAAAATAAATAAAGAAAGAAAATAGCTTGGAAAAAAATATATACATATATATTGTTATTAAAATCAGTTCACTTTTATTGTTCAGAAGGGGGGATGCGATGAGCGATTATGTTAATTGGCTGACATGTTTTTTTTCACTTATTTGGCAAGAACTTTTACAACGAGGAACATTCTTTTTTTCTATAACTTTCGAAACAGCTCTCGCACACGCACCGAGGTTAGCACAATTTTTGTTTTGCTCCATTTTGGCGAGAAAACCCAGTTTTCGGGTACCTGTTAGGCGTACTTGCTAAAACAACATATTAGTTTTATTTTATTAGGAAAAAATTATTTTATTATAAAATACACACATTTTTTTTATTATAAACACCCACTAAATTAATTTATACACACACCATGATTAATTTATTATAAAACACACAATATTTAATTTATCATAAAACACACAGTATTTAATTTATTACAAAACACACAATATTTAATTTTATATAAAATTAACAGAGTCTGCTCTACCGTGTTGCCATACGTAGCAAAATCTCGACAAAATCGCCGCGTTGCGCAGGCATAAAATCGCCATTTTGACGCCAAAAACATATCCGGTGCGTCTGCGACAGCTGTACCTAACTTTCTTTTATTTAAAAAAAATATTTTTAGCAAATAAATATGTGTATAAATTATAATTAAATAGACATCATAATCAAACATTGAATAAAACTAAAAAACAAAACATTGATATCAAATAATAAAATAAATTACAGTAGACGTTTCAACCTTTATACAAACTGCTCATCAATACAAATATCAAGCAAAAAATTCCAGTTCACGTTCATAATTTTGCATTCAAAATATTAAATCACCAAAGAGTGTATGCCACAGTAGGGCCGCAATTTCTGGTAGTATTTCACTGATTAGGAGCTTGTATAAAGAATGAAGCGTGTGATATGTGTTAAACGTTTATTTTATGTGTTGTTTCTTAGTTTTATCAAGTGCCTTTTTAATTTTAAAATTCTCATTCAGACGTAATGCGTTTAGTCATTTTATAATGCGTATAAACTGTTTAAAATTGAAGTATTAAACGTTAAACTTACATTAAGTCAAATAAATATCATATGCTAATTCATCAAATAAATATCTAATATAAATCCCCCTCCCCTCCCCCCCCCACAAAAAAATCCTTTTAAAGGCTTCTATAACGATATGGAGAAGAACTTGACATCGAAGAAAAGCTAAATATATCGGAACTAATAGATTAAAATTTTAAATGTAAAAAATAATTTTCATTGCACAGCGAGCAGCAGAAAATCGATATTTCTTTCACTACATTATTATTCTTTCAGCAGTAAAACTAGTTTTACGGGCAGACAGGAGAAAAAGTTGAAGCAAAGTAATTGCAAGATTGAAAATGAGAAAGCTTAAAACGATAGTAGTTTGACAAATTGAAAAATAGAAAAGTACAGTTGCTAAGGAATTAAAAAATTATGGGAGGGGGTCAAGTAATCATTTTCAAATAAATTAAACATTTAGGATTATCAATAATTATTAACATATTTCTGGGATTAAATAATCGCTCAAACTAGTAATGCCTTTATCGCAAAAACAACATTTTGATTATTTTAAATAAAATATTTAAGACATAGAAATCTAGAGATTTACAATTATCAAATTGAGGGGACAACGTAAGTTCAATTGGGGGGAGGGGGTGGAGAAATTGAAAAATGATATAATGAAAAGTCTATGATATAATGAAAAGTATTCAGAGAAAATAAACAGTCCTTGAGTATAAGTGCATAAAATCGTGTTTCTCGTTACAAATCGAAAAGTTAAAAATCTTCAAACTATTCAGCAATGCTAACATGGAAGTCGTGTGACTGCGTGTGTCGAGTATTAAATATTAAAATGAGTAAGATATTGTTCAAAATGAAAAAATAACTTGCAGAGTTGAGATTAAGGCTCTTGATCTGCAGATTTGCATGTTAGAATTAAATTCAATACTTACAATGTTTCTTCGTAAACAGAGTTTTTTTTCCCAGAAAATAATTATCAAACATTGAAAATTAGAAAAGAGGGGGAAATCCCTTTTATTGACACCTAATCAGTAACTGACACTTAAGCAGAAATCTAACTCAAATAAGCATTTTCTTGTAAAATTCTCTAAAGTAATGTCATCTAGTGGCAACTTATTTGTCTTAACTGTTATAACTTATTTTTCAACTATTGGTTTTCAGGAAAGGGATGGTGTCAGTTACTGAAAATATTCACAATATTTATGACAAAAATTAATTTTTAGTAATAAAAAGTATAATTTTTCAAAATTTTGTCAACAATATTTTTTAAATGTATCTTGACTATACTTTCAAAAACAAAGATAAGTATAAAATAGATTTCAAACTTTGTAATAGTAATTTGAACAAGAAAAATCCTTAAAGTGTCAGTTACTGGGCGTTTCAGCCTATTATACATAAAATATACTAAACTAGAATTAGAAAATTTTGTGATTTCATTCAAGGTGGAAATATTTGAACCCGTTAAGCTTCTAGTTATCGTTTGACCTGGAAAATGTACCATAATTTTTAACTAAAAAGTAAAACAACAAAAATATTTATATGATTCAGACAATTTTTTTGAAAATATGTATTTCGTTAATTTTAAGCAGAAGAAAGAAAGAAGACGTGTAGAATGGTTTATTCAACGTAATAAAATGTGTAATGTATATGCATGTTCATAGTCATTAAACAAAAATGCAGCGAATTAAGATTTGATATTCTGAAAAAAAAAGTTCATGTTCAGATTAGGAACATTGAACACATGAATAACACAGATCAATGCAATAATTTATTTCAAATCAGAAAAGTAAAAACTAAAGTAAGCGTTTAGAACTGCAAAAAATATCTAGAATATTAAAATATTTCGTTATCTCAGAGGAATATGATTATAATTAAGTGATGATAAATCTTGATTACTTTTCAAATACGATAAATTGTTTTGCAAGTTTGTCAACTTTAGACTAATTCATTCCCTCAATCATAATAGTGTTAAAATTGAGATCAAGTTGAACTAAGCTAAATCAGAGCCTCCAATTCAAAAATATTTCGAGAACGATTTTTTTCTTTTCCAAACTTTAATTAATTTGACAGATTATAATGATAACTACAACTAGAAACTAACAGAATCTCTTTTTTTTTTTTTACTACATTTAAATCATTTTATTTATCTCTCATTTAATTTTACCTGCTTTGTTTCCTTGTGATACAGGAAATGCTTTAACACCACAAGCCATCTTATCGTAGTCGAACAGTAGACGAGTATGAGATGCATGTCATTGAAGAGGACTTTTCACTAAAAATAATCCAAATTCGGTTATAGTTAACAATGAAAGGAGGATTCAGTTCGGTGGCTGTGTCGGAAGCAAAAACGATGAAATGTGATATTTGGAGTATCTTAAATTTCTAATCTGTTGATTTTTTTTAAAGAAAAACGACAAGATGAACTTTTTTTTTTCCTTTCTCTTCTTAAAATTTATTATAGAGACACGAAAATCTCTTTAACAAATAAAAATGAGCATACAATGTATTAAAATAGGAAGCAATAAACTTACGTTTAGTAATCATAAGCAAATACATTTTATCAATAAATAAAAATGCCACAAACAACATATTACGATTCAAATAAAATGTTCCAGAAGCTTCAATAACGATTCAAATAAATAACCTGACACTGACAGGAAGCAACTTTCATTTTTCATTTGACTGTAAGTTAAACAAGCAAACAAATCCTGCAGAGCACCTAAAAGAAAAAATATACGCATTATTTCTTATTCAAAGTGACAGTGGCATTTTTACACTCGGTTCATTTTTGATGACAAATGATAAGTAAAATGCTTATGGTTACAGCATTAGAATTTCAAATAGACTTCAACAAGTAAAAAAGTTAGTTTTGCTAGTACAACTCATACGATTAAATAAAATTAAAACAAGTGCGTTAGAAAATATTATTGTACGTATTAGTAAAGATATTGCAAAAAAACATAATTAATTGTCTTAATTTCTGATTAATGAATTTATTTATTTTTGCAAAGCAATTGATTACATAAACTTGACATTTATTATTTTTTCATAAAAAAAGTAGAGCAATATGAATTGTTTCTGAGAAAATATGAAGGAGCTAAATTTAATTTATTATTAACGAAATTCCACTTTTGTTCGGAAACGTAATTTTTGCAGAAAATCTGCACTACATACTGAAAGAAATTTCACTATTTTTTAAGAGTGTTCTACAGTTTAAAACTATTGAAAATTGTGAGCATTCTTGTGCTAAATAGAAGCAGTTATTAATTTTATTGCCACACTATCATTTAAATAGAACAATATCCATTTAAATATATATTTTAGTTTGTCAAATTAAATAAATAAATAAAACTGCAATATTTACAGACGGTTAATTGCGTCAATTTATGTTTCAGATAATTTTCATATCATCGTCTACTTACACATTACAATAAAAATTAAAAATTTAAGAATATGTTTTGTTTTCAAAACGATTACCCAATATTAAAAAATTCTGAAAGCTTCACCTTATCATTTTAATACTTTGTTTCCAAAGTCATATGATTTTAGTATCTTATACATTTATCATTGTATATATTGAACATGTCAATATAAACTTTTCTCCAGAAAACGGATATGATACGATCTAAAATTTCTTTAAAATCTACCACTATCTTTTTTGTTACTAACCACAATAACATGAAAATTATTTTTAGATGTTTAAAACTATTCTGCGCTCAGAAGCATTGGCCAAATTTAAGATAGTTAAATTGTGTGACACTCCCTATTTACGTCCCAGACGAAGAAAAAAACCCAGTCTTATAATATTAAGATAGTATGATGTAATTCAACTAAAAATAATTGTAGAATACGTTTATATAAAACAAATCAGCCTTACGGTATTAAAAATTTCAAATAACGGACGAGCTTTTAATAGTCTTATAGACAAAATATTTCTTTAGTTGTAATTAAATAATATGACTTTTATATTTTTAGTAATTTTAGTATATATTTTTCCATAAAAAGTGTTAAAAGTAAAACAACAACAAAATACCAATGATTTATGAAAGACGTATGGCTTTTACAATATGACAGATAACCTCGTAGTGATAATTTAAAATCTAAATTAGGATATTTGAAAAAAAAATATATTAATGTTAAATGAAACACATTTCGTAATTGTGGTTTAACGGAACGTGATATAGATTTTAATTAGACAGGCAATTAAATTCCTGTAGATATGTGTTTTCTGTTACTTAAAACTAAAGTAGTGAACCAAATAAGTTAACGTACACTGCAAAATATTACTGTCAGACATTGTCAAAAATCTTCCAAATCTTGCAAAAAATTTAATAAAAATTCAATGTCAATATGTAATTACTCGCAGTTTCAGAAACTTTTCCTCAATCAAAAGAAGCTATTTAGAGAAAAACTAATAAAAAATCCCAGAAACCGACAATTTTCCGAGATTTACGGAAGAATCACTTCTGAAATAAATTGCTCCATTCATTGTATAAACATTTCGAAAAATATGTTTATGTTAATTTCTGAAATTTCTAATTGCTCTGTCTTTTAAAAGTTTTTGAAAATAATGGAAAGGTTTCCAATATCATGAGTAATTGCGGGGTTACAGTGAATATTCGTAAACACTTCTTCTATATTAGAAAATGCTTATGCCAATGCGATTTGTAAGTATGTTTTCAATGACGAATAAATGCATATGTTTGTATACATAATGCAACTACATGTGGCTATAATTACATTTCTTAAAAATGAGGATGATTCAGAACGAAGAGATGCGTAAGCCAAATAGCCAAATACATTTTTTTGGAAATATGTATGTATGCTTATAATTTTAATGAATTAAATTATATATTTGATGAAGTATATGTATAAATAAGTCAAATAATTAAGAATGGTGAATAAAACTCTAATATAAAACTTATTACTTACTACGGAACTGAAAGAAGTGTTAGTCACCGATTTTGATAAGGGTGGTATCGTCGAAAAGATCTCATCGTGGGTAGTAAAAAACTCAATGGAACTACCCGTCTAAAATGAGCCGTTTTCGAGATATCCGATAATTTATGTCATACAATTTGTTTATTTTGCTGATATTTATGAGAAAAGAATGAAAGAAAAGCAAGTCACACGTTGTTGGTCATATACAATAACTGGTAGAATGTCTATAATGTCAGGAACTAACTCCTGGCCAGGTCCTGTAGGATGAAAAGAGTCCATTGGCAAAGAACATACACTCCTGTTTTTGAATCAGTGGTCAGGACAAAGAGAGATAGAGCTCCTGAAAAAGAAATTGGGAGGGAATGTACAGCTCATGTTCTTTCCTCCCAATACGACAAAGTACCTGGAGCCACCTGATGTGCAAACGTAATTTCCAAACATAAGTAACATAATTAAATTATCAGGAAGCCATTTAACAGCAAAAATTACAAATTTAACGACTAGCATAAATACATTGTAATAAAGAAATAAACAAATTGTGTGACAAATTGTCGGATATTACAAAAACGACACATTCCGAAGGATAGTTCCATTGAGTTTTTTACTTTCCACGACGAGATCATTCGAACGATACTACTCTCGTCAAAATCGGCAAGTAACACTTCTTGCAGTTCCCTAGTTAGTAGAAAATACATCCAAATGTTTCACCTTTATCTGCATTTTTAACATTATTTCGCAATTATCTTTATTGGGTGTTTCCTTGTTACTATTTTTTTAAGAAGTTATTTTTAATGCATCTTATGACTATAATCTTACATTCTACCACTTCATAATATTTAACTTCAATCCAATTATACATGAATTTAAATTTAACATTACACCAGGTGAGAAAGACATACCACCAACTGAATATTGTTACCATAAATTTATTACAAACACCAGGTAATAAGATTTAAGAAGGGGCACCAAAATTTAGTACAAGTTAACACACATAATACAAAATATAAGAAAAGGGAGAGAATGGCAAAATAAATTCGTTTACTTTTAAATTTTACTTTTAAATAAAATCAAAGAAGGTAACAATATTCTCATATCTTTCACAACCTTAAAAAAAAGAAAAACACCCAATACTTCTAAATTTCAAAAACATAAAGTATTCATAAATAATGACGAATAACAGTGAAAATTACACTAATTTTGAATAACTGAATGGAGACAAACTCTCATATTTGAGAGGATAAAACTCAGAAAATTTGCAAGTTAAATCCAAAATGACATTATTTTATGAATACATTTATACCTTCAAAATTTAGGGACCAAATGAAATCGTATAGTTGAGCACATTACGTATTTTATAAATCATTTGAAAAGCTGTGAATCAAGATGATAGGACACATTTTTAATTACCTAAACAATAATATTTCACTTAATAGGATTCTCTTAATACTTCATAAATTTATTAACTCTCTTTAAAATGTATAAAATTTCACAATTAACTTAATTCAGAATAAACAATTTACTTTAAGTGCATCAATAAACTTTAATCTATAAAATTTACTATCATCTGTTTAGCTATTTAGTTCTATTTACATTTGGATATTTAGATTAGGTCTACACATTTCACCATATTTCATCTTAAATCCACATTAATTTAAAATTATATTTGTCATATATATATCTCTTACAGAATTAATATTTTTAAAGAAAACATGTGTGATTGAATTTCACTCCATATGAATTCTGTTATCAGTTTTAAAAAAAAAACAATGAAGGTGGACTATTTCACAGAATAAAAATATAAGGGCAACAAAGCTAAAAACAAGGAAAGGGGGTTTAATTTACTATTAATTTACAGATTTTAGACTAAAAGTGCAGAAAAGAATTACTTGTTAAATAATATTTATAAACACATCTGAATAAAACAATAACAGAATTCTAAATTCACATTACACATATTTAATTGCTGTTATTATATTCGGGCATAGTTATTATTGTAGAAATTTAACATTAACATTTAAGTTTTTATTACTTGAATAAAATATTTAACATCAATACTGCTACTTATGAGAGTCTATCTATAATAATTAGAGAAGGAGAAATGTATAAACAATGAGAAAAGGAAACATTTTTTTTTATCATCGTTTCTTTTTAATTAATTAACACATAATATGTAGACAACATTTATCCGAACACTCTATTTGGCATTGATACTGTAATTTCTTATATTGAAATCATTTAAAATAGTTTTAAAAAACAGTTCATATACCTATAGGATAAGCACAATTCAACATTATAAACATATAGAAATGAATAATTTTACTCACACTCTTGAAGACAAAGCAAATCACCTTTGCACAAATACAAAAATTTCTTGTACCAACCAATTTTCATTGTATTCTTGGTCACTCACCCAGTTGGCAGTTTAGGATACCTATTACACTCATATGGGGTAAGACTACTGCTGTTATCTATTTCCACTCATCATCCAACGATGTTATCTCCTTGAATTCTCATATTTAGCAGCAACCGCCTTTCAAAAGGGAGTACCTTCTCATAAATTTTTTAGGAGCCGAACCTTCTTATGTTATCTGCAAGACTCCGCTTTACCGATATTACCTCCGGGACTTATTTTTTTGGAGATTCGCACAGCTAAATACTGCTCCACTACCAGTCCAAACTTATCAACTCAGGGATACTTTGATAACTTGGTAATTGTCGTCTCATGTTCATCTCTATCATCTGAACATCATACAGCATCAAGACTCGCCTTAGATATTTTCATAGAAAGGAAATTGTCACTTTCAAAAAAGTGTTTTCAACTCACACTAAGCGATATGCCTCATTCTAGAATCTAATTATGAGAGATTATTCAATCTCGACTTCTTTTCAGCTAGGTGTCATATCAACTACTAAAAAACGATCCCTTCTCGGAGCTCAGGGGTAGAGTGGGAAAGCATCTTCCCGCCAAAAATGAACCCCCTCGCCCGTACCGAATTTTATTGGCTCGCACCTACATCACTAGCTGTTTTCTACTCACTGACTGACCTTCTCATATCACCTCTCTCTCCTCGAACCTATATGGGACCTACCCATTTAAAAAAAAGGGGGAACGGGGGCCTATCGCTTCTGTTACTATGCGCTAACTACATGGTAACAGAAAAATACTTGAAGGAACGGGTCACCTAATGGTCCTTTTTTGACCGAAATCCTGGGGGAAGGTTGACTGCATGTCCTACAAGGTTAAACTTTGCGGGTATTTTTCCTGGAATAAGTGGGGTTGAACAACAAGGTCACAACAATTTACACTTGGGGTTGATATTACGAAAAGGAAAAAAAAAAGGAACATTTAACTAGAATTTGGAAGAAAGAACTGCATTACTTACCATGTTATACATTTAAAAAAAAAAAAAGAAAGTGAAAGAAAAATTAACTGAAAATTTAGAGAAATGAAGGGTTATGTTAATATAAGTTAAAAAATTAGAATTTGCGAAATATTCTACAACAAGACTCCCCTATCCTGAATAAAAAAAAAAATTTTGACAAAAAAAAAATTTTTTTTTTTTTTTTAACAAAAAAAAAGAAAGTATAAAGCTAACTCCCAATGGAGAACTCGATTTCCTACTCCAAGCTAGTTAACCTAGACTTGTTAAAACCAAAAAATTGGAAAAATGAAGGTAAAATGGTTTACTGCCTGCTGGAGAAACACCTACGTGGGTCCAAGATACTCGAACAAATCAAACAGCGACTCGAAGAGCTTCCAAGCATCACATAGTTGAAACCCCGCTCGTCACACTCCGGAATGTGCAATTCGAGCTGCACACAATGAACCGTCCACCTGACCACATCCCTAAAAGAAAAATGGAATTGAGTTTAAAAAGGAATTTATACATAAGTAAAAGCTGTGAGCCATATAAGTAACCATGGGGTTTATCACAACCAACTGAGCCTCTACCCTTGCCTTCAGATTTGCCTACAGTTATCTGTATTAGATGATACCTACTGAAAATTTTCACCAACTTCCCGAAACAGACCAGATATCCAGACGGTGAACTCTCATTTCACCACTACTACTTTCTACACGTGAGTATGCCACTCCACCGTAATTGCCATGTGTAACTGCAGCTAGGCCCCAAAATTGTTGCTAAAATTAAATAAATTTAAGTTTAAGGTTAATTAACATGTGAAGGACTGCCAACTGATACTTTTCACATTTTATATATACATCAAGACACAGGCTGGAGATGCAGATGTAGATATATATATACATAATACACAAATAAAATCTTTTACTCGACATATAACAGTGTGTGAGTCAAAGGTAATAAAAAAAAGTATTTAAATCAAATTCATAGAAATAGCACTAGGTTACATACAGGTAAATAGCATAACACAAAAAAAAAAAAACACAACAGAGATGCAATATTTCATTTTCAGTTTAAAATGCTTTACAAAAAAAAAAAAAAAAAAAAAAATACATGAATGCAAGTTCATTGTATTAGCAGGGAACCCCTATTCATTTGAAAAGTTCATATTTTGATTGTTGGGGTTTTACTTGGAGTGTACAAATGCACTTACAGATCATTGTGCATACATTAGTGTATGTCTGCAACTCTGTATTCCTATGGGAACAATTACCATAGCCTAGACAACTTTAAAAAAGCAGAAACTAAAAACAACATGCAAAAAAAAATGTGAAAAACAAATTCCACTACTACCAGGTAACTCTGCCAACAAGATAAAAAAAAAAAAGGGAAAAAAAGAAAATATAAACACAATTACCCAAATTTACAGAAGAGAATAGAATATAGAAGGTATAACAATGTACACACCGAAAGTGTATATGTACGGCTGTAAATAAGTCACACCCCACATACAGAAATGTATAAAATATCTCTGTAAGATTTGCACATATACCCAACAAATTACAACTTCCGAGAAGGTAACACAAATAAGTAAACTAAATAAGTGTTAGAATTAGCTATATACATACAATACAATTATATTTTCAAAAGGAAGTAAAAAAGGGGAAAAAAAAATTTACCCAAATCCCTTCGCTTGCATCACGTAATTTTCAAAACATCCCCCAAAAAACTCCAAACATCCCAGAAATAGCACGAATTTTGGTTAAAAATTTATAAAAATTTACAAAAAGTGGGTGCGGAGCGGTATGCATGCCAAAATATAACATAATACCCAATACCCTTCTAAAAAAGGTACATATAAAGCTCCAAAAACGCTTACTAACACTTCCGGAAAGCAATCAAAACAAACCCATTTTAAGTTGAAAAATTTTCAATTCCGAGTTTTAATTTCGATAAATTTCCTCAAAAACAGATTAAAACACATATAAATACAAATTAATTAGACTATATACAGAAAACATTGAGTGAAAAACAGATAAAGTCGTTACTCTTTATAAATGGGACGAACGCTTCTGTCCCGAAATGAATAATCGACCCGTGGAGTCGATCTAGAACGACCGAGGCGTTTCGATTTCGCGACAGGCCGTATCGAATCACCCTCAGTTGCTTTTTCGTTGCTATCGGACTGATCAACCTCTCTGCCTCTTTCAGCAACATTAGGCTCCTCTTGTGTGCTACCCGAACTTTCCCCTACCGGAGCAATCTGTGGATGTGACTCTTCCCCTCCCGGACTGACCTGTGGTTGTGGGGAAAGAGCACCAATTTCGGTTGAAACGCTGCGCGCCTCCTCCTCGTCTTCCTTAGTTACGGTTTCAGTGTTGCAATCATTCTCGTTTTCTTGCGCTAAAGGGGGCGGAACCCATGCGAAATATCGTCTATGTCTAGTAGTACGGAGGTGGGTTGGTTGCTCGCCACTCTGAATCGGTTCTGTTTCATCGATGGGCGGATTGTGAATCGAATTTCCGTTAGTCGTTTGTTGTTGTGGATTGTTTTGGTTAGTAATCTTCCTGTCTTTGAATAACGTTAGTCTATCAACATGGACAACTTGGGTATTTTTCGGGTTAGCAACTAAAGCGATCTTAAAATTTACATTATTTAATTGTTCAATAATAGTAAAAGGACCGTTATTTAATTTACTTAGCTTTTTAGTCTGTCCTGGCTCAATTCTAGGTGTGTAAAGCCACACTAGATCACCTACTTTTAGATTTTTACACACTGCTGTTTTTTCTCTGTATTTCTCCTGAGTTTCAGCTGCTTTAACTAGATTGTTATGGACTTCTGCATATACTTTTTGGAGAGCAGGAATTACAAGTTCACAGAAAGACGGTGCATCGTTGTAATTAAGTTTAGGTGGTTGTGAAAATACATGATAGGGAAGATTTAAGTTTCTACCATACATGACAGCTGCCGGTGTTAACTTTGTTGATGAATGTACAGCGGTCCGCATTGCTAACAGAGCAAATTTAAGTTTAGAGTCCCAGTCTGTTTGATTTTGATTTACAATATGAGAAAGTGCATTCTTTAACGTTCTATTTTGGCGTTCCACCTGAGCATTTCCGGGTGCATGATAAAAAGATGTTCTGATATGTTTTATGCCAAACATACTGTATACATGCTCAATCGCATCCGATATTAGGTTTTTTCCATTATCTGTCGTTATATAACACGGTGCTCCATATCGGGATATGAAATCTGCCAACGTGTCCGCTATTACATCAGAAGTAATTGAACTGACAGCATACGCCTCTGGCCATTTGGTAAAAGAGTCTATGTATGTGACTATATATTTATTTCCTGAAAATGTTTGTGGCAAGACGCCTATGATATCTAAGTGTACTTTATTTAGAGGAAATTCAGGGGTGGGCATACGCTGAAGGGGGGCAAGCTGATTTGCCTTATGGGCTCTTTTCTCTTGACAACTAACACAAGATTCTACCAGGTGTTTGACATCTGCCGACATCCCTGGCCAGTAAAAGTGCTCTCGGATGCGGTCAATTGTTTTCTGGAAACCTTGATGACAAGCAGCTAGAGAGTCGTGTGTTAGAGTGAACACTTGCAAAACCAGTTCCTTAGGAACCACTAACTTGATGGGGTTGTTTAAAATCAAAGATTCTCTAGTATCCTCACATACCAAGATATCGTCTCTAAAAAAGAATTTCATATACCTAGGTGAGATTTCCAATTTCTGCTCCAATTTTTTTACAATTTCACAGCATTTCGTGTCCGATTTTTGGAACTCGCAAATTTTTCCCATAAGGTTTGAGTATGGTTCAAAAGATGTTTCTTTAGCTACCTGAATACTAAAATTGCAGCTAACTGCACTTGTAGGCTTCTCTACATTAGCAAAACGCGATAGGAAGTCTGCCACACTGTTACATTTTCCCTTGACATAGTTTATTGTAAAGTTATAGTCTGATAAAGTGCATATCCACTTGGCCATGCGTGACGTGGGATCCTGAATCTTCAACATAAAGGTGAGTGGAGCATGATCTGTATAAATGGAAAAATGTGTACTGGCTATATAACACTTAAAATGTGCAGTGGCCCAGACAAGGGCTAAAAGTTCTCTTTCGGTGGCAGAGTATCTTGTCTCTGCATCTTTCAGTCTCCTGCTAGCAAAGGCGACAGGGTGTATCATTTTGTTATTATCCAATTGTGATAACACTGCCCCTAAAGATTCACTACTTGCATCAGAATATATAATGAATTCTTTGTCAAAATCAGGTAAAGCTAAACAGGGTTTTGAGATAAGAGCTTTCTTAAGATCATCAAATTCCCGCTGGGCTGCCTCGTTCCAGACAAAACGCCCTGTTTCTTTAGTGAGGTCTATTAAATTAATTGCTCTTTTAGTAAAATCTGGGATAAAGCGTCTGTAAAAAGACAATGTGCCGATGAAAGATCTGACACCTTTACGATTTGTAGGAGGTTGTAACTTTTCTATAATTTCAATATTTTTATTAATGGGGGATACTTGACCACCATGAATCTCAAAACCAAGATACTGAATTTTGTCTGTCAGGAAATTACATTTGCTGGGTTTAAGTTTTAAGTTATGTTGGCGAAGCCTTTCGAATACTAAGTTAAGTTTGGTAAAATGAGACTCAATGTCTTTAGAAGATACTACAATGTCATCAATATACACTAATATACCCAAATTTCCGAGATCCCCAAAAATGGCATTCATTAGTCTCTGAAAGCTATTTCCTGAATTAGCCAATCCAAAACAGTTGCGCGACCACTCAAATAATCCTTTATGCGTAATAATAGCAGTTTTATGCATGTCTTCAGGTCTAATGACTTGTTGAAAAAAACCACTAGTAAGGTCGAGAGTTGAAAAATAATTGGCACCTGAAAGGGAGTCTACAGAGTCTGTGATATTAGGAATGGGGTATGCATCTTTTACCAAGTTTTTATTTAGCTTCCTAAAATCAACAGCTAATCTGTATGTACCATCTGTTTTTTGTACGAGAATGACTGGAGAAGAAAATTCTGACATTGAAGGTGACAAAATATTAGCTTCTAATAAAATGTTTAATTGGTCCTCCATTTCCTGGCGCAGTTTATAAGGGACTCTATATGCTTTGCAACGAACTGGTTTATCAGAGGTTAGATTTATGGTATGGGGAATAGTGTCACAGCCAGGTAAATCTAGTACAGAGGCTGCGAACACATCTTTGTTCTTATCCAGGAAATCTTGCATTTGTGCTTTTAAAGGGGTGTCTAAGTGGTCTAAATTAATTTCAGAGCTCCATTTTAAATCTGCATGGTCGAAATCTGCAATTGGGGGGTCAACATTTACATTACAATTTAAATTACATATCTCTGGGGTTAAATTTAAGTTGTCTTTACATTTAAGAATTTTGGCAACATATGTTCCTTTATTTAAATTAATAGAATTATCTGAGAAATTAGCAAAAGATAAAAATAAACCATGCTCTTGTGTGCAAATGGTTCTAGAAATAAGGAGGCCTTGATGCATACTTCTAGCAAGGGGTTCTAACATTATAGTGTCATTAACATTTACATTTAATTCTTTATTACACTTAACATTAGCTAAAATTTTAGTTTGGGGGGGAATTGTAAGTTTGTCACATAATGCGGCAATGCCTATGATAGTCTTGTCATTACTCTCATTGCTACTCATTCTATTTTCACTCTCATTATTTTGTGTGTTCCCATTTAATTGTTCCTCCATATCATAAAAAACAGTCTCATCAGATTTGCTAGCATTATCCGCATGTTGTGCAATATGGTTTACTTGTTGAGCCTCAGTAGTCTGTGGTATACTGTAGTTATTTGTGGTACCCTCTACTTTTTCACTTTGTAAGACACTATTACTTTCACTTGACACCTTATTCTGCCCACCATTCTCGAATTCTCCACTAATACTACTTATGGTACCCTGAACTGTCTTTACATTACTACTACAGTCTACCTTCTGCTCCCTTTCACCTTTGTTGACATATTTGCACTGGGAATTTTCAGGGTCATAATTATCACAATTACACATTTTTGAATCATTATTATACATATATTTACAATTATATTTACAATTATTTACTATAACCCCTACATTATTTACAGAATCCTGACACTGTTCAGTATTTTCCTCGACGTTTTCCACACTCTCAGTAGACTCACTAAGATTATGGCAACCCTTGTTTGTCTCTAATTTGGAATGACTTTGCATATCAATTTTTTGTTTACATTGGGTTTGTTCAGGGCTTCTAAGAGTGATAGCATTGTCTGAACAATCAATGAGAACTCGATACTTTTTTAAAAAAGGCATTCCCAAAATAGCAGAAAATTCCTCCGCCAGCTGACCTGGTACAACAAAAAACTGTGCCTTGCACAGCGTATCATTAATTTTAAATGTTGCGAGTACACTTTGATTGAGATGAACTTTTTGACCAGTTACTGTCACAATCGGTGTGCAACACTCTTCTATAGGGCTACCTGTGAACAAATTGAGCATAGTGCTACTCAACAAATTGATAGCCGATCCCGAGTCACATAACGCAGTAATATTTTTATTACTTACAGTAATTTTAGTAACTGGGAGACTATATAAATGGGGTGAAAACACACTATATACAGGGGGTGAGTCGTTTGGCTTTTGGGGGATCAATTCGACCATTAAAGATCCGGCCTCTAACCGTTTAAAGGCCTCGCAGGAGTACCTTGGGCATTAGCATCATTACTCGGTTGGTTTCCATTACTGTTTTCATGTCTGTCCCTATTATTATCTCCTCTATTTATGTAGTCAACACTATCTCTATAACTGTAGTCGTTTCTACCCCTATAATTATATTCATTTCTATTTCTATTTCCCCTATAGTTACCATTCCCTGCTTGGTTTGAATTTCCTCTATAATTACTGTTATAGTTTCCACGGCCCCTATAGTTATTATGCCTGCTCCTACCCAAGTTATACTGGTACCTCGCCTGTGGGCAATCTCGTGCATAATGTCCACTTTCTGAGCACAAATGACACTGAAAATTTCTGAATTGTGCTCTTTCCTGGCTCTGGACCTCACTCTGCCTTTCCTGAATTCGAACTAAACTGTCAATTTTTGCTGACAGCAAATCTACCTGGTCTTTCAAATTGCTGATGTCCTGCTGTGATTGTTTATACTCATTTTGGGGATACATAGCTGCACAGGCTAAATTTTGTGGAACAGATTCAGGTATAAATGGAGCACTAATTTCATTTTGGAGGTTATAGAATGGATTTATACTCCTGCACGCTTTTTCTTCAAGCAATGCAACAGTGAGGATTTCTTCAGGCGTTTGTGGGTTTTTTGTAATGACCCCTTTTCTTATTTCTGGGGACAGATTTCCCAAAAGCATTGAGTGAAAGATAGCGTTTCTACTTTTGTTAACTACCTCCCCTTCTAATCCATCAATAACTAGGGCTTTAAGCGACATGTCGTAGGCTCTGTCATAGAAGTCCTGCACCGACATTTGAGGGGTTTGCTTGAAACTAAAAAAATTTGAAAGGGCTACATCTGGAGAAACATGACTGGTGTATCTTTCCCTGAAAATTTTAACAATTTCATCTACCTTTTTATCTTTATGAAGCTTAAATAACCTTGCCGCTCCCCCGGTAACTCTGCTAAACCAAGCGAATTTTTTCTCATCCTCCCCCCATTCGAAAAAGGTAGCAAGGCTATCCCACTTTTCAAAAAATTCACTAAAAGAAACTGAATTTTCAACACCGCTAAAAGGTGGAATTGAAGAAATATTTTCCATAAGGGAATTTTTCTTTTGAATATTAGCCAAGTTTTTTGCCTGATCTTCTGCCATGATAAGTTTTATCAATGAGAAAAAAAAATTAAGTGGGAGGGGGTGCAACTATACACAGAAATACACATACAAAAGCATAAAAACAAGAGAGAATTTAAATTTGGAACTATCTAAGTGCAGAGATGTCAAAACTTTAACCAAATTGCAATACAGAGTCACAGACTTACCTTTCACAACCATGAAAATTAAATCAAAATACCTTTTACAACCATGAAAATTAAATCAAAATACCTTTTACAACCATGAAAATTAAATCAAAATACCTTTTACAACCATGAAAATTAAATTAAAAACACAAAATACAGCTTCATATTTTTTTAAAAAATTTTAGATTTTTATAAATCTATAAGCATAAGCCAGGTTTGAAATGTCATGGGCACCAATCTTATTGGGTGTTTCCTTGTTACTATTTTTTTAAGAAGTTATTTTTAATGCATCTTATGACTATAATCTTACATTCTACCACTTCATAATATTTAACTTCAATCCAATTATACAGGAATTTAAATTTAACATTACACCAGGTGAGAAAGACATACCACCAACTGAATATTGTTACCATAAATTTATTACAAACACCAGGTAATAAGATTTAAGAAGGGGCACCAAAATTTAGTACAAGTTAACACACATAATACAAAATATAAGAAAAGGGAGAGAATGGCAAAATAAATTCGTTTACTTTTAAATTTTACTTTTAAATAAAATCAAAGAAGGTAACAATATTCTCATATCTTTCACAACCTTAAAAAAAAGAAAAACACCCAATACTTCTAAATTTCAAAAACATAAAGTATTCATAAATAATGACGAATAACAGTGAAAATTACACTAATTTTGAATAACTGAATGGAGACAAACTCTCATATTTGAGAGGATAAAACTCAGAAAATTTGCAAGTTAAATCCAAAATGACATTATTTTATGAATACATTTATACCTTCAAAATTTAGGGACCAAATGAAATCGTATAGTTGAGCACATTACGTATTTTATAAATCATTTGAAAAGCTGTGAATCAAGATGATAGGACACATTTTTAATTACCTAAACAATAATATTTCACTTAATAGGATTCTCTTAATACTTCATAAATTTATTAACTCTCTTTAAAATGTATAAAATTTCACAATTAACTTAATTCAGAATAAACAATTTACTTTAAGTGCATCAATAAACTTTAATCTATAAAATTTACTATCATCTGTTTAGCTATTTAGTTCTATTTACATTTGGATATTTAGATTAGGTCTACACATTTCACCATATTTCATCTTAAACCCACATTAATTTAAAATTATATTTGTCATATATATATCTCTTACAGAATTAATATTTTTAAAGAAAACATGTGTGATTGAATTTCACTCCATATGAATTCTGTTATCAGTTTTAAAAAAAAAACAATGAAGGTGGACTATTTCACAGAATAAAAATATAAGGGCAACAAAGCTAAAAACAAGGAAAGGGGGTTTAATTTACTATTAATTTACAGATTTTAGACTAAAAGTGCAGAAAAGAATTACTTGTTAAATAATATTTATAAACACATCTGAATAAAACAATAACAGAATTCTAAATTCACATTACACATATTTAATTGCTGTTATTATATTCGGGCATAGTTATTATTGTAGAAATTTAACATTAACATTTAAGTTTTTATTACTTGAATAAAATATTTAACATCAATACTGCTACTTATGAGAGTCTATCTATAATAATTAGAGAAGGAGAAATGTATAAACAATGAGAAAAGGAAACATTTTTTTTTATCATCGTTTCTTTTTAATTAATTAACACATAATATGTAGACAACATTTATCCGAACACTCTATTTGGCATTGATACTGTAATTTCTTATATTGAAATCATTTAAAATAGTTTTAAAAAACAGTTCATATACCTATAGGATAAGCACAATTCAACATTATAAACATATAGAAATGAATAATTTTACTCACACTCTTGAAGACAAAGCAAATCACCTTTGCACAAATACAAAAATTTCTTGTACCAACCAATTTTCATTGTATTCTTGGTCACTCACCCAGTTGGCAGTTTAGGATACCTATTACACTCATATGGGGTAAGACTACTGCTGTTATCTATTTCCACTCATCATCCAACGATGTTATCTCCTTGAATTCTCATATTTAGCAGCAACCGCCTTTCAAAAGGGAGTACCTTCTCATAAATTTTTTAGGAGCCGAACCTTCTTATGTTATCTGCAAGACTCCGCTTTACCGATATTACCTCCGGGACTTATTTTTTTGGAGATTCGCACAGCTAAATACTGCTCCACTACCAGTCCAAACTTATCAACTCAGGGATACTTTGATAACTTGGTAATTGTCGTCTCATGTTCATCTCTATCATCTGAACATCATACAGCATCAAGACTCGCCTTAGATATTTTCATAGAAAGGAAATTGTCACTTTCAAAAAAGTGTTTTCAACTCACACTAAGCGATATGCCTCATTCTAGAATCTAATTATGAGAGATTATTCAATCTCGACTTCTTTTCAGCTAGGTGTCATATCAACTACTAAAAAACGATCCCTTCTCGGAGCTCAGGGGTAGAGTGGGAAAGCATCTTCCCGCCAAAAATGAACCCCCTCGCCCGTACCGAATTTTATTGGCTCGCACCTACATCACTAGCTGTTTTCTACTCACTGACTGACCTTCTCATATCACCTCTCTCTCCTCGAACCTATATGGGACCTACCCATTTAAAAAAAAGGGGGAACGGGGGCCTATCGCTTCTGTTACTATGCGCTAACTACATGGTAACAGAAAAATACTTGAAGGAACGGGTCACCTAATGGTCCTTTTTTGACCGAAATCCTGGGGGAAGGTTGACTGCATGTCCTACAAGGTTAAACTTTGCGGGTATTTTTCCTGGAATAAGTGGGGTTGAACAACAAGGTCACAACAATTTACACTTGGGGTTGATATTACGAAAAGGAAAAAAAAAAGGAACATTTAACTAGAATTTGGAAGAAAGAACTGCATTACTTACCATGTTATACATTTAAAAAAAAAAAAAGAAAGTGAAAGAAAAATTAACTGAAAATTTAGAGAAATGAAGGGTTATGTTAATATAAGTTAAAAAATTAGAATTTGCGAAATATTCTACAACATCTTTAGAATATGCGATCTTCAGTTATGTTAATTTCTACGTTTGCTTTCTCACTTTGAAGTTTAAAAATGAAAAATACTTGCTAACTCACACCTTCATTTCATAAAAGATGACGCAAAAAAAGAGGAACCACGCCTATATATGTACAAAAATGCATGATTGGGTCATATATACGAAAATTCATTGCGTCTATCCTTGACGCAGATATTACTCGTTTCCTACAAAATATGCAAATATTCACCCATGAGAGTATTCCATTCAGCAAGAGAAGGAAAAAGGTTTCCAGAGTCTAGAGAAATTACGAATATTCTGAAACACTTCTACATCATGAACATTATTCTGGTAATGTTCAAACTGATGAATACAGTATTGTATATTGTATATGTATATATAATTAAAAGCACATGTAGATATAATTAAATTTCTTAAGAATTAAACCGGCAATGAGGAAGATTGAATGCGAGAAATGCATATATCAAATACATCTTATGAAAATATATGCAAATGCTTATTATTTTAATAAATGAAATTTCATATTTGATGAAGAATAGGGAATAGAACTGTAATATAAAACCTATTACTTAATGGAAAATACATCCAAACGTTTCACCTTTATCTTTACCTTTAACATTATTTCGCAATTATCTTTACTACATGCAATCTTTATTTTTCTCCGTTATTTCTTTTATTTTCTCACTGAGACTTAACAATGAAAAGGAGGTGCGAGAGAAAAGTTTCCCCCACATCTTCGCTTCATAAAAGATGACACAAAAGACAGGAGCCGCACCTATACTCGTTCGGAAACGTATCATTAGGACAAATGTACGAGCACCCACTGCGTCCACCCTTGACGTGGATATCACCCCTTGCCTCCAGAGGATGCAAATATCTGTCCGTGAGAGCATTCCGTGCAGCTAACATTCGATGGAAGGGCGGTATATGCCTGTGACGCATCCTCTGTCACGCGAACACTCACGTGTGCCTTTTCCCGCATCTACGAATATGTGTTCCGATTCCCCTTTCTCTGCTTCTGCCAAAGGATCCGCCCATGCTTTTGTGCTGTGTGCTCTTTTAAAGAAAACAGTGGAAAAAAACCTAATGGAGTATAGAATTTTAGAGAATGTTTTCCAGTACTTAATGGGGTAGTTAATTTTTGATTGTCTCTCAGAAGCATAAACTTTTTAAAAGGTTAAAGACTTTTATAATGAGCAAGAAGAAGTTCATAGAAATTAAGAAATTTCCGAAATTGGTCTGTAGTTTCAGTGCATTAGATGTAATTTTTACATATTCTCTTATTTCATTTCTTTTGAAAGATTAATTAAAAAAATTATGATTATTACAATTATGTAAATGTGATAATAAAAATCAAATATTCAAAATGTGATATTTTAGGAGTTAGTTTATGCTTTGGAAAGCATATTTGAACAATGCACGTACTTTTTTTTTTTTTATAAATCATTGGTTATGCGAAATGTTTTAAAATGCAAAATGATGTTAACTTAGCTGTGCCTTATCCAATGGTATTCAATATGAATCAGTAATCTCAATACTGATATAGATTGCAAGACTTAATATTTTTCCTTTTATCAATAATAAATCATGTTTTAGGAAACTACATTTCTTTTTTATATATTATTCAATTAAAAAGCAACATATTTTGATTACGAAAACATTTCGTTAGATAAAAGACAAAAGAACAGATAACAAAATGGAATTTTATTTTATTTTTCTTTTGTGGCATGGCCCACCTTTTATATATCTTTAATGACAAAATTTGTATTTTGGTAAACCAATACTTTTGTTACACCATAGTGTGAAGAGAAAGTAGACCCAACTTTACTTGTATAAAGTCGTATTAGAAATATACCGATTTATTCAATGAATATGTCAGTTTTAAAAGCTTTATTAACCTATTTGACTTGGAAATTTGAGCAAATATTTCGTAATAAACACAAATCATTCGTTTATTAATATGTTTCCATTAACATTTGCCGGCCAGTATTCTACCTTTCCACTACTAACTCTACACTATCACAAAGCATCACATTAAAGCTTGCCACTATTAACGATTGCTGTTTGACAGTGATATAGTTAAAGTTTACTACTAATGCACATGCCTATTACATTCAGCCCTTCGGTAATGAATGCAAAGAGAGTGAAGAGCTGGATTACTAAGAGCCTATTTAGCATTATACCAAAAGCTTTACAATTAACAGATGTACACAAAGCGCCAAAGCTTGTTGTCTGCTTGTAGAAGGTACGTTAAAGTCAATTACGCTGTGCATAGATTTGAGGTATTGTAATTTAAAATGTAGGAAAATGCTTTAGGCCCTCAAATAACGATTTATTAGGGAAGTCTGGAATAATGCACGACTGAAATGAAAACAATAACTGCCAGCAATATTGCTTAGAAGGTTTCCTATCGATATGTTTTAATCATTAGTTTATATTGCATATTGATCGATGCATATTGGATATTTGTATGAATGTGCCTCCAAATGAATAGAAACTATCAACTTGGAATAAATCTTATATGGTTTTCTGCATAGCTATATTATCCAGTAACACCGACTTGATTTAGATAATTTAGAAACTACAACTTAGAACACATAGCTGTGGAATAATTTATGATATATTCATCAATATTCAATTTCTTATTTAATTTTCTTTATTGTGTAGGAAATGTGTACTGCAATGAGTATATTAAAAATATATATAATCAGAGGATATCAAAAAGCATATTAAAAGCTTTTCTACAATTGTGCAAGTATTGAAATGAGTTGGCAAATAAACATTAAAACAATTAATGCAATTTTAATTTTTTTTCCCTCAGAAAAAAAAGAAAAGGGAGACATTTACAAATATCACAAAGAGTACCTCTGTTGCTTGAATTAGTGACTAGAACAAACACGATCTGCATTGTTTTAATTTAAATGCAGCACCAGTCAACGCGTATCGTAAATAATATTGAAAAAAACTTCGCGCCAAATTATTATAAAAACGCCAAATTTAAACTTTATAGGAGACTGTTTTAGATCTAATTAATTAAATTTAGAGCTAACTGGACATAATTCCGACTACCAGTTTGGGACAAAGTCGGAATACTCGACATGATAGACGACCAGTTCCGAGTTCGTACTTACAAGATACCCATTACATATTCCCTGTAACGCCGAGATACAGTGATCGTAACATTGTCTTGAATCTTAAAATGGTATTCTTTGAGAGGTAAGCACTAAAAATTTTTTACTATATAAAATAACCTTATGAAGGACCTTGGTGATTTTTTAAATTTTAAATTTGTATTTATTATAAGCTTGAACAATTAAAAATCTTTTAAACATGTGGCTTAAACATATTGTTAAAATACAGAAATATAACACTTTTTCAAGTGTAATTACATTCTTCGAAGATATTTCACTTTTTGAAACGATAAAAGAGAAGAAAAAAAAAGAGCTACAAAGAAAAGAAAATTTACGAAACCTCAACAAGAATAATTTTTCTCACATTCCAAAAGTTCTTTTTGCAATAAATAAATATATCAAAATGCAAATAAAAAAGAAAAAAAACATCTTGACATCTGAAATAAGTTGATGATGACTGACCACTTCTCGAAAATAGCCGACCCTCCAAAACAAAATAAAGAAATGAGAAAGAAATAAAGAAATATAACAAAAAAATCCCCAACTGGCTCTCTTCCAAGAAAAAGCGTAAACGAGTAAAAAATTGTCCTCTATACATTATGCATCGCTGGGTGATGAAACGTTCAAGAGCAGATTTAGGGAAAAATCAAACAAAAAGAAAAAAAATATATATATACAACCTCGCTTAAATGTTTTCCTCTAATGCGGTGTCCATTTGACAAAAGGTTTGTTGTCAGACCCTTGACAGCTACAGATTCACAAAAGTGCTGTGCCGCTCCACGGGTGGGAAGCAAAAGGCAAGTGCTGTTATTAATTTCACATTTCATTCTTGGCCTCTTACGTATGCGGCAGGAGGTAAATTTTACATGTTAAAAGAATAGCATATGCATTAGCTTTACTTCATTTGCGTAAAGGGCGTGCAGAGAAAAAAATATAACTCTGGTGAGAGAGACATGTTAATTCAAATTAAGCACGAACGAATTATGCTTTCTAAATAAGCTTCACTCATCTGCATACTATTATTTTTATTTCATTACAAAAGTGATTTGCATCAGTTTTTCTCTGAAAGAAATGTGAATTATAATAAGAATCGCAATAATATATGTAAGAATATTTATCGTAATTATTCATTATATTTATTTTGGGAGACTTCAACGTAGGTTATTTTCACGTTTCACCTCTCCCTCTAATATATGATATGGTTGTGAATTATTCTGTCAAATTTAATATATCAGTTCGGTTTTAGATTTAATATGAAATTGTTACATGCTCTAGTTTATCTCTTTAGTATTACATTAAATTTATGTCCCATCTTATATTTGATGTGTAGGTACTTTTTTGTTACAGCGGCCCTCGAGAATTAATCACCAAGCATCCGACATGTATCACCATGTTATAGGACATATATGAATTTAAATTCATATGAAACATATATGACATTTTGTAACACATATGATCAAGTTATAGTCAAAAATGAAGTATATATGACTTATATATTACACGTATATAGGATTTATATGACGTAGATAAGACATATGTACGACATATCAAACGGCGATGACTGACGAAATCGCAACTGCAACCGTGGCATAATCGTAACTGTGGTGGCCGCTATATCAAGGAAGTACCGGTGTGTCTGATAATAACAGTTTGTTAAAAATTTTGCTTTTATACCAAAAATGATTTTGTCTGACTACTTTTGTTAACATTTATTTATAATTAGTGTATTTCAGCATACATTTAAAAGGAAAAAAATGCTTCCTTATAAAAATGTTTAATGTAAGATAGCCTGCTACTACGCAAATCATTTTTCTTTTTGAATAAAATTAATTTTTGAAGGATAAGTATCTAAGATTTTTTTCATGGCGAACAAATATTGAAAACCTAAACCAGTCACTCATTAAATAAAACAAAACTCCACTGTGTTCGGTAACACAAATGTCCGTTGATATTTTATCTTGTTTGAATAACTATACTGCTATTACCACAAATTATACACACAGAAATAAGTTTTGTTGAATCAACAAAAATTTGGTTGACCCAACAAAACTTGTTTTAAAAAATTTTGTTTAAATCAACAAAAAAAAAATTGTTTTGCAGTTCCAAAAAAATGTTTTGTATCGTCAGCAAAAAATGTTTTGTTAATTCAAGTAAAATGGTTCAATTTTACTTGAATTTTGCTAAAACAACCAAAACGTACTCAACAAAACATGTTTTGTAGTTTTAATCAATTCCTTTTTCTGGGTGTATAAATGTGGGTACTTCTTTCTTATGGAAACCTTGGCATAAAAAAAATTTAAAAAAAGAGTGATTTCGCCCAAAATAATATAAACAGTCACGAAAATGAAACGCCGAGTAATGTAAAAATTTCCAATCTTATATTGCTCATTTATGTCGAAATATATTGTGTGTTTCCTATTGCATTTTTACACGGTTTATTTATGTATATATTAAATAAACTGTTTATCAATGTATCTGTTAAATAGTGAAAATGCTGATCAAATTACTTGTGCGTTTCATATATTGATAGATATTTCATAAATATATATATATAATAATTTAACGAGATTTTAAAATGTAAATAAAGGTTGCCTAAAACAGCTTTCTGACAGTTTTCTTTTCTCACCAATTCAACCTCACCGTTTTCTCTATTGCTCCCAGGCCCTTATAACAAAAATTACCTAACACATTAGAACTTCAAGTTGAACACAGGAGACAGTTCAAAAGTTTGGTTGACAACTTCTTCAACATCCACCATACAGCTTCGACTTAGCCCCAAGGGATTTTCATCTGTTTAGCCCACTAAAAAACCATCTTGGAAGCAAGATGATGTTCACAGATGATGAAAAGGTTTAACTTGAAGTCCTAATGCGGCTGAGACAGCAGCCCAAAGAATGTTATGCAGCTGGTGTTGGGGCACTGATAAAACGGTGATATAAGTGCTTAATACTGGTGAAGACAATGTTGAGAAATAAAAATAGTTTTGAAGTGAATATCATTGTAAGATATTATTTAATTATCTTTTATGATTACTTGATGATTTTCCCTCGTATAATTTCATTCGAAACCCTTTCGATATTTTAGTTAATAATGTTGACGTTAAGGATATCAAAAATTTATTATATTGTTAATACTCCTTTATCATTTTGCCACATTACATATATATGATTGTAATTTACTAACCTTATGTACAGTTTTTAATATTAAATTGAAAACTTGTGATTTTTTTTAAAGAGAAAGACCAGTTTCTTACGTATTCTAACCCTGAAATCTCCACAACACATTTTCATTTTTTACGAAAAGTGCGATATTTCTGTTGTCATGCAGCATCCGATAAAAAATACTATTCAGAAAGAAACTTTGAGCCAAGTTTGAATCTAGCTTCAAATAAAATGTTTAACAAACTTTCACATTTCCAGCTGCGACTCGAAAATCCCAAAACAGTATCAGTAGAGCACAAACTGAAAAATAAACCTTCAGTTAAAAGAATATACATACCTGGTCCCACATTTTCTGTTTTTTTTAAAGCATTTTTTAAATAAAATCATATCCCGGGCTTGTTTTTAGTAGATAAACAAGTTTTCTTTCTATTTTTATAGTGTTCTTTATCGCAGCCTTTTTTTTCTTCAATTCATATGCAAGAGGAAACGATTTGCATCCAGATAGCTTGCGTGTTCTTTACCAGCTCTAAATCTTCTTTTCAAACAACTCTGTTCGGAGAAGGATTCAGCTCGTGGTTTTTGATCACACGATTTTTTTTTCTTTCTTTCTTCTTATACTTTTCCAGATTTGATTTTTTTCTCCTTTCTGGATTTGAATACATGTGTATGTGACTAGGATATGCAAACATTTAGTTTCTTCCCCTTATATGCATTTGTTCAACTTGCGGCAAGATAACAAATTTATGTTTGCTGTTTTCTAATATCATATCAAAAGAAGAAAGTGTCGATTTGTTCTTTTACAAGGTACAATATAAGAGAAAATTCTCTTTCTTACTTTGCATATATATTACTTGAATATTTAATATCATAAGAACTAGACCGGTATATTGGAGGTAAATCGAAATAATAATAATAATAATAGGATTGGCATAAAATGAAAAGTATTTCCATAGGGAAAATTATTTATTCATATATTTTTAGTAATGAAAGCTGTAAATTTTTAATAGAAATTTGAGTTTTTGGAGTTAAAATATCTAACTATGAACTTACCAGATAGTTAGTTTGTATATATTTCAAAATGAAAACACATGTACAAGACAAAGGATAAGACATTATAAAAAGAAATGGAATGGACACTGAAGAAATTATACTTAATAGGATGAAAAATCAAAAATTGGAAAAGCAAAATTGGATAATTATGAATATCTTATATAATCTTCAGAAGGGCTTCATGGGGAATATTCATAGGGAATATTCATATGGGGAATATTCATAGGGAATATTCATATGGGGAATATTCATAGGGAATATTTATATGGGGAATATTCATAGGGAATATTCATATGGGGAATATTTAAGGGAATATTCTTAGTAAATATATGTTATTTCATCAAATATCGTCAGCATTATGAATACAATCGAAAATATTAAGCCCCTAATAACATATATAAATAAAACAAGAAAATTAATAACCGACATCAGGTGCAAATAACAAAATAAATAAATATTCAACTTAAATAGAAATTAGATAAATAAACAATTATTCAACTTAAATAGTAATTAAATCATAAAATAATGTGCAAGACTCAATATATAAATTTAATTGGTCAAATGTTTTTCTTTTTAAAATTAGAAATAAAGGTTGAAGTTATTGAGTTTTATAAATTTTAATTTAAATAAAAACATTATTTTCTGATTTTTATTCTGATTTTATGGCTAATAATTGGCGAAATGTTACGCACACACAATAGGCTAATTGAGAAATCCGTCTCTCTTTGTAAATTGTTGTTTGGAAGGAACTAGCCTTAATTGCAGAACCAACTGGTATTTTACAATCAAGAGTATTCCAAAAAGCCTATGCTGCTTTAAAGTAGTTGAAAATGGCCAAATGTTAGCAAATCAGTTTGATTTTTTCAGACACATAGAAATGAGCCTATGCAGTTTTAGGCAAATTAAAAGATGGACAGCTGTTTGTTCAAACCACCTATTGCAATAAATGCAAGGTAGTAAATGTTTATGCATAATTTTAGTATAAATAAAAACAAAAAATCATTCGTTAAGAATAGATTATAAAACACTTTCCAATACATAATACATTTAAAAACCCAATTTCAACAATTACCATTAATATTTGGAAAAATATCTGAATTTTTTTGCGCGGCCTTGTATATGGTCTCTAGGTTTGTATATATACTCCAAAGTATAAAAAAATATTTAGCTCAGTTAGAAAACCCATAACATAATTGAAACTTCTCCTTCAGCAATTTCCGTCAATAAATGGAAATGTACACAAAAACTTCTGTGCAGCCTTGTATATTATATATAGAACGTATACACACCAAGTAATATGCAAAAAAAGTTAAATTTAAAAACGCGTATCACAACTGATAACGAACGCACTTCCAGCAATTATTGCTCATAGACAGTACTGTAACAGAAATCTTTTGTGTGTCCCTGTAAATGAACGCTTAATTCTATGCACACCACATTTTGTAGTAGGCATCTTGTAGTGTACTTCAGTGATTTATATCAATGTCAATATGCTTCAAAAAGTGTAGCATCATTAAATCATTAAATACACTGCAAACTATGTTTCCCCACAGACTTTAACGAAATTTCTTTGAGTATCCGTGCAAACAAACTATATATGCTACACACTCCATTTTCAATACGAAGCATCACATAGTAAAACTTAATAACATTAATTACATAGCAATCAGAGTATATTTACTCTAATTAAAGCACGGACAGAGAGACAGACGGCAGCCAGACAGCCAACCAGCGAGACAAACCAATTCATAAACACTTTTCAACTGTGTTGTAAAGTGTTAAAAATAGCGACATAACTTATAATGCTTGTAAGAAAATGTAGAAGAAAAATTTACTATTGACAGAATCTATTTATGCATCTGCGAGTCTAAGATTAGTGAATACTTCATTTTTAACACTTTCCAACATAGTTGAAAGTGGTTTATGAATTCGGTTTTAATGCCTGTCTGTCTATCTGTGCTGGAAAGTGTCAAAAATAGCAACAGGAACTTATAATATTTGTAAGAAAATGTAGACGAAAATTTTACTATTGACAGAATCTATTTATGTGTCTGAGAGACTAAGATTAGTGAATGCTTCATTTTTAACACTTTCCAACATAGTTGAAAGTGGTTTATGAATTCGGTTTTAATGCCTGTCTGTCTATCTATGTTGGAAAGTGTCAAAAATAGCAACAGGAATTTATAATATTTGTAAGAAAATGTAGACGAAAAATTTACTATTGACCGAATCTATTTTTGTGTCTGAGAGACTAAAATTAGTGAATGCTTCATTTTAAAAACTTTTCAATATAGTTGAAAAGTGTTTATGAATTCTGTTTTTCTGGCCGTCTTTCTGCCGGTCTGTCTATCCGTCTGACAGTTCTCTAACTCAAGTAAATATAGTCGGGTTGCTATGTACTTTATATATGTTATTCAGGTTTACTGTGGCATTTTCGTTATTGAAAATGAAATGTGTAGCTTTTATATTTCGTTTACAGGCACACTAAAAATAATTTCGATAGATTATGGTCTAAGGGAAAAAATCATTTCCAATATATTTTAATGATGTTAGACTATTTCAAACATATTAAAATTGATATATATCACTGAAGTGCACTACAAAATGCTTACTGTAGAATATGGTATGCATAGCATTTATCGTTCATATATAGGGACACACAAAATAATTCGGTTACAATACTGTCTATTAGCGATAATTGCTGGAAGTGCGTTTTCAAATGTGGCATGCGTTTTAAATGTGACTAATTTTTTGCATATTATTTGGTATATATAATTTTTGTAGATCATGCACAGGGCTGCTCAAAAGAACTTGAGTAAATTTCCGTTTTTTGATGGAAATTGCTGAAAGAGAATTTTAAACTGTGTTTCCTAAATAAATTAAATTTTAACATACTACGTAGCATATATACTACAAATCTTTAGATTATATACAAGGCTTCACAAAAGAACGTGAATACTTTTCGGATTAGAAATGGTAATTGTTAAAATTGGGTTTTCAAATGTGTTATACATTTTACAAACTGTTTACTTAGATATCACCTTTCACCTTATTAAAATGAAAGTTTCGTTGCAGTATTCAGAATGTGTTGGAAAGTGTTTCATAATGTATGCTCGACGCATATTTTTTTTCTTGTGTTATTTCTTCTAAACGTGTATATTGTACAAACACTGTTGAAAATGTTCATGTATAGTTGCCAACATTTACGCTTCTCCGTTACCACTAATTTTCAATAGAAATTTTTGCCTTATTTAATCACAGACTTATGTAGTGTGTCCTAATTTAGGAGTTTGGCGTACAATAAAAACCTTTTTTAGCAGCTACTTCAATGAACCCGACGAATTGAAATATCATCTAAGATTTTCCAATCAGCTTAATATTTTTCAGGCTTTTTGCAAAGAGCTTATACAATACAGCCTTCGGCTAAATTAAAAATGTGCAACTTATTGTTATAAGGTCATAATAATTCATTTTTTTGTTATTTAAAACATATATTTTGCACATTACTCCATAGGACTAAAAAGAACTCAAATCATGGAAAAGGCACAGACATCCAAATTGTACAAAATGATCTAAAGAAAAATGATAAAAAGATTGAAAATTGAAAATATTAAAAATATGCTCCATAAGCTGATTTCATGGATGTTCCGCGGGGAGAGGGGCAAATATCTTAAAATAATCTTGTCGTCTCTACGAAATGCAAGGAAAACTAAAAATTTACCTCATCTACAGTTTTTATGGACACTGCACTTTTCTTAGATATTTTTATAATTCATTTCATTCAGTAAGCCATCTTCTCTACGTAATGCTGGGAAAACATCTACCTCATATATGAAGAGTATATGGATATTTCTGCACGGGGTGTTTGCGTAATATCTATATTAAAAAGGACAAACGTGTCCGTGCGTAACGCTGACGTCATTTTGCGAATGGCAAAAGTTGACGATGAAATTTCGGTTTTGCGATTTTTGCTACTGCAATTTTTTTAATTTCTAAACATCGCACATTTAAAATTTTTACGCCGTTAAAGAGGGGAAAAAATCTACTTTCAAATGCAATTTGTTTGAAAACTATATCGTAATTGATTCATTTATTATAACATTTAAATTAAATGTCAAGCATGATTTTTTTTAAATCTATCTCTATCGCTTGTAGACGATTACAAAATACTAATACGTTTGCACTTTATAAACAATATAAAAAATTCAGCTTTTATTTCCAGCTAATAATCCCTAACGAAATTACAACTTCATTAATAAAACAGTATAAATAAAATCGAAATTTAACAGACATCTGATCGAAATAAGCGCTTAAAACCGCTGAAATTATCGAAATAAGAAAAACTGCTGTAGATAACGAAATTTTTAGCGATTTCCTCGGCTATTACCTTTTGGCACGAGGCCAATACTTACCGCTTTAAAAAAAAATTCTAAATTTTATTTGAATATATAAATGACATTTCATGTAAGAATGAATGCTCTTTGGTGTTTGGGGGGGATAATGTAAAAAAAAAATTAAATGTTAAAAGACTATTAGAGTTTTCAGTTAAAAAAAATAAGAAGGGTTTTTACCTATATTTTCTATCCTGGAAAGCCCGGGTCAGATGCCCTAGTATAAATAAAAGTATTAAAATTTAAAACATTAATATAAAAATACATGTTTAACTAATCTTAGACACTCAGGTGCGTAAATCGAATCTTTCAAAAAAAAAACCAGTTTATTCATACTTTCTTATTATGAACATTTAAAATCCCTATTGTTTTTTTTTTAACTAAAATTATGCATAAACTTTCACAACCTTGGAATTATTGCATAAAAACTGGATGAAAAAAGGCTGTTTTCGTCAAAGAGTTGGTTATTTTCAAATTAGCCTAAAGCTGCATAGGGTCTTTTCAATAAGGCTGAGAAACATAAGGTTAATTGGAAAATGATTCTCCAATTAGCCTGGCTCTTTCCAAACAGCCTAGGCTAATTGCAAAAAGTTTGATTTCTTAATTAGTTTACGACATATATCTTCAGTAAATATATGACATTTATATGAAAATCATAACTAAAAAACAGCGAGCTAATAAACAAATGGAGACTATCATATATTAGGAAAGATCGACTTAAAAAAAAACATTTTAACATTTTAAAAACAAACATTTTACACTGCGAGAGCATCAATTAATATTCTATCTATTTTTCGGATAAGTAAAAACTATAATTAATAGATTTAATAAATTGTTTGATGAGAGATATGAATAGACGCAAAGAATAGTTGATTCTCCAAATGCACATTCAGATGCCAAACATACATCTATCAATTTTTACTCATCATAATATCATTATTTTAATGAAATGTCTAAGTGGAGATGTCTAATCTAGGGCCGGTAGACATAAGTCATAAGTCAAACATAAGTCAAACAGTCATAGTTTTCAGGAAGAAAAAAAACTGAATAACAAATTGCCAATACCTTGTCCTTTTACGAGAAAAATCCTTTGCATCCACACATTCCTGGTTTCCCACCCCCCTCCTTTAGTCAGTCACTTCGAATTCTACGAAGTTTCTACTGAGCTTCTACTGACATTTTCCACTGCGTCTTTACACTGCTCTGGTCTGAGTTTAAGTTCCTTTACCTCGACGAGTATGAGTTCATAATAACATAAGTCATATTCTGTACCCCTGAAATGTGAGAACACCATGTCTCCTTTTGAAATAAGTCAACATATGTTTATAATGTCGCAAGATATTAAGAGCCTGATAAGGTTGAAAAAGTATGCCACTAGGATTGAAGTCGAACCGAACCAATATGACTTGCCGACTTTAGTCAGCCGATGTACTAATTTAAATGAATGATGTTGACATAATAGAAAAAAAATCATTTTTTTTACTTATGTGCTTTAGTCTGCCGACCCGAGATATATAGATATAGGTCAACAAAAGCTAAAAAAACTTAATTATTTAATTTCGTCGTTAGAAGGTATTTCATAAAATTATATAATTTGACAGGGATACAGGAATGTTATTATACATACAGGGATACAGGAAATATTATGAATCTATCAATTGTAAAAGTATTTAATGAATGTTTATACTTTATTTTTACGTTTTGTATGGATATATTTTATATGCCAGGTAATTTATCAGCAAGAATAATCAAAACATTAAATCAGTATCAACAAAGGAAACATGATAGAAATCGATATGTTATACACAGTAATTTATAGCATGAAAAATGCAAAAGTCCTTCATCAATTTCGATACTGGATGTTTCATAAACTGGTAGAATACCTGGCTTGGATGCAAAGTAATTAATAAAGCTGCACGAACTGTAATTGAATACTTTTTTAAATATGCAAGTTACTTCATATAAGTATTTCTTACTTTTAAAATTTTAATTCTATCTTGATTAACATGAAATATAAGAAAAACCTTACGCAATAACTGACTTGTGTGTGCGAAAGGTAACATAAAACTAAGTAAAAAGACAAAAAAAAAAAAAAAAAAAAAAAAAAAAAAAAAACAGTAAAACGAATTTTGTATTTTGTATTATCATTTATTAAGTGCAATGCTGCAGAAAATATAAGTGTACAAAAAATAATTTTTAAAAGACTGAGAAAAAAAATTAAACATAACTATAAATTGTATATCAACAAACTTGGAAATTGTACGTTAAACGTGACAAATGAGGTACGTTCGTTTCGTGCTATAACTAGTTTTACAATGTAAAAAAATCATCGTTATTATTTCAGTGAAATAAATTATATCGTCTGCTATGAGCGAAATGAGGATGCCTTTTTTTTTCTTATTACGTATGTCACGGTTACAGATGCAATTTTTTTTTGACACCAGACAGCGCTATAAAATCCACGATGGAGATCTTGCTTTGCGAATGATTACCTCCATGGTTCAATATTTCTATGACTCAATATGAATGAATCGTTTGTATATTTACTTTAATGGATTGAGATATTCGGCTGTTAACCTAATTTTCACTGAAGTTATCTCAGAATCTATAAATTTTTTAATGTAACTCATCTCACAAGCAAGCAATTTTTTTAAACTATCTTTCTAAAAATGCAATTTTTATGCAATTTTATTCGAAAAAATAATTTTGAATAATAACGAATAATATATTTTGAATAATATATTTATATAATAACGAACGCACCTAAAAAAAAAAGTCCAGACATTAAATACGCACTAAATTAATTCATTAATGAAGAAATTTAGATTTCAACGTGAAAACGAAATTTAAATGTCAGCACCTCTTACTTTTTCTTGCTTTTATTTTACGCACTAGAAATCAAGGCTATTTAATATTTAAAGATTTATTTTACAATATGTATTACATACATATCAACATACATTACAATATGTATGTTGATAAACGTGTTTTTTTAAGTGAATTTTAAATACGACAGCAATTTTTGTTATATAGACGTTTAAATCCTTCTAATCGTAGTATAGTACTTAAAATTACCAAAATTTTATAAATATGGCTAAAACGTTCTCCTCGCTATTATTTTATTATAATTGTGGATCCGGTTGGTCAAGTGAAAAAAACAAAATAAATTAATCTAAAGATATTACAAAAGACTAAAATTAACTAAATATTAACCTATATATTGAAAACGTATGATAAAAAGTATACAGATTGTTACAATGGCGAATTTTGTACCTTTTCTGTATTAATAAAATATAATGGAATTTTTTGGAAATTTTTAGATTAAAATGATTTTTTTTTAGTATTGATCTTCCGAATCTAGAAATAAACTATTCATCTTTTGTGATGGTAAAAAAATATTAACAAAGAATGAAGACTTTCTAGTAATGAATATATTTTTCATTAAAATATTGCTACAGGCTTTTGACGGGATTTCGAAAATTGCGATGTAAAAGATGTATTTTTACATTCTTAATAATTCAAAAAGGCTTTTACTTGATTAATTTTATAGCGTAGATGTAGAAAAATGGTTCGTCTGCTTTTATGATATATTTTATTCAAGTAAGTACATCTGAAATCCAAATAGAAATTTCCGAAACTTTATTACTACAACTTATATTCATAATTCAACCAACCACCTTGTATTGTATAATTTTCTTTCTTTTGTTTTAGATTTACAGATTTTTTCTAACATAACTGCATTGTTACAGCTGTGTTCATGTTTAAATTTCTTTTCTTTTTTAATTCACAATTTGTTCATAAATAATGCTACATAAAACAATCACAATCATATATTTAATGTGTGTAACGTATAACTTACGGCGCACACATATAACTTTTGAACAAAAGTATCTGTTGCTATATATATATATATGTTGCTATATATATGCTATCATTCTACAAAAAAGTTACATTCTCGGTACATGGTAGTTAATTTTTAACAGAATATTTTTTATATATAATTTACGATTTTCCAGTAATATAACACATTTAAAATATGTATTTGATTAAGATTGATGATTTGTGAATTTTTTGTTTGTTTAGTGAATGGAGGTATACATGTATACCTCCATTAGGTGTTACACCTAATTTTCTTTATTAAAATGCTCAATTGTTTTAATGTGACGAATAAATCATTCATTCAATAATGTATTTTATTCTCTGAAAACTCTTTTTTGCGCAAATAAAATGTTATTATGAAAACAATTATAATTTTATTCAAATATTATGCTTAAATTATTGTTACACGACTTTTGGTATCCTCCGTTACAATAAAGTTATGTGGAACAATTTCCAAAATATAGTAGCATTTGTCATCAAATAAAAATATTCAGATGCAGAAGGAATCCTTTTTAATTTTAGTTATTATTTGTGGACGTACACGTTGTCGTTTGTCATTAATTTAGAAGTATTCTCAGTGAACAAGAAATGAACCAAAGAGATGTTACATCAACAACTTCGTGAAAATGGTTCATTCATCGCCAGCATTGAAGGAAGGAGTACGTCGAAAATTGTATGACAGCCACTCATGGAACATATTAATGTTTTGGCAACAGCAAATCCACTCACTACATGTCCATATGCATTATAAGCATTCCAAAAACAATTCTTTATGAATGTTTGGATATGATATTGTGAACAATTAATTCATACACCAATACCTTCTACCAATGCCACTTGATGACCGATGTTATCATACTTTTTTGGAAGAGGTTTTACAAGAATTTGTGAAAGATGTTCGTTCCATTTGCCGTTCGTAATCAAATGTGTTTTGAGCATGATTGTGCGCCAAATCAGTTCTTTATGGATGTTCGCAATTACCTTGATTTAACTTTTAGGGCGCGATGGATTGGGTGTTATGGAACACCCTGATGGTCAAGTTGATCACCAGATTTCTGAAACGTCGATTATTTTATTTGGGGACATCTAAAGATGCCCTTATTTATGAGATTCCAGTTTGACTCTTTTGAGAAACTCATCACTCTTCATTGCGGCTGCACGCATGCACCTGGCTTCTTTGGAACTGTTCGTCAATCTCTCCATCGACGCTGCCAAGCTTGTATTGCTGTTAGTAGTAGCAATTTTGAGCATTTATTTTAAACATTGCTCTAAAGAAGCACTTTTTGACGATGTTGTAAATAGTTTGACCAGTGATTTTAGATTCACCCTGAATATACATATATATACACACACAGAGAGACACACACACAAATATATATATATATATATATATATATATATATATATATATCTTGTTGCTGTTAAATTCTCAACACACTTGATACGAAATTGTCAAATACCTTCACAAAAATGAATTAAACCATTGGCACTTTAGTCGATTATCCACAAAATAGTTCTTCCGATCCAGTGCCGTCTTCAGTTGTCGTAGTCTCTGTTCGCAACGTCCTCCCTAGACATCAGGATTCCAGATTTTGACTGGGATTGGGTACAATCATTGGCGCACTCAGGATTTTGCGTTGGGAGGGGATAGTATATTTTATAGATCTGTAGGGCCTGGGCTCGATCCATTTTTCTTTCGTTAGACATAAGCCCGAACTTTTTTCGGAGACATATCGGACAGGTCCCTTTTTTTTGACAGAAATTTAAGAAATTAGTTTTGATTTAATAAATAAATGACAAATATTTCAAAAAAAAAATATTTTTTGACACTGGTTTCACTGACAAGCTAACTTGCTCTGGGCGAACTGTCCGCTTTTACACTGGGCCGATGCCAGGCCAAGATAGCCTTTTTAAAAGGCCAAGCTTGACCCGGTTCTATTTCGAATAGTGGAGACTAGTATATTTGTGTGATACTTATGATCAGCCGATAGTCAATTAAAATTAGGCAAAATCAAACTATTTTTAAAACATTTTCGACATTCGACAACTGCACTTCATATTATGGTAGTTATGAATGTCAGAAAAAAATGAGACCTTTTTAATTAGCATGTAACAAATGTGTTTATATTTTTAATTTAAAAAGACAATTTTAATATATGTGAAATATTATGAAGCAAAATCAAAATTTCCCCAAATTTCCGTTTTTCTAGGAGCGGTTTTTAAAAGTAAATCGTTCATAATTTTAGGAAACTTTAAATCGTTAGTCTAATCTCGGGGTCTGGGAGGGGCTTCATCCCCCGTAGATACCCCCGTGGGTGCGCCACTGAGTACAATGGTCGAGTTACCAGCAGTGGACACACATAAAAAAAGCACGAAGTTGATGACAATTCCAAGATTAAATACAATAAATTCTTTCTACCAGTTTTATGCGCATTAAAGCAAAAAATAGAAACAAATTCTTAAACGTACGTATAAACAAACCATAAGAAAACAAAACCTCGCTAACTTTATTCCAAGCTAAAAATAATTACTGTAAAATATTTGCACGGTCACATTGTTTTGATTGAAATCACCTAGCTTCGAAAATGATGGCTTAAAATCTCTGTAAATAAAGGTGTTAGCAATGGAGGATGATATTAGCCTCCTGAAGAACGGCGCGAATCTATTTCCCATTTCCAAAACCTATCGTTTTAGTTCAAATTAAAAAATTTAATTACTGATGGGTGCCCCCTTACTGGCACCGTTACTTTATATATTACCTACGCGTAGTAAATATAAATATCCTCTGCATATAAACATACGCTTACATAAAAAATGCGTTACGAAAACAATATTATGAATACAGGCAAGAGTATTACAATAGTGAAAATGAAAAACAAATATACACAGTAATAATAGCAGTACTGACAAATAATTAATTCCGACAAATAATTAATTCAGAAGAAGGTAATTAGTAGGTATGCTTGTTTCTTTTACGTCATATTTATATACACATGTGCATGTCAAGTTAAGATCTACTTACGTCACATTATCTTTAAACTTTTAACTTAGAAAATACTGTCCATAAAAAGGACAGATATGAAAATTTCAACCATTTAGGACCTTTATTAAGTCATCATAATAACTTCCTGACATTGATTTGTGGCGGCAGACGTTAAATAAATAAACCTTTAACATTAGAAAATTTATCTCCCTATATAAATCGCCAATGTCGTTTAAACACTTCCTGGAAACATTCTCACAACATCAGCGAACAATAACATCATCAACCTTGCGGTCGCAGTCACCCCCACCATAGCAATTTGTTAGGGGAAAAGGAATATTTACTTGAGCCCTCCCCCTCTCAACCATCTTTATATTTGTAGTCGTGACTTTCTTTATTGGCAATCATTCCCTTGTTAAAAGGAAAAGTGTTGACAATTATAAATCTTCCACATTATACTTTAGACAGGTTTGCTGTAATGGAACATGTGTGTTGCTGTTAAAGAGAAAGCTGGTGGTATGTAATATAAAAGAATGTTCCACATAAAAGTAGTTAATGTCTGCTAATCGCTGAATACATTCAAATAAGGGGAAATAAATTTGCTTTCGAAAGGAGTTTAAATGGGATCATACCTGATTGATCGTTAGGCAAGAATTTTCTGCATTTTATGTACGATTATAGAAAATAAATATTTGATATTAAAACTTTAATTAAGTGAAGGATATTTGTTTACGGTCTGGTCGAATAGCCCTTGTTTTATTATTGAAATATCTTAATGCAATATAAATACATTTTAAAAATAATATTGCATTTGAATAATTTTAATAAACATTATTAGAATAATAAAATTCATGTTGGATTTTTTAAAAATGCTTTTGATGGATAAAACAGTGTTTTAAATAAATATTTGAAAGTTATTACATACAGCCTAAGTCTTCAACATTTTTATTTTTGTGAAATACCACGGAAATTTTTTTATTTATTTCTTCTAATAACTCCATTTGTAACAAAATGGAATAATTAATAAAAGACTACTTGGGAAAGAGTTGTCATTCTTAGAATGGGGAATTTTTACACAATTTTGTTAAAGGTGAGTTTGTATTTAACACTATTTGTGTAAATAATTGGAAGATCTATATGGAAGGACAGACAGGAAGCACAAATTCTTAATGTAAATTTTTTTAATTTTTCAAAAAAAAAATGTAATGAGACTTTCCTTTTGGTTGATAGCTTAAGCATTTGTAATTAAATATGTGTACAAATAATTACAGTCGAATCCGGTTAAAACACGTTTCAAGGGACTGGAAAAAAGTCACGTATTAAGCGCGAATTAAACTGAGCTTATTTACAAATATAATCATCTAAATGAACTTTACAGCTTTCGCTTATATTTATGTTTACGGTTTAAAATAGTGTCTTTTACTCATGTTTAGATTAACAATTAACAGTATTCGAGATTAATTAATTTTGTTTTTCTAGGACCGACTAAAAAATAACTGAAAAAAAATATGCATTACGTGTACGTTACAGCAAATAATAAAAGAGCAAAATAATTTTTCTGCTAGATTAATTTATTTTAACACAACCAAAAATTTTTAATCTTGACAGTAGAACCCAGTTTTCAAAACCATATTTATTATTTGTGGTAACGAGTAATTCCTTCCCTTTGATTTTATGACTATTCTCCATATTAACAAAAAAAATGCTAAAACTCGAAACGCAGAATCACAGACAGCTTCACTCCATCAAACTCGTGATGAGAGTAACTACCGGACGTGAATAAAACAAGAGAAGAAAGGAATCAGAAGAAAGTAACTAAGAAATGGAAGAAAACGAAAAAATATTTCGATTTATCTTAAAACATGTTTAAAAGCACACAGTACTAGCTAGGCTTTATTTTCTAAAGCATACGAGAGAGACAAAAAATGACAACATATACCACGCTAAAGGAAGAAAAATAAGTAACAAAAAGCGATAAAAATTCGTCTATCTTTCTCTATTCCAGTAAAAACATACACGAAGCGATAGACAAAGAATATTAGGGCGCTGGATCACAGACGAGTTCAAGTGTTGATAATTTAGTGAGATTTTTTTTTTTTTTTTTTTTTTTTTTTACAAATAGTTACCACAATTTTCAAATAGTAATATTCGCCTTAATTAATCTGTCATTCAATAAACCGAATATCACTACTCAGAAATAGTGGTAGATATCTGAATAAAAAAATTAATTGGCTAGAGAAGAGAGAAGAAATTCACATCTTCATCGATGAATTCGCGTATTAAGCGAGATTTTTTCCTTCAAGAAACCGAAATTTTATGGCTTATTAAGCGGGATCGTGTAATAACCGTTCGCGTATTAAACATGATATTTTTGCATTAGTCTTATGGGTGATGTTCAAGGAATCGGAAAAACCAACGGATTAACAGTAAGCGTCTTAACTAAGTCCGATAGTATAAGATCAAAAACCTACATGGCTAACATGTAACACAAACTTTTAAACAATATTATTAAATTTAAAAGAATAAGTTTAAAGAATAAAAAAAACAAATTCTAATAAAATCACAGTTCTTTATTTTAGGTTACATTTGAAAAAGTGTAATGTAGAGTCAGTAAAAAAATAAATAGATACACCCCATAAAATTTAAATGTCAAATTGTCGTACAGAAAAACGAAAATATCCATTCAATTAGGAATTATGCCTTATTTCTATTTATGTTAAAATAATAAGCACAGGGTGCCATATTCATATTGAAATTGTACCAAATACAGAAAGTTTCAATACGAACACTCGATTTTGACAGCATATTTATTTATTTTTTCATACACGTTACCTTTTAATGCCAAACGGAAAGTCATTATGAAGGTTTAGAGTTTAGAATTCGTAATGTGAAAATTATTTTCAATCATTGCAAAATATTTTTCAATGCAGGTAGTTTTTAAAGCGTAACTCAAACATTTCTTTTCGGATTGAGGTGCAATTTTGGATTCGTATACTTGAAGCTCCCAGAAATTTATTTCTATTGAAAACATTATAAGTTACAATTTATATTGTTTTGAAAATTAATTTTAAAATATGTTTATTTTCGAAATTGTGTAGTGAAAGAAATTGGAATATGTTACTAATTATACGTAAATCATAACTACAGTCAGCGTTTATTTTTTCTTAAGCAACATTTTCCTTTTCAATATGGGTCATTGAGCACAACAAATTAGAATTAAGTTTAATATAAGTTAAAATTCGTTAAAAAATAATAATAACTTGATTTCCAAATCAAATTAATATTTACTTATATCAGATTATGCATTATACCGTTCATCATCATAATGTTGTAATTTATATTGATTTATGTAATATATTTTCCATTAAAGACGAACTGATTTCTAAACGCAGTGCAACATTATTTCCATTTTATTTTTATTAGATTTAGACAAAAAAAAAAATAGCTGTTTAGATAATCGGCTTTTAAATTTTTCAATGATATTTTATTTCACTTTAAATATTTTACTTTAAATATTCTACTTTAAATATTTTACTGTTACATCGAGAAATTACAAAAATGGAATTCATTATTTCAAGCTCTTTTGGGAAGATACATCCAAAGAATAAAAAACAAAAGAAGTAAAAGTAAATGACAAGAAAATGTCTTTAATTATGTATAAAATATCTATAAAATGAAAGCATGAGTTTTTAAATTCTAAAAAAACAATCGAATTTTTATCTTTGAAAAATAAATTAAAATAGAGATTTTCCCCCAGTTAATCTTTTCATTTATATTTCAGTATGATAGATATTATTAAAAAACCACATTAATATTTTTTCATATAATAAAAAATCTCTTTGTGAAAGTATAAAGATTGGATTTAATATGTTGCATATTACATAGCATTTAACAGAAAGGGTTACTTTAAAAACAATTAATTAGTGTGCCCCAAAAATAAAAAGAAATCGTTTTATATAACATACAAAATTTCTTTTATGCAGATTTTGTGAATAACTAAAATTAGGTAAGAATTCCTAAATAAGGTAAGAATTCCTAAATAAGGTAACAATTCCTTTCTGTAAAATTACTCTCTAATCAGGTGAAAAATACGAAGTACAATACTGATAAAAACTAGACTGAAATGAATTCATAGGGGAAATATACATTTCCTAAAATTAGAAAATATCCAATACGTTTGTTTCATTTATACTAAAATAAAGTGTTTAAATACCTTATTAACATGCAAAATTTTAAAATATCCGCAAATAATTCAAATATTTTCTGAAAAAAAATTAAAAATGGGGTCATTTTCCTTTGCAATTAACTAACATTTTTATTTGAAATATTTTTAAACAGTTCTCATTTCCGGCTCTTTTCAAAATTAAATACAGTTTTGTTAACATTTAGTTCTTTTCTAATAAAATCGGACAGCGATGACATTTTAAAAAAGCTTAGGAATACAAATGAGCCTTTACACTTTATGATGTTCATGCTAGATAATTTGATGATATGATAGTTTAATAAATGATGAAACTTTTCTAACAGGCGATTAAAATGTTAATCGTGAACAAAGGTTTTCCGGAATTAATTAATTTTACTGGTCACTGATGTTAAGTTAAAAAATTATCAAATCATTAAGAAAAAGTATTTTAATGAAATTTGCAGTGAAACATATACTTATTTAACGATGCTTTTTAATTCTTTCGTAGAAATGGTAATATTTTATATCTAAAGGAAAGGAATGAAAAATTTTTAATGAAATTATTAATTATTTGGTACACCAAATAACTTTATTTTACTTTTAATGGAAAATATTTTACGTTGTGAACTTTGAAATAATTCTTGTTTAGTATGTTCAATATTTATTTTTTATTTCTATGATTAGTATTTACAAGTATTTTTGCTGTGGTTTAAATGTTAAGAAATTTCCGTTTTACTAATGACTAAAAAAATAGGTTGGGAATGTGGCAAAGCGTACACTGTCAGAAAAACTCGTCTTTATACACTAAATTATTCCTCATTTTTCAACGAATAATTTCCGTAATCCTAGAAAACTTGCTTAATCCGTGAACTCTTCCCGAAAGTCTGAAGAAGAGGGGGAAATTCTGTTTATTTCCTGCACGCACGCATTCCGGAATGCTCTATTAATACTGAAGTTCGAATTTATATTAAATACTGAAAACTAATAATTCAATAAATCAAAATTTTGAATTTATTTTAAAAAAATTAAATTAAAAAAAGTAACAATTAATTTCCCCATTCGTTTAAAATTATTTGCAATTTATTTTTTTAAGTTATTATAAAAAAAAAAAAAAAAAAAAAAAAAAAAAAAAAAACCTCGCATTGAAAATATATTCTAACCGAACACATTTAAAAAATATATAATAGTTGAAAAAAATCGATTTTACTCAAAAAAACAAACATATTTTCCCGATTTTAATTAAAAATATAACATTCATATCTTACATCAAATAACATCAAATAACAATCAAATTAAGAATATATATATATATATCATGTTTTATCCTCTATTAATATTAAAATGTTGAAACACCAACATTTATATCATAACAACAAAACCTCTCCGCAACTAACTTCAAAATTGCCAGGTTTCTAAACCCCAAATCATTTAAATCACAAGCCGCCATTTGAAGAAAACCTGTATCATCATTTCAAAATCACATTTTTGCAAGAGCTCGCTGGCAATGTCGATAAGATATTTGACTCAAGGCACTGAGTTCCCTGGATTGATAACAAGGTCAGCCAAAAAAATGTTCTTGAAATATATGAAATAATAAATGCTCCCCATACAGTCAATAGATGGCGGCACAAAGAGAGATATAATTTTTTAATACCTACGTTCTTCAAATAACGGAATATTTCACTCCTGTAACAGAGAAGAAAACAAACAGACTTTTTTCAAATAACGGAAATATACCGGAAACGGTGTTGCCAGGAATATTTCCTTGAATAGAAGAAAGTATTTCTAAGAGTGCAATGTTCTGGAAGTGTTTCTTCCATTATGCAAATTTCAGCAAGAAGATAAACTTCGTATACTTCAACATTGAAAACAGTATTACAGTAGACGATTACATTGGCCTAAAGCCACATTTTTCATTTGTACAGTAATATGCGTTTGCATGGGATGCCATAAGGCTCGATGAAGAAGGATGCTTGTTACAGCCTATTGCGATTTATATCTTAAGGGTGCTCGTCAGTAAACTTCCCGATTCCCCTCGCTAATGTTATTCCTATGGGCGTAGAATGCATTCGTATTGTTAAAATATCTCCTCGGAAAATTAATATTTTTAACTTCTGTTTTCTTTGTATGGTTCTTAAAGAATGTCTTTTTTTTTCTTAGTTTTCAATTTTTTTCTAAAATATATACTTAATTTTATATGAAATGTTAAAATTGTATTCAGTTTCGCTAAGATTTTAACACATAAAAATATAAATTAAGCACATAGTTTAGAAATATTTTGATAACTAAGAAAAAAAGAGACATTCTTTAAGAACAGTACACAGGAAACAGAAGTTGAAAATATTAATTTCCCGAGGAGATATTTTAAAAATACGAATGCATCCTATGCCCATAGGAATAACATTAGCGAGGGGAATCGGGAAATATACTGACGAGCACCCTTTCGTTTGCAAATAGAAGTAATGAACGTAAATGGCTTCAGCGAAAAAAATTTCTTTTATTAAAATTTTGCATTTCATAGTAATGAATAGTTCATAACTAGTGTTTAAATTTTGTTTGCAAAATATGGTTTTTTGCATAAGAAAAATCAAATATTATGAAAAGCAAATTTGTACTAATAGGATCTTAAATAAAATAGATTATAGAATCTAAATTTTCACTTAATGGAAGCATTATAATCAGCGGATCATCGAATTAATTAATCTGAAACTGCTGATTACTTTCGTATTTTAGTATAAAAAAACTGAATATATTTTTTGAATAATTAGAAATATCTTCAGTTCATCTCTATACACAAGACAAAGAGTTCACGGAGTAAAAAAAAAATATTATCAGTGAGATTAAAAAAAACCTAAAGGTAACGCGCGTAATTCTTAAAAAGTACATGAAAATTAAATGATAGCATTTTAAATAATAACTTCAAAGACCGTGCAATTATAGAATATTCTCGTTTGTTTTTGAAAATGACTCGGAGTGAACCGAAACATGTCAACAATCTAATAAAAGTTAGTTTACTGTATGTTATGTTGTTAATTTACACTTTTTAGCATTTAAAAGAAATTTACAAGGTGTTATAACATTATTATTACATAACATTATTATATAGGCATTATTACTAGGTGTTATAATTTGTTATATTTTTATATAACGAATGATTATATTTTAATTTCGGCGCTTAACCAGGTCATTAGCCCTTATTTGACATATAAAGATTTGTAAGTGTGTTATATGTTTCCTTGGGAACAGTAGTCCTCAAAGGCTATAGAAGTAAAGGCAGAAACTTTATTTGAAAATTTTCTAGACGAACTCCCGAAAATCATATTTAAAATGAGATACAGCCAAACAAATTTTGTGAAAGCGTAGATGACTGCTACAAATGTGTTTGTAATTTTTATGCGTGCTTTCTAACGCACGTAAATAATTAATATTGTAAGTGTGTAGTGAAGTTATCTCTTCCTCTATTGGATATAGTAAAGGTAATGTTGGTTGTTTTCTTATCTACCACGTTTCCCGCTGACTAGAATGCAAAGAACACAATTTACTATACGTTAGATTTTGAAAATATAAAATACATACTTTAAATTCTCTTCTGTTTGATTAACTGTAAGGTAAAGCCAGGAGAGATGGCGCGGTCGGAGAGATTGCGCACATAGAGGTTCGGAGAGAATGAGTAGAGTGAGCGCTCAGCGATTCTAGGTAGTTGTATAACAACAGTAGTGGAGTGTCTACTTGAAAGTGCACGTTGATTGCTTTGAGCGTCTAAGATATAGTATTGCTATTTTGTTTTGTTTTCCCAAAGTAAGTGCTTGAATTTTCATAGCTATTCGTCAGAATTTCTATACAATGTCAGTGGTACAAAATATTTTTAATTTAAACGATTTCTCATAAGCTACTAATCTAGACTAACAGTTTGAACATCAACGGTTCGTTTTAGTAGCAGCCATGTTTAAATAAAAGGCCGCGCAATCTCTCCTACCGAAATTGGACAGTTTGCGCATCTGCTACTTAGGGGAGATGGCGCATTGTTCCCATTAGTGTCCATGCTAGGAGACATTACGCAGATTGTTGGTAAATGTGCACAAAAAGAAAGTAAAAATTAAAATGGACTAATTTTAAGTTAAACGTGTTATCAAGTAACTTAAAGTTATTTTGTAATGTTATTTGGACTTGCTTTTTCTGATTCTTTAATTTTTTTTCATTTAATTAAAAATTTTTAATCGTTTTTAAAATAATTTCTGATTCTTTAATCATTAGGTTGAAATATTTACTCCTAATACAATAATATTTGTTCGCAAAAACATTACAACAATGTCATTTAAGTGTAATTATTATTGCTAACAATTTAATTTTAATTATTATTAGTAACAATATCTCCTACCCATGTGCGCAATCACACCAACCCTGTAAGGACAGATTGCGCAAAATAACTTTTTTGGTTTTATTGCAACTATTCTATTAAATTACAACATAACAACAAAATAGCAATGGAAATGCATAAAAAACAAATGAAGTAAAAATTATTCGTGGATAGTTTAGCAAAAAATTAATATTTAGATTTTTTATTGTAAGTCTTTTGAATTGTGCGCAGACTCTCCTAGCTTTACCTTATAGTGACCTTTTTCATGAGCAGTTTTGATCATATTCATTTGTTTTTCTTTTGAGAAAATTAAAATTCGCTACTATTGACGCTTTGATAAATGAATTTTTTTTTAAATAATAGTCATATAGATTTACTTTATTTTATTGATTTTATATGCTCATCAATTTCCTGAGCATGAATACTTTTCAGAGTTACACTATCTTGATTAACTATATAAAAAGGGTTCCTCCTCAATATTTCACTATGTTCCATACTGGTGCCATCTCTTCGTTCAATAGTGTAATCGTGTATCTTCTCTATAGTAATTTTGAATGCGTTGCATTCCGTTTTCATTTTAAACGAAATACCTACACATATATTTTAATTTCTTCAAGTCCCCTGTTGCGCTTAGAATCTGTAACTCGTAACTGGTATGTAGCCGTACAGCTTCTGTTGTTTACTTACTAATGAAATACACGGGGTGAAAAAGATTATCTACCATGCTTTTCTGCATTAATACAACTCCACTCCAATCAATGCTTGTAACGAAAGGATTTTGGTCCCACTTCCAGCATTGTATATTGAAAGGACGTGAGAGGATGATAAAGTATTTTTGAGTTCATCAAAAACCTTTCTTTCTTCAGAATTCGTATAAGAATTCGTCTTGACGATCATGACTTACAAAAGAGATGTATTCACTAGATCCTTCTTCAATTTCTACATGAGAGAAACTATTTTTATGGTACATAATAAAAAATAGTTCGGATGAATTTAATTGGTCTATGGCATTTTAAATGATTCATCAATGACTGATAATGTAAAATGTCTTAATAAGACGTCTGTCATTGATACGAAGTCTCATCGTGTGAAAAATCTGAAAAGCTTCTACAAATAATTCTCTGATCTCACCACTGTTCAATTTGGGTTTCTACTGTTGTCTTTTCTTTCTTGAAAAAATTCGGAGGGAACAACAGATAAAAAAATTCATCAGCCTAATTTATTTTCCTTTTAAAATCCACAGTTTTTTATTTTTTTTATTTTGTACGCACATAAATTTCCATTAAACTGGATAATTCTGAGCGCAAATTTTTATTGCTAATATAGTTTAAATCAATTTAGAATTCATTCAGGACATATACCAAGTTAACCAAAAAGTTATATAGTTCATTTTCAATTATTTACGTTCTTAATTCATTACCGGAAACTGTTAAAGGGCCTTTATGTATAACATCAAAACAAATGATGAAATCGAAACTAACTGAACTGTCATTAGTAACATAATTATCAACAAGAAATTTGAATAATCGATTTCGATTTCTTCCTTGAAATAACCCGCTGGTCTAATTGCTGATTTCCTTAACTGTGTCAAATTTATATTTGTGTGTTAATTGTACACTTATTTTAACCTGTCGTAATCACTTTTAAGGCATTATTTGGCTTCTCTTGTAAATTAGAGGAATTACACTCAATGGAGAGAGTTTTATCTCTTTGTTAATCAAATTTTAGGAAATTAATTGTGTTGACTTCTTACTGACCATTCCGGGTTTTTATTGTTTTAGCACCCAAAGAACTTGTGGCCATAATTTGAATAACGGAAACGACGAGAACCTTTATCTTTATTATTGTAAATGACACGCAGTTGTAATTATTACCATCACACTTATAACGATGCATTTCAATTTTTACTAGTTTGGTCTGTTTTATTAAATGCAGCCTTTAATTTAGGTGTTTCAACATTTTCAAGATCATTTCTGAACTTCCCATAAATTCTGAGTTTTTCTTGGAACATTTGAACATCTTAACAACCACATAAAAATGATTTTTTATGAATAGAATCGTTTATACCTTTGATAACATATTATATTGAGACGGCTTCTTCTTTATTAACTTGAGAACATAACTGTTGCATGAGCAATAGATATTCATAGTTATTCGCTTTCTATAATTTTTCTTTTAGTTAATAATTCATGACGTTCTGCTGAATTACATGTTGGATCCAAATTCAGAAATTAATATTTTTAAAAATATTTTCCAATTATTCATTTTTAATTCACTTTTAACCAATAATTTTGCTTTTCCTGTCATGTATCTTTTGATAAAAATTAGCTTATGTAAATCATTTAAATGAAATAGAATCTTACGAACTGAACTTAAATGTACATCTTTCAAATTTGCAATCGATTCTTTAACATTTTGAAATGGACTGCCGTCGTATGTTAGAATCATTTCCTCGAAGAAATTAATAGTTGGTTTTAATAACGTTTCTTGAATTAGAAGTTGCGACATTTGATTTTCTTCAGTACCAGAATCATTCCTCGAATTATTACAATAAATGCTTTGAACATTTTTATTGTTTACATCATCATTTTTTATTAGAAATGTTATAAGCACTACTACTAGAATTATTTTCAGTACTCTTATTTAAATTTTTTCTGGCTTATTGTAATCGCCATTATCTTCAGGTATTATATTATCTTATACAAAATTAAAGTCACATAAGAAAGAAACATTCCGGGTAATTAAACCACCTAAAGCATAATTAAATTTTCACAAGAAATTGTACATAGATATTAGTTCGTTAACAGAAATGTCTTTCGTAATTTAAAAAAACATTTTCTTCATATTATCTTCATTTGATTTCAAAATTATATCCAAAAAGAATGATATCTTTGGCTTTTTTTCTCTCGACTTCATTTTCAAAAATATGCTTATGCTTTTTTTTCGTCGATTTTTCATTCTTTAAAGATATTTCCAATTTTTGAAAATCGATCAATCCAGTCATCCTAAACAAAACTAAAAAATCTTTCCTCGATAAAGACTATCAACTTGGAAGAGCACAGGTTTTTCAATCACTAAAGCATTCAAGCTTAATCAGATTAAAATAATCTTCAGATCATAATCAAAACTCATCAAGAAAATGATATCCAATGTGTATAAAGTACACTTAATAAAAAACAAATAAATATATCTTCGTATATCTACATAGCTCCTTTTCAACACCAAAATGTGCGAAGCGCTCGTGTTGAATTATTAAAGAATTGCGTCGTCCTTAAATTAATAGCTAAGTCTTTCACCAAATGTACTTCAGCGTGAACAAAAAAAAAAAAAAAAAAAAAAAAAAACTACTCAGCGCTTTTGTATTGTGAGTGTTGACAATCAATCCCGCTTGTCTGCTGCCGAGAAACTCTCACACCAACTCATTAAACGACAAGAGAAATGAATCTGGTTTACCTTCGAATTATATTAGAACGCAGATGGGTACAGATATTTTTACAAGTAAATTAGAACATCTTAATATATTTAAACATCAGTATGAATAATTCCTGCTATGCCAAACAATCAACTTTTCTGGACCACTTCTCTTTGTCATCCCATCGTTCCGTCTTATGTCGATTCCTATCACATCAGCATCTACCTGTACATTCTCTGGCACAGACACCTCTGTAGACATTGGTACTGTCATCTACAGTGTCTTATAGTATCTGTTTAGAGAGGTTTTCTGACTACTTCCCATTAATTTCAAAGTGCAGATTTTGTTAAACACATAAAACATAATCAATTTTATCTGAAGTTTCGTTATAGTTAATTTTATGCGGATAGTTTAATTGTATACACATTCCAACAATAAGATTTGGTATTTGATTAAAAAATTAATGTATTTCGTTATTTTTTTTTCTAAATATGAAGGAATGCTAATTGCATATCTTTCTGTTTGCAGAAAATAGGAAAACCTATTAAATGTATTCAATAGTCATTCCAAGGGCTAAAATCTGTTGATAATTTTCAGAACAACTGAATAGAAATATTTTAAGACTACGAAGATATTGGATAATCATGTTTCGAATTGATTTGACGTTTTGAAGTTTTAAATTTGATATTCCAAACATATTTCTCCGGTATTCTGAGAAAATATCTTAAACTGTACAAGGAGTGCCGAAAAGTCGTGTACACACTGTAAAAAGTGGTATGGGGCACCGCAACAAACATTCTTTTGTACAGTGTACCACAGTCCCATACCACTTATTTCGTCATAAATGCAGATAGTGTTACTCCAAGACAAACACAGATTTATATTCATAGTTTTAATAAAATGGTAAATAAAATTTATCTAAATATTCAACGGAGCAATTTTACTTTGCAGGAAATATGATCATATTGCGGAATGTACACAGTACTTAAGTCAGTGACACAATATGTAGTAGGAGCGACGTTCGGAGTTGTGCAACATTTAGATCAGTTCTGTTTGAGCGCGGAACACCATTTCTATCAATTCTTATGAAGTTAACACATTCTATATAAAGCATTGTAAGTCTTGAATTTATCATTGTAGTATATTTATTATTTTAAAGTTATGAACTAAGATAGGGGTTCAACTTGGAGTTAAACACCCTGTATTTATGATTGAATAAGTGGATTGCGACCCTCGTTTCTTATACAAAAATGTGTGCTGCAGTGTGTTCTATCACCACTTAAACCTTGTACACGACCTTTCGGAACAGTCATTGATCTTATGAAATATTTAAGATTAATTAGTGTTTCAGCTTGCTTAAATATAAAGCCTTGCGACCAACTAAAAGCAAGGCGAAAGTAACGTATTGATTACGTATTGATACTGATTCCTTGTAATTTGTTCGAGAAAAATATTTTAGTCTACATAAAAAAAAAAATTATTTGTTAAACAAAAAAATCATAGTTATTATACCATGATGCTTAAATGAAATGTAAAGCAAATACAGTTCCATATTTTTTCTTATACCATTTGTACTATTTAAAATAAAAAAATTAAGAAATGATTCTTTAAAACACTTTTAAAAATGATTAAATTGCTGTAAAACTAATTGCATTCAAGATTGCTTCATAAATCTTACCGTTAATTACCTTCATTAGAATTTTAATTGCTGTAATTAACAGCAATTAATGTCCTATAAATATTATATATTCATGATTAAAGAAATAATCTAAAAAATCACAGCTTATCATTTTAGAGAAAATTGCAGTGTTTTTATGTTTTTCTTACAATATTATTTTTTTTGTGTGTGTTTGTGCACCAAATACTTTTTAACTTGATAATGTTAATCTCAAAACACTTTATTTAATACTGGAGGGAATTTTCAATGCATTTTATTATTCTAGACATGATTTAAAATAATTTAAAAACTATTTTATATTCTTTTACGTAACATCAACAAGTTTTTTGATAATAGATAATTTCGAAACTCATACTACTAGTTTCCATAGAATTTAAAATTTGTGTTGATTAAAATGGATATGTAAATGCTACAATTCGTGCTATAAAGAATAAAAATATAAAATTTTAGGATATTTAAATATTATAATATCGAGTTTTTGATTTATAAATATTTCGCAGGATAGAAACTATTAAAATTTATAATTTGGCAAAAAATAAAACATCTTGTTAAGTGCTATCAATTCGATCAAAATTTACACTTCAAATTTTTTGAATTAAATAGTGCAACTTACGAAAAAAAATAATGTTGAGTATTGCACATCTTTAAATATATCATCAAAAATTCCAATAATAGTATCTCATAGTAAAAGTAAAAGTGTAATATAGACAACATATAGAAATACTGTGCTTGAAATAATAAAATTTTAAAGAGAAGTTTTATATTAATCGTTGAATATATTAGTATATAAAGATTTTAAGTATTAAATAATAAGTCTTTTCCTTTTTTGGCCTAGTTCTTCGTAAAACAAGAACTAGACCAAAACCAAAAACTTAAAAAAAATCGGAATTTTTTTTTCATTTATTTCGATCACTTTCTATATTCATAGAATACTAACCTAATATTTACGTGTATGTACTCAGTGACTTAGTTAAGTGTAGTTTAATATAGCTGTCGGAAATAAGTATATACTGCGCACATCAATTTTTCGTCCTTAAATTTTGGGGAAAAAACTACTCTTTATACTCGAGTAAATACAATATACAGAATGTCTGACACTCAAATAAAAGAAACAACAACAACAAAAAATCATGCGTCCAGCATATATTATGAAACACATTTCACCACATGTAGAAAACTATAACGGGACTTCGCCGTTATTTAAGTTAAAAGAAGATACGTAAGTAAACAATTTAGATAACATATAACACATCGATGAAGTGACATATCATAATGCTATTTTCGACAATTTTATCGGAATGCTATCATCACTGTAGAAAATTTCCGTAAATTAACGGTACTTGTACCGATTTCACTCTTTACGGTATGAGTACCGTACTTCTAAGGTATATTAAGCGTAAAAAAACCGTATATGTGCCATTTCGATTATAAACGGTATTTATACCGTAAAATAATTGTTTTTCAGTAAAAAATCGCTATTTATACCGTAATACAATTATTTTTCAGTAAGAAAAAAGCTGGTAGCCCCGCCTCGGTGTACGGCAACCCCTGAAATGATGCTCTTGCTCTTGTTACGTAATGCTGCAGGCCTGAGGAGAGCGGGGAGTGGAGTCGGAATATATATTTTAAATATTTTACGGTACATATACCGTCCAGTTAAATTACGGTATATATACTGGTCACAAAGTTGCCAGTATATGTACCGTAATTCTTGACTAAAATTTTTTACAGTGCACCTCCATTTGGTCAGAAATCTATAAAAAACACAAAAAAAGAGTCTGATGAAGATAGATATTGACTTTTCTTTCTGATTTCTGAGCATTTCGATAAAATTACATTAATGTCAAAAAACGTTTTTTTGCTACGTGCATACGTCCTGGCATGTCACTTCATATTTGTGCTTTTAAATGAAGGATTTTGAGCTAATTTATCTGGTTCCTTATTTTTTATGACATTACCTCACACATTCGCATGTTAGGACATTAAACTCGTTTGGATCAAAATCCTGGCTAATGAAACCTTATCATTTGTTATACAAAGTTGAAGCTAATATAATTATTGTTCAAATACGTACAAAACCTTCCATTAATACTTTAAAAGAAAAAAAAATAATTCTTGATTAATTCATTTCTTAACTAAAATGCAAAATTTTCGTATATGATTTAAATAACAATAACTTAAAATAACTTGAGACCTACAAAATTAAAAAAATATATATATTTGAAACATTATTCATCATAAAAGTAAAATATTAGCAAAAAGATTTATTCTTAATCATACGTTAATAAATAATTAATCTCATAATGAGCAATTTTCGTGAATTTGTATTGGAATGTTACGTTAGATTTTTTTTCATATTTTAAAAGTTTAATATTTCCTTTAAAAAAAATAAGTATTTAGTAATATTTACTCTATTATTTAGTATTATATATATTTTGTCACAATATTTGCATAGGTATTTTCAATACATATATATTAAATTACACATATACATATTTACATTTTGTAACAATATGGCTAGGAAAATTTACTGTTCCATTTAAGCCACAAATTATTTTACAATTTATGGCTATTTCTAATTACGTTACAGTTTACGCATAAAAGTTTTCAAAATATGTTATCCATGTTGATTAAACTTCAATATTTGTAAGTAATTTTTAATGTAAAGCCAGGTTCGTTAACTAAATCGATAATATATGTTTCAACTAAAACCTATAAATTCGCAATCAGTTTTATTATTAAAAGATAAATTCTAGCAAACACATTATATTCTTCATACAAAATCTTAAGTAGACATAAATATCTAAAAAATATAAGTTTATCCTTTATAAAGTAAAACATTAAGCACATTTAACGTTAATATAATTTAATAACTATTCTAAAAATGTCTCATGTACTTTTCTATTTTGATCCAAAAATCAGATGACATTTTTAAATGCTCATGCTATTTAAACAGCATTATTAGAAATTCAAATTTGTTATTAGTTCGCTTAGCTATGAATTTAAAAGCTTTAAGAATCACCACTAAATTGTACATGGTATTCTTAATTAATAAATAAACTTTACTGAATGATAGAGATCAATCAATAAGATTTGTACAAAAAGTAGGGTTACTAAAATTTTAATTTTATTATTACAAAAATTAATTATATCTAACGCTTGTGACTTTTTCTTTTTCAGGTAACTCAGTGATTGTTAATTCGTAATAAAACATTAATTTTATCGTAGTGAAGAGAGAAATTTTTTTCAACTAGGTAAATCATATTCAATGATTGGAGTATCACAGTTGAGATTTATTCCAGCAGAGCAAAAAATGCCTGTTATACAGGAGTTTCCATATCATATTATATTAATCATGTAAAATGCTATAGTAATAACTCGGATGAATAAAAATTAGCGCTTCAGCTCGCAGCCATGACCAACAAATAAGACTCAATTATGCCAACCAGGATATCGTTGGGATAGCTCAGTAGAAAGAGCGTTTGCACAGCAAGCCAAAGTACCCAGGTTCGAGTCCTGGTCCCGGCATTTTTCGCTCTGTTGGAATAAATCTCAACTATGATACTCCAACCATTTAATAAAAACCTTATTTCTATGTTTGTACTTTGTTTCAAAACATCGAAAAGAAAATGAAGCATTTGCAAAACGTGTCGCCCAATGCTGGGAAAATATTGCTGGAAGAGATAAAGCAATGACCGTTAACCACTTTCAACGTTGCATTACAAAATAATAACCTTTTTTTTTGTAAAAGAAAGTAACAAGTATTAGTTACAATTGATTTGCTAATAATATATTTAAATTTTAGTAACCTTAGTTATTGTTTAGATGCTTTGTCATACTGATTTTGAACTCATTCTTAGAGTATTTTAGAGCAGTTTTTTTTTTAACTAAACGTCTAATTGTCCGTCTGTTTTCATTTTAATATACATTAAATCTGTCATCTTATTAATACACACTAATTTCAATTTTTTAGTAACTGCACGGGTGGAAATAAAAGGATGTATCTTGAAAGGATGTATCTTTTCTCTATTTTGGGAAGAATTTTTGGTGTAGATTTAGATTGTGTACGATATTAATGCTGTTTTAATTCAGCTGTTTTATATTTTCACATCTTTTAAATATTCGGTAAATCGCTACGTTTTTTTTCCCTTCATTTTAAAAATGTTTAATGATCGTTGTTTTATCTTTTCCAGAAACGTTCAGAATTGAACAACACATTTTTCAAATGCCCGATTCTCTTTTCGGCTGATATTGCAAAACAAAGTGCAAACAGAAGAATAATTTTGCCACTGCTTTCAATGCGTTTTCTTAAAGCGCATTTAAATAAGTGACTATGTTACATCATTTTGTACTTAATCGAATAATAAATAGTTGCGAATAGAATCAGTGAAAATAATAAATATCAGATATAATTAATTTGGTAACAATAAAATTAAAACTTTAGTAAACCTACTTTTTATTAAAATCTTGAAACATTTTTACCAGGGAATGTGGGGTTTGAAATGAAGCATTATGGTACTAGGTTAGCATTCCAGTTATGAAAAAAAAAGAAACCTGTTTACTTTACAATGTCATTATTAATTTATCATTATTAGTTATGACAATACTGCACAGGCAATACTGTGAATAGTACGATATCAATTTCGTTAACTTTTGAAATAATCACTAGAATGTGTTGCATATCAGCTCAAATTAAAAACGACAAAAATATATTCAGAAAATGTTTGTTTTTTTCGTTTTAGTTTATTCTGGCAGTTTGAACCTTGTCAACACAAGGCAATCATTAACGAAATAATCCGAATTTATTTAAATATCAAACGTGCTTAAAAAATCAAGTTGTGGAGGGAGAATTAATTTGCAATTAGTCATTGGCCAGTTTAAAACACATACACAAGACAGCTTTGTGGAAAGTTTTTTTATAAAGTAAAATTAGTCAAACTTTTGTCTAATGCTAAACAATATTATTATAGCTGTATATTATAATAGTTATATATATATATATATATATATATATATTATATATATATTATATATATATAATATATATTATATAAATTATAATAGTTGTATTAATATATATTATTAATGCAACTATTTATTCCATCAATTGGCAGTACTTAAATAATTGCGTTATACGATTTTTGCCAATGGTTTTGAACAGCATTTATTTTAATTATATTTTTTTACGTGTTGTGTTTTTTTATTTAATAATTACTTTGCTGTAAGAATTTTCATAAAAAAATCACAAATTATCGGAATGTATTGAATTAAAAAAAAACGTGTTTATCCACAATCAGAAAGCATTGTTTAGCGCATTATTGCTTAATTTTCGACAAATCATTAAGTTCTAAAGTGTTTCTATTTCTGGACTTCTAATATTTCTTGATGTTTGTTTAATTATTTAAACAACAACCCATAAAATGTAGAAATAAAAAATATACATAAAGTTGATAACTCTACAAGCAGTTCCACATACATAACCATATCTTCCAGCAATAAAGATCCACCTATTCAAATCTATTTCCTGTTCAAGAAACAATATATTTCATTATTCTACATAAGTAATACTATACAGAGGATGGTACTCTATTGCGATGATTTTCCTGTTGCAAATCAATTTCCTCTTTCTTAAAAAGGAAAAAAAAACAGTATCAAAATCGTGACAATTCATTATGAATTGTTCCTGAGTAAATAATGGAATACCAATTAATTATTTTTCTTTCTCTCTAGTTTCTTTTTTTTTTCTCATTTAACATTTTCTATGACACTGATTTAATAAAATAAAATATCACATCATCAGGAGATATTTCAGGACAAACATGTCTTTAGTGACAATCAGAAAGCGCTGTCTAGTGACTTAACTCTTAGTTTCTGATCAACTATTTGCTTATGAAAAACTTTGTTCTCTAAATTTTTTCAACAGTTATGTATAACCTAGCAATAACAAACATATAAAAAACTCATAAACTCTACCTGTTATTGTACATGCATAACAATATCTCAGCCATATCCAGACATCTATTCTAATAATCTATTGCCTGTTAAATAAACAATAGATTTCATTATTCTACATGAATTATACGATGTCACTCTATTATCGCTCTCCCCTTTACAAATCATTTTTTCCTCTCATAAAAGGAGAAAAAAATCAGGCATGAGGATCCTGTCAACGCTTTATGAATTATTCCTGAGCAAAAAACGGAATACCTATTTAGTTGATGATGTCGCGTCATTCGCCATAGGTGAATAAAAAATATTAGTTGAAAAAAGATAAAAAATAAAAATAAATAATGGATTCCTACCGTCAATGAATGATAGAGTACCGTAGGGAATGGATAATGATGAAGTCTTAAAGACAAGTTGAAAGCATTATTAAAGACTTGTTTTGATCAAGATGAGTTCTAACGTCTCCTATGATGTGTAATTATCTAGTGCTGCTCAAACATACTTTTTATAAAAATTCGACTTTTCTTTCATTAATGTTTTTGAAAGCACTTCAAGAATATTTCTTGAATTTTCAAAATAATCTATTGCAAATTAGTGGAGTCGCAGCAGTTTTATGTAGGAAAATCTCTCAGACATCACAATTATAAAGCCAAAGGGAGAATTAGGTAGATAAGATTAGCTTTTGGTGCCCAATACCATATACATTTTTTTTTCTTTCTAAGATGTTTTGATTGTTTTAATATAATTTAGGATCTATATATACAGATTAATTTTTCAAATATATTTTAAAAGATAGGAAACTTGGTTTTCTATTAGCAAGTTTAAATACGTATATTACAACCTTTTTATATAAATTTGATTTTTTGTTTCTTTAAAAAGCGCTGATGAAACTGATTTAATTGACCTGAAACAGGTTTTTTTAGAAGTGTTACTTTATTATTCAAATATTGACATATTTTAAAAATACGATGCTGATATGAACAAATTTTATCGAAAGACAATCAAATTGATTTTTTTTTTTTAAATCTCAAAATACCTTAAGATGTGTTAAACAAGATAAATTTCTGATTCTGTATAACATATTTATTCCCTTATTTGTGCCACCTGAATCGAGCTCGAGAAAGTCAAACTTGCACTATTTGTGATTATAGAAATGCAATATGATTTGTGATTTTTTTATTCTTTTACCTAACATATTTAATCCCTTATTTGTGCCACCTGAATCCAGCTCGAGAAAGTCAAACATACACTATTTGTGATTATAGAAATGCAATATTATTTGTGAATTATTTATTATTTTACCTGAAAGCAGAATTCATATAGTTTTCCGTTCCAATACATACTTAAATGTATAATTCACTATTTTCTTATTATTCAAATTATACCTAGTCGGTGTGAAATCTAACGACACAGGTAAGGGGTTAAAGAATTTTTAGACAAAAATCAGTTGTAGAACCAGTAAATATAGATCTTAATTTTTGTCAAATCACTCAAAACATCTTTGAAAAAGGAATAAAATGACCTTGCTGGGGGACTGAAAATCAACGCTTATCTATATATGTTTTCTTGAAACTGTATTTAAAAATAAGTGATCACGATATTTCATTTTGTACTTATAATATATTTAATTAAAACATTCTTTGAATTTTATACTCGACAAAAACCAGTCTTTAAAAGAAGGGTTTCTTAATCGGATGCTTATTTTTTACTCCTAATTGATGAAAAAATAGGTGACTTTTTTATAAAAATTCAACATTCACTGTGAATGTAAAGCCTTTTCATGAGCACAGTTCATATAGTTACCACTTATTTTAAGTTATCCTAAAAAAAAGGTACAAGTGTTTTTAAAATATGTATTTTCCAAGTAAATAAAACATTTTTGTTGTAAATTACGTTCTGTTTTACGAAAATAGATAAAGAAATAAATAAAAATAAAAATAACGTAAAATAAAAATAAAACAATATTTTTTCTCTTTATGGCTGTGAATCTCGCCTTAAAAAGATGTGTTGTCACGATACTTGCAACATAATGCAATTTTTTTTAAATAGCTTCAATAAATTAGAAGATTGTTAATTTGCACAAGACTTTCTTTATATTTTGAGTTCCTCATTGCAAAATCACGCAATTGTTTTACATGTTTTATGGAATGTCAATTTAAAAAAAAATTATCTGATTTATGAAAAGGCTAATTTTTACTTTGCATTTTCATTAACCAATAGTTTATATATATATATGTATATATATATATCATTTTAAATTGGAGTACATAAATCTATAAATTAAAAAATATTTTTAGGGGAGGAATAACGTAAATTAAGAATATGTGAGCTTGATATGTTACGTAATATGTAAAGTATATAATACACATTATTAAAGAAGTGATTTTAAATTTTTAAAACAATGACGTACCATATGTTTTTTAGTATTTTATGAACTTACCAAACATTACGTCTGTTAACTCTGAAAACATTAAGTTTAAATAATTTTCATGCATTTCTCATACATTAAGACAGCCCGAGATGTACTCGAATTTCTCAGTTGATAATAACTTTAAAAAATACAATGATAATAATTCATTCATGAACATTAATTAAAATAAAATGATTATAATTCGTTCTTAAAATTCAATTTCCCTGTTTATATCAAATGCATAGTTTTAATCGACACATTTGACATAAAATAAACAAAAACGTGAAAAGAAAAGAAAAAGAAAGAAAGAGTGCTACAAAATAACAAAATGTTTATATCCGTAAAATTGGTGCAGATAAAAAATCCTAACAGGCAAGCAATTTTCTATTTAAAAAAAATATGTCTTTTAAAAATATATGTTTTTTAAGTAAACGACGTAACAAGTATGTCGTTTTGTTATGCCGTTACAAATACAAGATATTTCTTGATATTTATGAGATAGATAAGTTAGATAATCAGTCATGCATATCAATAGAGAGAAATTACAATTTTAATAATTGCATGCAGAAGAAAAATATCCAAAAATATCCTTTTTAAGAAGATCAATACTAATTATTGCTGATGAAACAGTAGAGCTATTTCACAAAAGATATATCATGCTTGATTTAATGCATGAAGACAGAGATATGAAAATCTTTTGTATTTAGAAAATGTTTTTTATTTTCAAATAATTATGCAGTATAATTTTTGCAAATAATTATTTATGCCACAAAGAACTTTTACAGCGTACAACTTTTGATATTTTAGCCTCTTCTCATATTCTATTTTACTTCCGTAATTTTATCTTTGTCATCATGGAAATTTTCGTTTCCATCTGATTCATTTGTATTGTCGTCAGATATATATTGAATATTCTCCATTTTTTTCTAGTTTGAAGTAATAATGTCAAACATTCGACGAAATATTTTTCTTGTGACTATGTAAAAGTATAATAACTCAGTGTGACACATATAAATTACATTATTACAAATATTTAATTTTTAAAAATTAGAATAGTTAATTGATTTATCTGCTTCCAAGGTCATGCTCACTCAAAAAGACACCCGATACTACTTTGGAAATCAGAGAAATCGGTTTTAGCCTCATTGAAAAAACAAAAAAAGGAAATTTAGCAATAAAAATGACATTTAGACAGTTTAAGGGTGGTATTTGAGAATAATTTTTAAAATATCGGGTTTACCGCTTAATCAGCTTACGGGTGCTAGTTTAATGGTTAGATAACATGCTGCATCGTATTGTGCAATGCAATAAATTTTAAATATTCGTATTGAAACCAAAATAACAACAAAAAGAGCTTTTCCCATACATTATATTTTTAATGTGGCGTCTACCAGATCGGTATAATATGTTTTAACCTTCTAATCGTGTGGAACGTAATATTCCGTTCACTAAGCTCCAGGTTTCACTGCAATATATGCAATGTTTAAGATAATATAACTCTATAGATTTAATGAATTTTTAGAACATTGAAGAATGATTGATACTCTCAAGGGTTACATTCATATTTGTAATTAAGTTTTATTTATAATGCTGAAAGAATCATACTTTTTTAGAATTTAAAACAAAATGCGGAGAAAGCAACATTACAATTTTACCCTTTTTCAAAACGCTCAGAGGGTTAAAAAATGCTTAACTTCAAACATTGGTATTTGGATATGGTTAAAGACAAACCATGAAATTCATTCCTATTACTTATTGACAATCCTCAAAGAAAACTGTTTAAATAATTTAAAAGCATTAACTTAACAACATTTTGTGCGAATACTCTACCATAAAAATGAAGCGTTTTACTAGCATTTGTCATTCAACTTCCATCATACTTTTTTTATTCAAGTAATCTCAAATGGATCTTTGGGTATGTGCAAAATCGATTAGAGAGTCAGATAACGGTGCACCTATGAGAGATTGCAAGTAAGACACGGTATTTTTCCTATTTATTTTTCAATGCAGGCTTGAATAAATAGCCTTTTGTCACGAAATAGCTACTGAAAAGCCATTGACCTAATAGTAGCTTTTGGCATTCGAGATATTTCTAAAGCTAAAATATGACAGTTGCCAATCATTAAATTGAAACAGAAACCTTTGTTTGAATTGGAAAATGTTGAGAATAGCTGAATAAACTTTCTCGCCATCTGTTCATATTCCCATTTAATCATTCTTAATAATTAAGAATATCATACATTAGTGTATGGTTAAAACATTATAAGATAATTTAAATAACGGGTGTCTTATAAGTTTCATCACATTTGAAAATTAAAACAAAATTTAACAAATTGTTGCATCTGCCATTTTTATGCAAAGGAAAAAAAAAGTTCAAAATTTCATCAGCAGGTGGCGCTATTAATTGCCACATGATTAAAAGGTCTAAGAAATATTGAGTTTAGACAAGATATATTTATTTTCTTTTTAGAACATTTGATTAAATAAACATAGTATCCTACCATCAGACTTACGCGCCAAAAATGATGATTTTTTAAAAAGAAACTCTAATTTAGCTAAGAAGCTCCAATTAGTATATAGTTAAGTACATATAAATACGTGTTGTGTAATCTTAATATTTAATAAAATAGATCTTAATATCACCCATAAGTGAAAATTGAAAATTTATTTATTTATTTAATTATTTATTTTTTGCTAGAAAAAGAAAAGAAATGCGAATGGGCTTATGGGACACACGGTACAAGCTTTAGTTTCAGTTGCAAGAAATCTTTTGCATGAAGATAAATTAGAAAATTTTACTAGGGTGTAACTTGTTTTATTAAAAGATTAATAAACTATTCTATGATCTGTGCTAATTAGTTAGGTCAAATAGACAAAACTTTTGGTTTAAAATTTTTAAAGTATTCGTGAAAATTGAATGAAAGTTTTATTATTCACTTAACTTTCAAAATAAGACTCATCCAAGTACCAAATGAATTTTCATTTTAATTAAATAAACATAGTATCCTACCAGCAGACTTACGCGCCAAAAGTTATGATTTTTTAAAAAGAAGCTCTAATCAGTCGCCTGCATGCATGACTTCCCTCGGGATTTTTGCAAATTCAATTTAAATCAAGACCCCTTCAACTCCTACTTAAAGGCTTAAAGTCCACTTGCAACTCGTCCAGAGCGAATTTCGAGCCCAACGTTGATCTCTACTGAAGTGCTAAGGGGTTATGTGGGGGATTTTAAACCCCCGATTACCAGTAATCCTTCTTTTCTCTTTAGAATGGGGAAAAAGGTCATGTGACTGTGAGGGAGGGAAGAATGCCTGTTTGACTCCAGATTAAGAATCGGGATTTGGATTTGCTGAAATCACAACCTACGTATTCGCAGGAAATTTGCTTTGAGGTAAATGGAAGGCGTTTTTCAATCCAATTATAATTCGCAAAGATAACAACGAATATAACTCTGATTTATAAATCTGAGTTTTGAGCTTTATTAGCGGAGTTTAAAAACTGCGAGTTGCACAAATCCCAAATTATCTACTTTAACTTAATTTGATTTAATAATTAAATTGATTTAAAGTATGTCATTATTTTAGTCTCACATGCACACACACAACACATATTTTATTCATGAAATAAGTCATTGTACATCTGCTATATCTAAATATACATAAACAGCAAATTATAAATGGTTACATGTAGCAACAAAATACACCATGAAAAAAAGAAAGCGGATACTCATAAAAGATTGCATGTGCAAACAAAAGTTTATGTTTGACTTTTTAGCAAGCACTGTTGTAAGTAAAAAAAATTCAAACGCAAACAACAAGTTTTCTTTAATCAAACAAAAAGAATAAAATATCCTTTTCATAACAGTGAGAAATTTTCATTTATGATAAGAAAAATAAATACATATAATATCTAAATAGATTTAATTACTGATTTTTAATACGAAAATATGGAAAACCAACATAAAATGTTCTATAATTTTTTATGAACTTAAGAATTTATTTGTTCCAAACATCAAAGTTTTGCAGAATTAATATTAAGTTTTTTTAAATCAGTATTTTAAATATAAAAGTTTCAGTATTAAAAGTTTTGATATAGTTTTATGTAAGAGACAACGTATAAAGGTATTTGACTGCAGTTAATATACGTTAACAAAAGAATATACACGGCAAAAAAAAAAAAAAAAAAAAAAAAAAACAGTTAATTTTACGGTATAATACTAATATCCCAGCTGCTAGTATTATACCTTAAAATCAACAATTTTTATATTGCAGTGATTTTAATGTGATTCTAACAAAAAAGATAAGGTCTATGTTTCATATTTTTCAAAAAATTAAATGTTTAACAACTAAATTTATTCTTTTAGTGTCTGATTTCGAACACAGCTACAAGAAGTAGATTCACATATTTTAGAGTTTAATTGGATTTAGTTGCAAATGGTGCTTGCGTTGCAGGAAGTACAGTAGCACGCCATTTGGATATTAACGGACACTCGATAGCAAATTACGACATTAATTACATAACGCTTATTAACTACTTAAATCATAAAATTTAGCAAATCTGTTGGGGATAATTGCTCTATTAAATTCAGGTACCTCATTTATCTAATTAAACCGTGCATTTTGTGCATTATTATTCAAGCATATGCATTAGAATGGATTTCGCTGCTTATGGTTCAGCGAGTTCAGAAGGGTGTGTTCAGACAATCGATTGTTTGGAACAGTTTGGCGTTCCCAAATAGAAATTTACTTTCAGGCCTACCTAGGACAACACAATCCAAAATTAATATTAAGAAACATTTATAGGATTTTGGTTTCAATTTTAATTAATAAAAAAATAACACAATTTCAGTCTACTGTATGGAAGCATAGTATTTTACCAAATTAATCTATTATAAATTCTTTATCAAATAAAACCAAACCACGAAAAGAAAATAATCAAAGTATTCGTAATAATACGTTTCTCCAGTTAGGAGAAATTCTACACGCAGTTCCTATTTTCTTTAGAGTGTTTTTTTTTTTTTTTCATATAAGAAATACGTCTACGCCAGATTGGTTGTAGGTAAAATAATCACACCTAAATCATACAATAATTGTACCTTCTTTTATTTCTATTTATCTTCTTTTATTGAATCAAAAAAGACTACATTTTGACTAAATAAGGGGAAAAAAGATTCAACCATACTTAAATTATTAGACAAATGAAACAGTGTTTTAATTGCTAATATATTATTGTATTATCCATGAATTTAAAAATAATCAAAAAGAATGATTGTAAAAGAAAATCACTCATGTATTTTATAAATATCAAAAGAAAAACACAAGAGAACCGTAAAAATTACAACTGCATTCTGCTACTGTACCTTTCTCCGAAATCTATGAAAGCCAATAGTTAGTTAACTCCTACCAAGCGTAATATCTTAAGTACACAACATCTTATAAAGAACAAGAATCGGGAAGAGAAAAATAGGTGAGAAAATCCAGTTCCTAACAAGGAACAAAACCATTCTGTGTGTCTCATTAGAAGGTACAGAATTGAAGAAAGCAGGTAGAAGAGGAAGTCTTGCCAGAGGAAACCAGTGAAAAGATAATTTTGCTCATGGCAGAAGCAGAAAGACAAGCATCTTAAACAAGTAACGTCTAGATTTTAGGACTTTGTATGCTTTCAATTAATTTACTTTATTTCAATTTTTACCGCCAAGAATTTGAAGCGTACCAGAGATATCATTTTATTTTATTTCCAATCTTGAAGTAAATTTTGTTTGTTTAAATCAACAAAGAAATAGCTGAATTTCAAGTGATTAAGAAAGTTGCATATTTGAGTTGAATTTCTCAATTATTTTTTATTATATTTATATACATTTGTAAAATTCTTTTCAGATTGAAAGTTCAGAATTACGCCTAAAACAAATGTCTAAATATATCAGGGCCAAAAACGAGACATTCCGCAAAATAATTGGCAAAATTATTGCGAAAAGGGAAATTTTTTCGGAATTACTCCCACATTTTCTCGATTAGTACTGAAAACTATTGAAAACTATTTTGTTGTGATTTTATTGTAAACGATCTGTGGATAAAATCTGGCACATTTTCTTTACACACACTGCACAATATTTTGTAACCCAAATGGATACCTATTGGGGTTGTCATAATATTTTCATTAATCATTCAGTTAAATACATGTAACGTCCATATGAAATTGAATTAGTACATTGAAAACTTTCGGTTGCAAACTATTTTTAATGATTTGAAAAAAATAAACCATATTGGTGAAAAACTCAATATTATCATGATATTATCTCTAGATTATCACTAGATTATCGTGATTTTTTGTTTATCGTGTTTTATCTTGCGAATCACGAAAGGATGTGCTATAGACTAACTTTCAAATGCATACTAAAACTATGTTAACACCTTATAGTAACTTCTTAGTCACGAAAATTGTATGACAATCATACAATCTCAATTCTGTACAAATTCTCTCCTTAAATGACTCTTTAAACGTTTTTGAAAAACTTATTCTTTTAAAGAATATTTGATCATGTTCCTACATATTACGCAAGAAAAATAAACTAGTTAAAATACCTTTTTGATAATCTCAATCTTTAATTTTGCCTTTATTTACCTTTCTCATAATCTTAACCTTTCTTTTTGCCACTATTTATCTTTCTAGTAACCTTCACCACTACTTTTGCCTTTATTATTTATTTATTTATATTAACTTTAACTTTTATAAGCTATATTTATAGTTGTTCAAGCAAAAAATTTACGAGATGTTGTTATGAAAAGATAAATGAAATACTTATTTATTTATTTTTTTTGCAGTAAGTAATGACATCAGTGATTAGAAAGTATAACAGTAAAATAAATATAATAAGAATCTGCGGCTGGTGGAAAAAAGAAATTTAAATTATATGAGAGTAATTAGCAGATGTGTTTCTATTCTATTTTCTTATCGATATCATTTTCTGCTCATGAATATAATTATATACACGTCTTTTCCAAAATCTTTGTTTTTTTATTTAAATGAAACTCAATATTATTTGAAATTTCCAAAGTATACATTTTGTTACGGTGAAAAACGGGATAATAATGCGAGTTAAAAATGATAACGTATCATATATTCGTAAAACTAGCGAATGTAAAATGAATAATGTTACTTTTACAAATATTTCAGAACTTTGGATTTAGTGATATATTTTATTGTTGTTTAGTGTATGTAAGGTGCTTTTGAACGCTTCCAACAAAAACTTTGCGACGGATCTCATGTGTATTCGTTCCCAACTTTGACATGTATAAAAATATTTTAACGAAATTTACTTTGCTGTGTATTATATGTGATGACACAACGAGAAGAGTATAAACCGCTATACTCAACAAAACAGAACTGAGACAAATGTTCCCTATTTTTGAATACAGCTGGCACAACTAAATGTCCCTTCTCGTTATGTCATCTGATTTCATAGGAAGCAAAGTATGTTGACAGTATTTGTTGACAATATACTTACAAATATTTTCATAAAAGTTTAAATTATGTACGAAAATTAAAGTTGGACTTTGAGAGAAACCCCCTATATTTTTCCGTGAATAAATAGTTTGCATCCCAAAGTTCTATAACATCTGTTTTTTTTTGTTTTTTTTTGCATCATCCCTACTTTTTTAGTTTAACGAGTTTTCCAACGGCTTGTATTTTTAATACAAACTATGTCTTACGAGTGAAAACGTAATCGTACGTATATAATTGAATTTATGATATACTAATAAGGCTAATAAACAACATTTATTTGTAACATTTATCATGTTTCATTTTATAAAACCTGATAAGCATATTGTGTGTCTATAAAATATTACAGTATACGAAAAAGTGAATTAGTATCTCTGGAAAGTAGAATTATAAGATTATCACATTTTATAAAAAAAATTATAAAATAACTTAAAAGAAAATGAATGGTAACTAGTCCTGTTTCTAGCAAAAGGGAAAAAGAAAAAATCAGGATCATTAACAGCTGCAAATCCAGAATCTGAAATGGAAAATAGAGTTAGTTTACTAAAGTTACACAAAAGCCTAAAATGAAATATTCCGCACGTTGTATACTCGAAAGCAGAATTTGTTTATTGCTGTTGTTTCGACTACTCTTAGTTTTTGTGGAAATAGTTACTAGTTTACTTCCAAAACTCGAAAACAGAAATATATTTCTTATCATAAATGATATCATTAAATAATGGTAATTGTAAATGATATTAAAAAGAAAACAACTACATATGAACTTCAGTGCGTATCAATGTTTAAGCACAAAATTGTTTTTATGCAAATTTTAAGAATGACGTAAAATGACGTAAGCGGTTGCGCGCGCAAATGACTACTGTGTGTATAAGAAGTAGCAAGTTGTTGTTTATGCGTTAGTACAAAATGCCAAAATCGAAAGAATTCTCACATGAGGGGGTGCTAACAATCTAGAGTTTGAGAGCAAAACATAAGTCCGTTTCTGAAATTGCAAGATCATTAAAGAGATCAAAATGGAGATTTCATCAGGTTTGGATCGTGGTGACGATTTTAAACTAAAATCACGTTTAGGAAGACTACGAGTGATCGATTACCGTGAAGACCGCCGCATCAAAAACTTGGCTTCAACTGGTAATTAGTCTCTTTCGCAAAGAAAATCTACAGTTGGAGGAGAAATATCGTAAAAAACTGTTCATAGAAAAAATTTGTAATCGGGATACATAAAAAAAAACAACGTAAAATGGCTCGGGTACCATGTTTGAAGCCACACCATAAAGATGCTAGATTACAGTGGACCAAACAAGCATATGTCATTTGGTGATAAGTGGCTGAATGTCATATTCAGTGATGAAATAAATGGAACCTCGTCCACCCTGATGGGTTTAAATACTATTGGCATGATTTCCGGAAAGAACCAAGGTGTATTTTTATTAGACAACGTGGTGGTGGTTGTGTAATGGTATGTCGGGGGAAGGGGGCTATTTCTTTCAATGGTCAGCCGTCAATAGCATTCATTAGTGGTCGTGAAAACATTGACAACTATCAGGATACACTTGCCAATCATTTGTTCCCTTTTGGTGAGATTTTAGTGGAAAAATGGATTTTTCAGCACGATAATGCTGCGACTCATACCTCAAACTCAACGTCAACGTGGCTTAATTCGAGCAAGGTATCGGTTTTGAAATGGCCTGCATAAGCCATGATTATTCCCTATATGATATTTAATCCCTGATTTAAACCCTTTAGAAAATGTGTGAGTATAATCACACACGCAATTCATCCACATGGTAAGCAATATTCTTCATTAAAAAGACTTGAAAAATGTCATTAAGAATCCTTGGTTTCAGATCGATCCGGACACAATACAGAACATGATTCTATCGATGGAAGACCGCATATTTAAATTCATTCAACAGAATGAATCAATAATCAAGTATTATTTTTTTTATATTCTTGTTCAACTAAAGGCTAAAGAACTGCTCTGCTAAAACGCGTGACACACTCATTTCTGTTCTTTTGATAAATTATATTGTTTGAGATAAATTTTAAAGCATAATTCTGTTAAAAATCTTTTTAAACTACAATTTGTATCTCATATAAAAAACAATGTAACTTGCAGTCAATAATTATATTTTATTTTGAATTTTGCTGTTATGCTTAAACTTTTCACACACTGTACATTTTTAAATGTACAAATAATTGATATCTTAATATGACATAAAAAATTCAGTTCTCTTGTATATATATAATTATGGTTAAACGAATTAATCTTACCGTTTTTCGTAAAATAATTTAAAAATACCAAAATATATTACAAAAGCTAATAGATAAGATATCACACGACATAAGTTTAACACTTTTTGACAATGTCTGCTGAAAATATCGTTAAAATATTTTCATAAGTTTTGAAGTAAAAAATGAAAATCCGACATGGAATGTGTCACCATGAATTTTGAAAATATAAGTGGATTGCGATCCAGGATTCTCCTACAAATACATTTAACTTTTCTATGCCCCCCTTTTTGTTTGTTGAATAACTTTACAAACAGGTTGTGGCTTTTTTCCACTTATGTCTTACTGAAAAAAACATTTAATCGTACTTATATAAGTGAGAATAAAAAGCATTTATAATGGTAAGAAACGACATTTAATTTTCATTTCAGTTATGTGTGTGAAATATCATACTACCAGAAAAAGCCAGTCATAAAATTATTATCACCGGAAAGTTGCAAAATAATATTATTTCATTTTATAAAAAGCTTTATTAAAAGAATTTCAGAGAAAACAAATGTTGACAAGTTCAGTTTCCAGCAAAAGGGGAAAAGAAGAAATAAAATACCAGGCTCATTAACAGTTGCAGATCCGGCATCGGAAGAGGAAAAGAGGGTTAGTTTACTGAAGTTACAACAAGAACCTAAAAGGATATATCCCGTTCGTTGCAATCTCGAAAGCAGAAAAAGTTTTTTATTCGACGACGCTTAGCGTTTGTGAGACTAGTTACCAGTTCGCTTCCTGATACTTGAAAAGAGAAATTTAGTTCCTGCCATAAATGATATAATAACATAATTATATCTGTTAAGTTAGCAAGAAAAATAACCACACAAAACGCTTCATTTTAATTGTACAAAATTAATAATTTATTATGACACAGCAAATTCATTTCTTTGATATATATACAAGGTGTCCCAAAAGTCCTTTACATGTTTTAAAACCCAATAAAAGGTTAAGCAATTGGCGTAAGAGAGCTTCTTATGATCCGAAATTTTCTTTAACCAAATGAAAAAAAAATAGTCCAAAAAATTTCTCATAGATGGCACTGCTTCTGGAAAGTTATCGAATATATAGAATGCCTTTATACATAACAATGGCGAAAGACACACAATACGTACGCACAGTTTTTGTCCGAACTATGGCATCCCACTTTCCAGAAGTTAACAATACTCGCCTTCATGAGTTCGATTAGACGAGTCAGAGAAGTCAACAAACATTAGCTTGGCGATAATAGAAAACCTGTCAAGATGTCGGATGATTCATTTTTTTGCCAAAATCGCATCGAACAATCAAATGTTTTTTTTTTTCGTATGTCGCTATTATCTTACAGAGGCATTCTATTAATCTTGGCGCGCTTTCTATTATCACCAAACTTAATGTTGGCTGATTTGTTGATTTGTCTCACTCGCCTAATCGAACTCAGGAGAACGAGTATTGTTAAGTTCTGGAATGTGGGTTGCCATAGTTTTGACAAAAACTGTGCATACCCATCGTGCACCTTTCATCACTATTATGTATAGAGACATTCTACTTCTTCGTTATCTTTGCAGAAGCAGCGGCATCTATGAGAAATTTTTTGAACTAACATTTTTTATAAATTAAACAAAATTTCATATCATAAGAAGCATTTTTGTCCAAATCGCACTCTCGTACGCCAATTGCTTCATATTTTATTAAGTTTTAAAATGTGTCAAGAAGTTTTGGGACAATCTGTATATATATAAATATATATATGTGATTTTGATTAATCCAATTCATGTTGTCTATTTCGTAAAAGAATTAAAAATACCAATTCATTTTTTAAAAGACTAATAGAAAAGAGATCACACGACATAAGTTTAATTCTTTTTGGCAATCTTTGTTGAAAATTTTGTTACAAATATGTTCATAAATTTTCAAGTATTGAACTCAAATCCAACATGAAGTGAGTCTTTTTCTATTTCTGACTAAAAAAGTGTATCATCACCCAAGGTTCTATGATATAGTTCATTTTCACTGCCCTATCTCTCCACTTTTTGGTTGCAGCAGTTTTCAAATACTCTGTATTTTATTCAGTACAAACTATGCCTTACTGACAAAAATATAATCTTACTTATATAAATGAATTTAGAAATCATTTATACTGGTGAGAAATAAAAAATTTTTCGCAAAATTTATCCTGTTTTATTTTATTTGTATGTTTAAAATATTACAGTATACGAAAAAGCGACTGATAAAATGAGTATCACAGGAAAGCAGTATTATGAGGTTATCTAGTTTTAGAAAAACTTTATCAAAAAAACTAAAGAAAAAAAAACAATTGTTGAGTTTCCAGCAATAGATATAAAAGAAAAACACATACCAGGATCATTAACAGTTGCAGATCCGGAATCGGAAAAAGAAACGAGGGTTAAATTACTGAAGTTACAATAAGAACTTAAAAAGATTTATCCCGTTCGTTGTAATCTCGAAAACAGAAAAAGTTTTTGTTTCGACGACGTTTGACCTTTGTAGTAGTTAGGAACCAGTTCGCTTCCTGACACTTGAAAAGATAACTTTACTTCCTGTCATAAATTACATAATTACATAAGTCTAGTGCTTAAATCTGGAAAAAAATAGTAACTTCACGTAGAAGTTATAAATATATAAAGAATTAACAATTTATTATGACAGAAAAAAAAAAAAAATTTAATTTAAACCGTGATACAAAATTTAGACAACGAATGGATGTCCACAGCTTCTGAGGAAATACTCTTTAAAATGTCACATAAATAATACTCACAGGAATTAAATACTCTTTAGACTTTACACAGGGAAAAAAAATGCGTCATAGTGGAATTTGTAAATTATACTTATAAATAATAATAAAAGAACATAATTAGATTGTCTCAAGAGTTTAGACAAAATGTCTTAAATTAACGGAATAAAAAAAACTCAAAATCTGAGGAAATTTCCATTAAGGTGTGTACATTCCTTGCAATTTCCAAGGAGTCTGCTCCCACTATTACAAATCAGAAAATTTCTCTATAATATTTCATTCGCACACTTTGTAGTCACCTTATTTAAACTCAGAATTTGTATGAATTTTCCACAATTAAATAAAGCGTGAAATTCTATAAAAAAATGTGGTAAAATTGAACGCACCCTGTTCCATTCTTGTTAATGACTGCAAATATGCTAGTTCCTAGAGAAAAAATGAGATTTTGCATAATTTATTGCTCGATTTCATACCAAGCATTCTGGATTGAAACTGTAAGTTCATCTCGAGAGAAACATTTCCGATCATTTTCGAAAGCTTTACGATTCATAATTCCTCAAAGGTTCTCGATTTGGTTACGATGAGGGATACAAGGTTGCCATTCAAGAAGTTAAATCTGCTGCGAATTAAACCATTATTTTGTAATGCGCGGCTTATGTATGTGCGCCTTATCTTGCAAATATTCATTGTTAATCGTCTAAAAGTTCTGAAAATGATAGTATATTATCCTCCGGTGTCTGTATGTATATTTGTGCTTTTAGGTATAAATCGAGAAAACTCAGAGAATTTGCCTATTGAAGCACAATGCAGCCCAAATCATCACTGAACCCCCACCTCGTATTCGACTAAAGATGCTGCGTGGTTCTTTGTGTAAGTCGCACCAGTACGAGTACATAAATGTCCCAGCCATCCGAGCCTTTTTTATTCTATTTTTTTTTGTCACTGATTATTACTTAATATCACTTTTCTCCATATTATATGTTTCTACGTGCCAAATCTACTCTCTGAAACTTGTGCTCATGTTTAAGACTTTGTTGCCACTTCATTTTGCGTTCAACTATGAGACATGTTTCTTTGGATCGTCAAGAAATTACCAAGAGCCCCGATCTTTTCAGAATTTTTCGCACGGTCATCATTTCTGTAAGATGTCATCTACCCAACCCTTCTATCGCCTCATTTACTTGTGACACCTGTGGCCTTTCATTTCTCGGTTTTGCTATGCATGTATACCTGTGGACAGGACTCTGTGCACAGACTTCTTGGAACTATTTAAAAGTGCAGCAATTTCTTAAACACACCGACCTTCTGATTTGATCTTCCATATCCAAGCTGCATTTTGAATAACTGATGCTATCAAAAGGTAAACTTAAACACTTGAATGGTGTGACATCATTCATTTCTAATTTGCGATTTTCCGCGACAAGTTCCAAAAATTCAAGATTGTGTCTACATCTTTTGCGTTACACTAATTTCTATTTAGTAGCAAAAATTAAATATTTTAGCAAATTTAAAGACATTTACGGGATACTTCCTTCGAAACATCTTCTAAAAGGCGAATGATATATATATATATTATCATAGCATTTTTCTTTTATTAATTTGGAGAGAAACATGATTATTGTCTAAACTTTTGCGTTGTGATGTACAAAAGTTTGGTTTAGATAATTATTAGTATTTTTTAAAGCCTGTAAAAACAGCAACATATTTTAGAAAAGCTAACAGATGAGAGATGACACAAGACAGTTTTAGCACTATTTCATTTTAATATTCATCTCTCAATTTTATAGGTCTACTGCTAAATTTCTTTTGTATGTTCTGGTCTTCACAATAAGTTATTTTTGTATACATTAAAGTATTGAATAAACTGGTGTGATTCTATAAAAGCATAAAAAACACCTTAATAACACCATAAAAATGGGGAATGTTCTATGCCTTTCGAATGAACTTTGTCTTCCTTCGTCAGACACAAAGAAGACGTGCAACCACTTTGAAGGAAGGAGCAAGCCAGTCTTCTGCCTGCCTTCAAAGTAGTTGCATGTCTTCTTGCTAATCTTAATCCACGTGACAAACTTTAATTTACAAGTTCCCTAAAATCATCCAATTAAACTTTCTTTGTTTAATGAAATGCAATAGTTAGACCCAAACACATTCCATGAATTTTTATATTCAAATACACATTTATAATTCGCAAAATTATTAATAAATTCATGCTAAAAAAGTTATGAACTATGATCTATATTAATTTTTTCATAAAATGAACAAAATCGTCAAAGACATGGGTTGTAAGTTTACAGCTCATTTCAATCATTGATTTGCGAGATATAGAGAAATTTTACTCTTCGACACTCTAAAGGGACAGCATCCTGTTATCAAAGGATCCACAGAAAAGAAAATTTTTTGCCAGTTACTGGAAAAATCAATTGATTTATTTTTTCTTTCAAAGTAATTTTAAAATATATGCAGATGATCTCTATAATTTTTCTGATGATTAATTGAATGTTCGTAGAACTTCTCTTTGTAAGATCTTATTCTTCGAATTCAATTATTTATTTTTTAAATCCCTGACACAACTTCTTTTATAACTCCATGAAATTTTGAGAAAAAATACATAAACTATATCCTTTTTCTGAGCTGCCTTGAACCAAAGTATTCAAATATTGTGCCAACAGTGTGTGTTACCACATAAAAAAATTAAAGATTGTGTAATTTTTAATATTTAGACGGTCCCTTAACTCATAAATTACCACATACAGCTATAAAAAACTTCATACGAATTAAAATGGTACTTTTCCTTTATTTTATTTTTTTTATTTTTGCGTATAATTAGATCTCGAGTTATAGACATTGTTTTTTTTTGGAGAGGGGTGAAGGGAGTGGGGGGGGGGGGGGTTAGTGTATATACTCTAATTCATAAATACATTTGATTGTGTATATTACTAACGAACTGATACACATATTGTAGTATAGTAAAAGCAAAGAAAAATAAATCACAATCCGGAAGATAAAATGACTAAGCAATGAATTTTCCAAATATGTATAGAGGTAACAACGATGCATCCTAAGGTAGTTACATAGAAATGTAAGAAATAAGGTTTAAAATAAGTTACATATCTAACGTCTGGATGGAATGAAGAATTAGGGAAATTTTGAAAAATCTTTATTTATTTGAAAGTATTGTGTGTAATTTTACTAGTGTATACTTTATTACCAAAATATTTATTGATACAGGGAACGATGCTGATCACATTTTTAAACATTAATACACATCAAAATGGGGAGAAGAAATAACTTGTTTATTTTTTCTTTTTTTTTCACAATAAAATTTGTTCACATTTTTTTAAAAATTTGTATCACTCTTTTACTTTCACATAGTTATCATAGACGAACAAAATACAATGTAATTTTAATAAGCTGTATTTCCAATAAAAATTCAAATCTTTGAATTTGACTTGAATCTTATAATTATATAATTTCTCGTCTGATTTGGGAAGCTTCAAATCATATAAAACCTCACTTCAAAGAAATGATTGCTAAATTATGCCCACAGAGTTTAGAGTGTAATAGAAATGCCCTATACCGTCAATACGGCTGCTAATATGAAGCCAGTTATCACTCAAATCAGTCGGCCCAAACAAGACAAGCACATGGAACAAGAGATGAATTCATTGGACGGAGAGAGGTTTTCAGAACGATCCGTCAGTGTTTGGTCCGAAGCCCGACTTTTGACCGTTTTAACAGGTTTCAGAGTTGCATTTTTAGCTTCACGCCAAACCAGTACATTTCATCTCTATCTTTCTCTGAACTGTGTGAATTTTGCCGTTCACAAACTCTTTTTCCACATATTTCTTTTACATTGAAACCCACAAACAGTTTTTTTTAAGGTAGTTAATGATAACATTAATATTCTTAATCTAAAATTTTCAAATTTCCATTTCCAATGTGCTAAAATCTAAACATAGCTGTTACTCTCTAAAACGTATTTTTTCTTTTATATTTTAATAAATAATTAATCTACCTAATCATAAGATGAAGATATATTCTTAAATTTATTTACTATGTTCGAGAGTTTATATTGAACACCTCAATACCACTTAGCATGGAAACCCATTTGCCGAAAATAATTAACAATATCAACGATAATATATTGCCGAGAAAAAAAATCTAATTAAAAAAAGAGAACCTTATATAATTGATGAACCTTTTACATAATTATAGTCTCAATGGATCTTATTAAAAAAATTGCCCTTTTTTAATAAATTATGATGACATTCTTTATCGTAATCTTTTTTGACTCAGTCTTGTTTAACTAAGTTCTAATCATTCTCATTATGTTATGTATACTTTAATTTAGAAATTAATTTACGTCTCGTACTATTTAAGTACAACACTAATTTTCTACCATTCATCCTATGTAATCTAATTAGTAGGAAAGTTTAGCTCTTTTGTAGCTTGCTTAAGGTTTTAGCAGAAAAAAAAATCTTGCAAGAGTTAAATGAGTTTAGTTACATGATTCTTTAAATGTACAGAACACAATGAAGTGATCGAAGACATGTTGAAATTGCTTAAACGTGTTGAGGTTTATTTCTATACAAGACAAAATACAGAGTTTCAATTAACAGGTGCGAGAACATTGAAAAGAGCTTAAATTAAAGTTTTAATGTCTTAAATTCAAATAAAATGATACTTTAGATAAAAAAGGAGAAATTGTGAATAAAGGAAAAAATGGTAACCACGCAATAAAATTAAATTGATCGCGAAAAAAAAATTGTGTGTTAAATTAATTACTCGTGAACTGTATTATCGGATATGACTTGTATAATCTTTTGTAAAACATACTAAATGATTTTATGATAAATATTAAAATTTTGATTTTAAGAAAATTTCACTTATGAAAAGGTTTATATAAATATTGTAAAATTACTGTAATGTATTTATTAATGTATTTACTGTAAGCATTTATTCTAATATTTATTCTAAAATAAATTATTTCGCAACAAATCAAAATCAAAAGAACCAAATTTGTTAGGCTAAGTAGACATTTATTTACTCTACATCGTCTTATATATAGAATATGTTGTATATTCCAAACAATTCAAATTAGTATATTGCTAAAAAAAAAATACAACTAAGTTCATTGTGGCGCTATTCCTTATAAATCGTATAATTATTGAAACAGTTATTATTTCTTCGGTACATATTAAAATAAATTTACAGCATTACAAGGAAAAAAATTACCTGAACTGTTAGCATAGCAAACTGCTGATAAAATCCACAAAAGGCACAAAAAATTAAAAAAGAGTATTTTGTGGACTGCAATAGAATTCTGCAATATTAACCCTCCAAGAAATATTTCACTTGTGATACCATAAAATTATAATAAGATATACAGAAAAAATATTGTTGAAATAAATAAAATTTTCCTTTTTCAAGAATTTAATTGTCACGAATATGTTCTTATAAAGGAACATGGTGAGTTCCCCATCGTTATCATTAACTGCATGAAAGGAAATGATTATTTGCGTATGAAGCACTTATGTTTTTTAGCTATTGGACATTGTCACTTGGAATAATCTGTTGGAAATAATCAAGCACTCACGAAAAACTAATCAAGTGTCCATGCACAAATAAATTTATATAAACTGTAAAAAACAAAACAAAAGATGTATCATAATCTAGGAAGACATAATATAACCACGAATGGAAAGATACAATAACCTCCTACGAGTTACCAACGATTCCGAAAAGCGTTCTTTATTTTATTTAGAAACCCCAGAAACCAGTATACTTTCGAAATTTAAAGACATATTAATAAAAGCAAAGTTTCTTTTGCTGCCAGTGGTTTTCGGAAATGTTTCGAAGTAGTTTTTTATAGTGTATTAATCAATTTTCCCAAACCAATATATCGGTTTTTAGTATGTTATAATTTCTCAAGTAGACATTTTTATGTTTGAAAAACATGTTTTACAGACAAGCACTATAAATTAACAGCATTAACATGAACATTAAAATTAATATTATCTTGTTACTTTTGCAAGTATAAATCCAATTACGTAGCTGAAAATGTTTAGTTGAGAATAGATAGCTAAAAAAAGATATTCCACGGTTTGAGAAAACTGATTAATACACAATAAAAAAAAAAAAAAAAAAAAAAACACCGCAGAAACGTTTCTGAAAATCACTAGCAGCAAACTAAACTTTGTTTTTATAAATTCTCTTTAAATTTCGAAAATATATTGGTTTTTGACTTCTCAAAAGATAAACAACGCATCTCTGAATCGTTGACACTCGGAAGAGGTTATTGTACATTTTCGTTGGTGGTTATATTATATTTTCGTAGATTAACAAACGTCATTTTTTTAACTGCGTACGAATACAGTATGGATATGTATTTATATGATAAAATGAAACTATTTACAAGATTTAGCACGTAAGGAACGTTTATTTAAAAAATCCAAAAAAAAAAAAGAAAACAAAAAACATTTTTTACAAGAAGAAATTTTAGTACATACACTCATATGCATACCTAAACATCACTAACTTCACACACACATATTGTAATTATGTGCAAATATATGAATAGGAAATAATGTGTATGTTTTTATATTAAAATAGTTTAATGTTATAAATTTAAACACACATTTTAAACTCACAAGTTAGAAGAAAGAAAATTTAAAATTAATGTTATTATTTTAGAGTAGAGATTAAAACTGTCCAATTAAAAAACATTAAAGTTGCTTAAATACGATTGCGTAATAAAAGTCTGTATGGTCTTTTTCAATTAATGACGCTGTGAAATCGGTAACGAGGCTAGAGAACTAACTACAACATATGAATCAGAAAATTTCCCCCAATAAAATAACAATAAAATGATAAGGTCAGAGTTCTTTCAGAAGGAAAGAAAAATGTAACAGCAAGTCTCATTAGTATCTATTGATCTCTAGTAGAAACAGTGAATAGTGGCTGAGTGAATATGCTGGATGAATGTCACAATCTGTCGCTGGTTGTTAAGAAGTTTTAGTGAATTTTCTTATTTTTCATTAAAAAAAATCTATGTCTGCTTTTAAGAACAAAAGAAATATATATATATATATACATATGGATAAGGAATATTTTATTATTCCTACAACAGAAGAAAATTAATGTAGCAATTAATTTTTAAACATATGTATAATTAAAAAAATATTTTAATTGATTTCTGCTGGTAAGTTCTGGGCCTCCTAATTGGAGATGGTTACTAATGCCCAATTGCATAAACTCCCTACATTAGTTAAAGGAAGCACGGGTTAATGCTTCTTCCGGAAACGCTGGGTGTTGGATTATCAGGTTAAAGGTGTGATCGTGGCTTCTGGACCTCGGTGAAAATTTATAATGATCCCATAAAAGTTACCCATATTATTGAATTAAATTAACTACTCTAGTAAAAAAAAAAAAAGATCAGATTATTACGTTGTGATTATTTACGCCGCCCTACGTCTTATGAAGCCGGACTAGATAAAGTATATAAATCCCTAACCTCTCATAAATTATAAACTAGTCCTCCTGATAAACCAACTAAAATTAATAAACAATTAAATTAAAGAAAAAGAAGAAAAACACTACTCGATGACATATGAGTGTTAACCCATATAAATTAAATACAAAGAGTTAAAAGTAAACGAAAAAACATTTATTTACATATCTATTTACAAAGACATAAAAAAAAAAAAAAAAAAAACATCCCTAACAGAATGTTAAATTTTAAGTATAAAAAATAAGATGAAACAATTGAATACTCATTAAAAGAGTTAGTGAGTCTTTTTCCGACTCGCACTACCGCACTTACGTGCATTAATTATATTTCAGAGAAGGAACAATTTCTCTACATTTACTAAAGTACCTCTACCAGTATTTATTTATTATTATACACATTCAATATGAGGGAATAGTAAATTACAGATACCTGTACCTTCAGAGTACTTCTGGTCTGCATTGTTAGCAATAGTCTACCTCCACGGGATAGGCAAAGATCATCTGTTAGGTCATTCTTTTGTCTTTTGTCGCCACTACACCATTTTTTGGAACTATCTTCGTTTTTACACACTATCAGCACTCTACTCTTTCTTTTTAGATGTTACTTCCTCGGACAGGACGTCAGGTACTGGTCCTCTTCCAAATTTTCTCTTGGTTTGTGTGTGTAATATAAAAAACATTCGCATACGCAAAAGGTTTCAAACGTTATAAGAGGTTAACGATGTGGTAATTTCTGTTGATTTATTTATTTACTTATTTATTTGACAGAACATTTCATGCTTTAATTTTTTTACTAATGTTAATTAAACTACATTTTAATTTTCTGAGTGATTCGTGAAAACTATAAATCAGACTTAATATAAGCACATAAAATCTGCCATTAAAAATCGTTACACATGTGATATTTAACCAAATATTAATGCAGTTTCGGAGCGATTTCTCTATGGTTACTACGAATAAACGTGTATTTTTATATAAAAATACCTCTTTCGAAACGACTTAACAACTTAAGACATTACGAATTACAAAAAATATATATATATTTTTTTGTAGATATTTAATATTTAAGTGAAAAACTATCAGATTAATTTTATAAATCCTAAAATTGGTGATTGGCGTGTCTGATAGGTAAATTAGAGCACCATAAGTATATATAGTGTGAGCACAAAGTATCTTCCTGATTGCAAAATATAATCACGGAATACCTTTTAATGAAAAATTTTTATCATTCCATAGGCCTGTACTAAAGTCTTTTTTTATCGTCGAATAGAGAAACTAGCCCATAAACGCAAGCAGCGAATCAAAAGTTATTTTTTACGAAATGGCTTCGATGAGAGAAATTTCTATGAAAATTGTCGATGAGGCACCACCTCTGTTCAACAGGAATTTAAACGCTACTGTAAACACAATCACGCGTCCACTCAAGAGACTAAACTCCTACAGTACTTCTGATAACTGTAACTTCTAATAAACTCTAGCATACTTCTAGTATACCAAGGGATGTTTCAAATTATGAAAAATCATGCTGATATTTAGATTTCTTTTACCATTATGATTCATAAACGTAAAATATAGATATTAATGCCCTTTAAATTCACTAAAAATGATTTTTTCATAAAATAAGTTTATAAATGTAAAACGATAGCTTAAAAAAGGTGTTATTTTGGCATTGGAATTATGTAGCTGTCGTTTTATTTCTAATTTTTCCTGCTGACACAAGCTTACATTATCTTATGAGGATTCTGTTAATTTTTTATCGGAAATGTACGATATGTGTTTTGGTGGTGGTGTCGTGAGAAATAGTTTTCCCTTTTGTTTTTATTAACTCTTTTTTTACACTTGTTTTGATTTATCTATAAGTTACGTTGCCTTGTTATCTTAGAACTTGCAAAATTTTGCAGGGGTTTTTAAGTTTGCTTACCGGTTGTAGATTCTGATCATTCCCCTTTGTCATTTTCCAACCATACCTTTTGGCATGTTTCTGTGAGTCATTATAATCCATTTATAATCTGTTATTATTCCCAAAAGAATTGAATATTCTTCAGGTATCCGAAGGAAAATTACAAATTCAGGATCATTATGCTGGCAGTTAGCTACTGGTCAACAAGATTATTTTGAAACATTAAATACATATTAACGGGCTTTAAACACCGTTAAAATGAACTTCCCATTTAATAACTTTTGAAAAGTAGAGCGATAACTTAAAAGCAATTTAAATTTCGTATTAAGACTATGCAACTCTTGTCCAATTTTGAAATTTCTCTGGCGACGTGTGTTTTCAAAATCTCATTGACAATTCCGTGAAGTTTTATCTTCAGAAATGTTTTTTGCTTTTATTTTTTTAAATTTTTGCCAGTTTTTTTTATACTCGTTTAGATTTTTCCACAAGTTCCATTCAGTACCATGCGCTCCGGAAAGGAGGTGCAGGGGTGGGACATTGCTCCTCCCAGGATTTTGAAATTTTATTGTCCATTTTTTTAAATCTTCTAACCATACAAAACAAACAAGATTACATAAAAAAGTGTTATTCTTAAATTATGTAAAATAATTAAACATTAACTCAAAAAAGAAATTACATTTTTCGTCAGGGGAGCCCTCTGAATACCCCGTGGAAGACAGTATTTAGTTTTGATTTCCTTTTACGTTCATGCAGTAAAAAAAAAAAATAAAATAAAATAAAAAATGGATGTTCAGGGAGCTTTGATTCACCTAAAACAGAAATTAGGAAAAATTTAAACATTTTGAAAAACACGCCCTCGGTTGCGGACTACGGTCACATAAAATTGTGTGCTCCCTCCATATCGCTTTGCCGCCGCACAGTCGCAATTTAGCTGGTAAAAAGTTATTTTAGGGATATTCGAATTCTAATATGACAATCTGCTAGAAAAAAAATCTAAAATAATCATAAATAAAATATACGAAAACCAAACAACCTAAAACTTTTCGATGAAAGAGGGTGAAGGTACAATGAGCTGGTTCTGTTCAAGAAAGGTGCTAACAGAGATAAGTTGTACACGAAATGCATTATTTAATAAAAAACTAGATTCTGACAGTCGATAGTAGTAACATTTTGCAAACAAATTTTAGCGTCGATGATTTTGATATACTATACAACAGCTTAAATAGTACAGAAAACGAAACTTTAAAGCTGCCTTTAGTGACATCCTGAGCAAGACAGTCTAACATGGGCATCAATCATGTGTCTTACCATTCTTCTCAAATCATTTTGTGATCATCGACAAAAGAAGGAGGAGTTTCAACAAAGAAAGAAGTGTTAACCACCTGTCAACGAGGAGCTCGTTGGCTACCTGTCAATGAGCTCCCCCGCTTGTCCTCTGAACTTGCTAAGAAAGTCATAAAAGATAAAGTATTTCGGATATAACACATCAGAGATGGCGACAAACAAAAACGCTGTCTGTTTCGTCAGACAGCTATCGCACCAGAAGCGGGTGTTTCCATAAAAACATCGCACAGCTGGGTACAATGTAAAATGTATGGCAACCCCATTATAGATGTTACTCCAAATCGAAGGCATCATCATTAACAGACTGCTATTCATTTCAGATTGCTGCTGAGCATGTAATGTTGCTGTGGAAATACCGCCCGCTGGTGCGCCAGATGACTGGCAGATTGGTTATCTGTATCATCTATTCAATCTTGTATATACCAAAATCATCGCGCTTAAATTGGTAACGAAAATCTGACGCTGCCTCCCGGATTATAACTGTCTTATTCAATACTGAATAATTTAATCTAAATCATCGGCCAAGTTATCGCGCGCGAACTATACTTTCAATTTCTGGAAGGCAACTACTTAAAAATTTTAATTTTTGCATGAAATATTTTTATTCCATCTGCCAGACTATAAGGAGATTGAAACAAATCTTCTGAGGAATTTAAATACCTGACAAGGCAAAAACTCTTCGAAATCCTGCGGGAAAATTATAATATAAATGAATTATCATTTGCTACATTTTGCAGCTTGAAAGGTAATAGCAATCGACGCGAGTTTGATATTGCGAGGGAAGTAACATCTTAATAACTGAAAAGGGTCAATAAAAATAAATATATATATACGTGTGCATCAAACCAACAGCATTCTACTCCACCCTATCCACACCCCACCAAAAAAAAAAAATCAATACTACTGGAGCACGTGCTTGACAATAAAATGACCGATCGGAAATATATATCATTAAAAAATAAATAAACAAGGAACATGGATACTCGTGCAAATTATAATAATTTTTTATTAAAAAAAATGATATACTAAAAAATGTTATAACTAATATTTAAGTAAAAATTCCATGATTAAATAATTAATCAACCATACGATAACATTAATTTTAGCATAGCAAGATTTATTTCGAAATATCTGCTGCTGTTTTAAATTTTATATTATCATAAATATTTTACCAACAAAAATAAGTCAATCAAATAACTGAAAAATATAATATTATATTTAATGTTTCGCTTTGTTGATTCTTTAGAAAACTGTTGATTTTCAATAGATGAATTAATAATTAAGTGCCCGTTCATAGTACACCTTCAAAATGTATATAAAATGAAAGTTTACCATGTATATGTATTATAACGTATGTTGCGGATAGAAACTTTTGATTCAATGTTTTCAAATTTACTAATTTTGTTGTTATTTTCTTTTTTAACAAAAACTCAATTAAGGCTGTGATATTAGTCTATCCTACAACATATAAATTTTATATTTGAAGTTTACAACAATAACTATGTATTGTAATTATTTTTAACACAATGAACTGATTCGTAAGTAATTCATACAAGCATCATTACTACTCAATAACTATATAGTTGGAAATAAAACAATAACTATATATTGTAATTATTTTTAACACAATCAACTGATTCGTAAATAATTCATACGGAGTGGCATTACTACTCAATAACTATATACGTTGGAAATACAACAATAACTATATATTGTAATTATTTTTAACACAATCAACTGATTCGTAAATAATTCATACGAGTATTATCATTACTCAATAACTATATACGTTGGAAATAAAATTTTAAGTATTTTCTTTAATGTCTAAATTGATAAATATAAGTCCTACACTAATCTGTATGGAGGAAATAATTTTTGTTTGGTAGATCTTTCAAAATGACCATTTTGTTGCGCCCATGCTATGTTCTCCTTATAATATTTGCAGGGAATATTACTTTTTGTTACCGCTTGACGAATTTCATTCCCCTCTCCTGTCATTTTCCAACAATATTTTTGGTACGTTTCTGCGAATCACCAAAGTCCATTTATAAACCGTTCTTACTCCGAAAAGAATTGAATATTCTTCAGGTATCCGAAGGAAGTAAATAAATTTTACACCCAGGGAAAACGCGGAACAGGAAGGAATTTTCCTCTTTCTTTACGTGTCGGAATGAACGTAGGGAAACATCGTGAATGGATCTGCAGACATATCTGAAGGAAAATGCACTAAGTCCAAGTGACTTGTGATGCGAAATATTTGTTCGGAATATATGATTTTCGTTTGCAGCTAGAAAAACAGATAAGGAAACAATGTGTTGTATTTGTCCGAAATAAAATATTTATGACTTCGAAATATCTGTTTTATTACCTTTTCCTTCCTTTTGATCTAAAATTAATACATTATAGCATGGGCGTTGGCAACAGGGGGCAAGAGATGGGCATTGCCCCTTCCTCGATTGTCAAACCTCGTTAGCTAAATTTTCTTAATCTCTGATTATTTTGAAGTAAAATAGTAAAATTTATTAATTCCAAATCACTTAAAATAATTAAACGCAAAGAGAACAGCGAATAACAAAAAAAAAATTGTCAGTGCACAGTAGAGTCTTCTTGAAAAACAAATCAAAGCAAATCATAATAAGAAAGACATTTATTAAGTAATTCCTATTCTACCCCTACTTACGAATATTTAACATCTTCACATATTTTTCCATTTACGAAAGTTCTAATACTAGCAGTTTGCATTGATTACAGACGTTTTCGGATCTTTCATTTGCCCTCAAAACAACGTGAACTTTTTTGAGCTATTACAAAATCATTTTCATTCCTATATGCATGAAATTGACAGAGATTCTTAATGTGATAGATGTATTCAATGTTAATGTTAGCGAGATATTCTGCATTTATCTTCAGATATTTATACTTTTTTTCAGGTATTTATATTTTATATGATCACAATTTCGCAATTTTCCTGTCCCAAACAATAGTTTAAAACATGTACTATGACAAAAGTACCTGTGCGATACTTTATTTTTATATAAAAAAGAATAACACTAAGGTGCACCGGTTAATTCCCTCTGTCTTTTATTGATTTTTGAAGCTAAAAATACATAGTAAATAATAAAAATGGATTATTCAAACCAGCGGCCATCGCTAGCTACACATTTTCCCCATCTTTCTGGCAATTTGTGGATGCCTCGCCAAAAAAATTGTTCTTTTTTTGAGCCAAACCAGTCATCGAGCCTTTTTTTCACATTTTCGTACGAATCGAAGTGTTGCTCTGCCAATGCGTGAGACATTGATGAAAACAAATAGTAGTCGGACGGGGCCAGGTCCGGAGAGTACGGCGGGTGTGGCAGCAGTTCCCATCCCAGCGCTTTTACGGTGTCCGTGACCAAAGTTGTGGAATGAGCCAGAGCATTGTCATGCTGCAAAATGACTTTTCCATGTCTTCTAGCCCATTCTGGCCGTTTTTCGATCAATTCATCGTTCAAATTCATCATTTGTTGTCGGTAGCGTTGGCCATTAACTGTTTCGGACTGATCTGACACGGATCTTCGTCGAGCAAAGCTTCCAATTCGGGATCTTCAAACTTTTTTGACTGACCTGGACGTTCTTTGTCTTCAACGCTGTAATCACTACTTTTAAATCGTCGAAACCAATCTCTGCATGTTGTTTCTGATAATGCATTGTCACCATGAACTTTCACAAGAGTTCTATGACTTTCAGCAGCCGATTTCTTGGAATGAAACAGAAACAAAAGCACAGTCCGCAAGTACTCTTTGGAAGGAACGAAATTCGACATTTTTGAGCATGAATATTTATATGATGTTATTACTTTGACAACTTTTGACATTTATGGTTTTCAAGCCTTATGTTAGTATAACAAAACACACTATATGTCAAATGATTGAACGTTGCATTAATAGCTGCTGCCATCTATTAAATAAAACAACGGGAATTAACCGGTACACCTAGTATTTAATTCTTTAGAACTTAAAGATGAAATCCTGCGCATTTACGTCTGATTTTCTTAACTGTATCACAAAGTGTTGAATTTTGAATATGAGAACAAATTTAAGCAATAAAGGGATGCATAAGAATGCATATATTTGCGAAGATATTGACATTTTCTTTCCCTAAATTATTTCTGTGTGTCATTGTTAAAAATTGTTTTCAACATATATAATAATATTTCTCCAGATTTAAAATCTGAAATTTAGCTTTAGCACTTCATTGACATACAAATCAAGCCATATATCTTTAAAATGATTTTTCAGCCATATTTACGATTTATAAATAATAATAAAAATATGGAGGAAAATAAAAGCGTCGAAACTAGCATATTAAATAGTTTCATGCACTTAAATATTTTTCCTTTCAGAAATCTCATTGTTAAGCATTTTCGAATCTTTTCTTCGAATGTTTTTTTTTTTTTTTTTTAAAGAGAAAAAGGAATTATGTGGCGAATAAAATGCCTGGGCAGTGAATTTGCATTATGCATTTCATTGATCATTAGCGTACTTAGGGTAAAAGTTTAAATTCGTTTTAATGGATTTGGTTTTAAAGTTGCAGAAAGAGCTCTAGGAACAACTCATTTGTATGAAATTAATCTCGCGATTCAAAAAGGAAATAATGATATTTTCTTTTAGGATATCTCTTTTTTAATTCATAAAGAAATAAGAGCTAGATTGTTTTGCATCTGTTACGTGTTTTAATGAAAAGGAAAGAAAATAACTCAACAAAGATTTTTATCTAAATAATGAAATCTTTATGTCTAAGTTTTAAATGTATGGTGGTATTTAATTGTATCCATTTATATCAATCGAAATGAGAAACCAGAAGTATATTATAGATTGTTAGTATATTTATCTTGATTAGTAATATATTAACCGAAACATCCAAAGAACATTTTATAATTTTTTAAACTATATTTGTCTTAGAACATTAACTAATATTTTACAGTTAACATAATACACATATTTTTAATTGTTTATGATAAGAAATCGTCTTTATGGTCAATAACGTATTTCATTTTTCATTTTTTACTTAATGTAAAATTTTAAATTCAGGTTTATGAATTTGGTTTTAAGAATGCAGAGAGAGAGATCTCGGGAATTTCTGTTGTATGAAATAAATCTGGAGATTAAAAAAGGAAAAATTACGATATGTTCTTAAGTATTTTATTAGTCATAAAGAAATAGAAGAAAAATTGTTTTAATGTGTTAAGTATGTTAATGAAAATAAAAGAAAACAATGACATAAGATATTTTATTTAAATAATTTTTTTTTTCATTGAACCTCTTTTAATGAATTATGGCCTACCCTGTACATGTCAGTTGCAATAAACATAATCTAATGTTCATTTAGTTCCAGAAATTGTAATATACATACAAAGAATATTTTAGAGACAAATACAAAACATTTGCTTGTAAGTTGGTGTTTATTCTAATTTTAACCTCCAGTCAGTTTCATTACTCATTAAATTGTACCGCACTGTTTTTTCCTTTGCCTCTTAGAATGTGCGTTAAAATTAGGAGAAATTTTATGTCAAACGGTGCAACGTTTATAGAATTAAGTAAAACGGTTGCTCCATAATTAAAGAAAACTTGGCTTTGGCAAGCCAATCACATAAATGTAACCAAATGAAACTATGAAAAAGTTATCAATATTTTATAGATTTATTTAGAGCCGTGGTTGTTAAACTGTTTTGTTATGCGACCCTCATTAAAGTTTAAAAAAGTTTCTTGATCCACCGAATATGTAGATATATAGAGACTTTTGTATGATCTATCATGCGAAAATTGCGAGCTTTCATAATATACACGTTTCATTTTATACACGAAAACTGTACACATACATCTTAAACATAAACAAATCATATGCAAGAAACGAGTAACATCCAGGGGCGTAGCCAGGGTGAGGGATCCAAATTTTCTGGATACCGCTAATTTTATAAAGCTATTTTGTCCTTGTTTAATCGCGGAAAATTCTGCGATTAGATAAGGCGAACAGTATTTTTTAAATAGTGGTATCCATAGCCTCTGGACACCCACCCTGGCTACGGCATTAGTAATATCTATTAGAAATATGACTCATTATCTTAATAATGATGCGTTATAATAATAAAAAAACGTTATTTTATTATACATGGGAAACCTCTTTTTAATACGTTTGAAAATACAGTTCAAATGCTCTGTGATTTATAATATTGTTTTGCCCCAACAGGAGAGTCTCTAGTAGAGTTGAAACATGATAATTCTAATCTTAAGTCGGCCTCTGCACAGTATTTAATAAAACATAGTCTTTTTAAGAAGCTAACTTATACTTCTTCATAATTATTTGCTTCAAAGATTGTGTTTATTATGTTTATTCAGTAGATAAAATAATAATATAGTTTTGAAGAACTAATCGATCGTTCCGAGATCCAATAAGACATTAACGTCGACCCACAGTTTCGGACCCACTGCTTTAGAATATATCTAGCATAATAATATTTTAGACACGTCAATCAGCAAACTTTTGTAGGATGTTTGATATAACTTCGTAATCATAGTTTCTTGTATTCAGAATTCTGTTTGTCTAGATATTCATACCGAAAATTTGAAATTTATACAAAAATATATTTGAGGCAAGTCCATTGTTTTATTAGTTTTTCCAGATTCACTTATAAAAGGGAGAAAACTACTACAGAATTTAAAATTTAAATTGAACAAGAATTAAATTTATTTAATTTTTTTTCATTTCTGCTAAAAAATTATTTAATTATTAGGGATGCTATTGGTGACTACGTTTATATTCTTTTATTCACCACTATTTCCAAACCGAAATAATAATGGTAATTTTCTGCTAATCTTCGAGATGAATTATTTTTGCTTGAAAATACTGATACAGAAAATTATAAAAAAAATAGTCGCAAGTGGTAATTATACACGATGACAGTAAGTTAAAACATAATATTTGAAAACAACAAGAAATATTGATTTGCACATGGAACTCTATACTATCCTAAGCAAAATAGAAATTTTATATCAAAAAGTATTATATGCTACATCGTGACAAAAGTTTTTTCTATTATCTTATTCCAGTGAATATTGCAAATTATTCCAATGTACCTTAAACTTTGAAGAATAAAGAATTCTCCATAGGATGACAACCGAAGAAGATGGATAAAATGTCCCTTATTTGAAAGTTAAAACAGTGAAGCAGTATGAAGTCCGTTTATACATAAAAAGTATATTTTAAGGAGCTTCTTTCGAAAAAAAAAATCTACTTTCAGGAAGAATAAATAAATTTCAACTTCTTTCTCTACGGGAATCTCTTGCATTTGGATTGATGTTGCGAAAAAAAGAAGAGAGAAATCACGTCATCTTTATATTTGAGACGCGACAGTTACACATTTCACATATGAAAATTGAGATTCCTAAACCGAAAAAAGTTTTCTGATAATATCTTTTTTTTATATATATATTTTCATTTGCAAATCTTACGAAATGCAACAAAAGATTTCGATTTATGTTTGATCAGAGAGTTGTTATATTCTTTATGAGTATACGCATTGCGGTGCTTCGGCTATCATATTTTATCTTTAGAAAAAAAAATCATGCATACAACTTCAGCTTCCCAAATATGGTAAACTAGCAATTTTGCTATGTACACTTTTAACACAGGTATATTTGAGCTTTCTTTTTATGAACTTTTCTTATACTTATTTCCCTACTTAGGGAAATTTTCTTTGAAATGTTGATTTTGAACAAAAATAACATGAGACAAACTCACTATATGCAAACAAAAAATTCTCTTTATGAATGTTTCAAACCATAATTTTAAAGTTCTAATAGCTTTTTAACCTAACGAGTTAGCTATTTTCGAATAAATAGAAACAAGAATTTAAGATTCGCCATATCTGAATTAACAAGAGTGAAATATCAAGTGATCGACAAAACCATTGGCATTTTTTTTTTGTTGCAAAAGCTAGTTCACAAGAGGAAATTAATATACATATATATATATATATATATATATATATATATATATATATACATAATCAAACATGGATGTGGCTGAATTAAAGTGAAGATTTCAGAAACAAAGGACAACTTGGAGAGAACTCCTTATTAAGAGAATTTCTTGCAGTTGATGACGATATAGTCTCCTTTAAAAATCCATCAGATAGCAAAATTTTACAATTTGTAATAAAAATTATTAGTGTAGGAATATTACTTGATGCAGAAGATGAGAGAACAGCTCCTGGTAATCCATAACAAAGAGAAATGATTAAAGTTCTCAGCAGTTTAATCTGGGTATTCTCTAAAATATGTTTCTAGCACTTCAAAAAAAAGCAATTTAACAAATGAAAATCATACTTTCAAAAATTCTGTTTAAAGAGAAATTACTGATTATTTTAATGCTAATAAAGCAACTTTTAAGAAAAAATTTACAAAATTTTGAAATGTAAACCTCTTTTTTTAGCTTATGATAAAACTTAATTTGTACATATAAATATTCTAGAAACAACAACCTTTTAAATAGTTTAAACTAGTTTCAAAATTTAATTCTAGTTCAAAATTTAAAATTGCATTTAAATTAATTTTAAAAACGACACGTAAATTTCCCATTTTGAAAATGATATCGGATGGAATTTCCATATAACAAAGTTTACATTTTCTTTTCTCTTTTGGATGAATCATGAGATTCTCATTAAAATGTTTAACAAATTATTGTGATTCATACATAAAAGCAAAAACTATTTAATAACACCATAAAGTTAAGAAATGCGCAAATAAGATATGCTACCACTTTGAATGCAAGAGCAAAACTGTTTATCTGACAACTGCTTCACTGACAATTTTCGTTAACAATCTATCGTGACAATCTATCAACAATCTATCTTTCGTGACAATCTATATTTTAACAGTTATGAATTAAATAAGAAAACGCTTTATAGTTGACTGTTATATACTTTTAAATTTTACCAACTGTATTTCACCTGGAAACTAATGCGCCCCTTTCAGATAAATTTATTAAATTACAGTGGACTCTCGATACTTCAAATTAATCATAAAATTCCAAGAAATTTTGCATTAGATTTAACGTTAAAACCAATTCGTTAATTAAAACTCGGTTCACATCGGTTAATTTGCAAAGCAAAACTTAAAATATTCCTTTTTTTCAAAAAAAAACTACAATTCTGCTTTAATTTTCTTACTTGTAAAAACCAGCCCATTTCTTCAGTAACAGTTAACAAAATATAGCAAATTTATAAATGATTATATAAAAACATGTTCCGTCTTTTATGTAATTTCCTGGTTACGGATTATGATGTTAAATCTACAACAAAAGAGTATGATAACAACATGAACAATATGCTACAATTTTCCAACTTCAAAGGAAAAGACTACTGCAAAAATGTGTCATAAACTGAATGCAGAATGCAATTGCTTTTTTGTTAATTTGAGAATATTGATAAAGAACTTTTAACTGAATTCTATAAAATGCTTTGAATTACCTAAATATTAAAAATTATCATACAAAAATATGCTGTATTTTTCTATGTGAGTGTTCTATTCAACAGTAAAGCAAATTGGGAATGCTTTAGCTCTAAGATAAATTTATTAATACTGATAATAAACGATTTATTAAATAACGTATGATATTTTTGGTCTGAGCGTATACAGATTTTGAATTATATATATTTCATGATAATTCATAAGCTAATGTTATCTAATTGCTGCTTAATGATATTTGTTCTAGTTAAAACAAAAAAAGAAAAAAAGAAAAATGTTTCTTGATCTAACTTGAGGGTTTACGGAAATATATTATAACCTCTTCCAAGTTACCCAGGATGCCGAGAAAGGAATCTTTAGAAAATCTTCAGAAACTGCAGAAAAAAAAAGATTTCTAAGATTTTAAGAAGCATTTTTAAACTCAATTTTGTTGCTTCCTGTAACAGTCAGAAATGTTTCCGAGTTGTTTCTTAAAATGTATTAATTAATTTTCTCAACTCGATATTAACACAAAATATCGATTTACCAAAAGTTATCAATTCTCAAATAAACATTTTTAGCTCTGTAATAAAGTTTATATTCACACAAGAGTGACAAAATAATGTTTATTTTGCACTGTTTGTTTGTTTACCATGTTTGGCAACACAATAAACTTTAAAACTGAATAAATGAATTTTTTGTTGGACTGTAGTTTCTAGACTTCAGCTTCTAGACTTCAGACTTGTAGCTTCTGTAGCTAGTTAGACTGTAGGTTTTATGAAGACATATTATTAATACAACTTAAAGAATAAATTCTCACTTTCGCCATTTCGGCGCGAACACAAACTCACATAGCCACTAAAATTACAAAAAACTCATAGTCTATAACACTGTTCTTGATCACTGACAAGGAAGATCTCCTTAAAGCGCATAATCAGAATATTTTGAAAAAGAAAAATTTTAATGAAACTACACATGTACTTTATAAAGGATCAGTCAAATTAAGCTGTGGAATTCCAATAGAAAATCTGTAAAAAAAAATAGTAGTACTTATTGAGTTCAATCTTAAACAATGAAATAGTTTATTGTTATTTCTATAAGCTTGTATAATATATATAAGTTGCGTGTTGCTGCAGTTATTTAATTTTTCACGGCTTCACCAGCTGGATAAGGTTTAAGTAAATTTTAAATAACTGCTTAATTAAGAATGCTGTTGTTACAAATTTCGATATTGAATAAGTCGTTGTTTCCATAACAACAATATTGTTCTCTTGTCTCCTAAACTAATAATATCGAAGCCACAGAACTCAGAACAGGACATTAATTTCAAGCTTAAAATGATTTTAATCAATTTAAATTTTGTTCTAAACCGTATAATAAGATGATTAAATTTCATTATATATACATATTAATGTATATGGCAAAACTGTAGTTATAAAAGTGTATTTATTTAAGTTAAACTTACTTAAAGTAGTTCAATATGAAGAATAGAAAATGTTTTCCTTAACGAATATTTATTATAAAAGCGTATATATATATATATAAATTCATTGTGTTGCCAACCGACGATGAATCGACAAAAAATGAAATTTTCCTTATTTTTTTACAAACACTATATCATTGATATTCCGCCATAATTTTTTATAGATATATATATATATATCCTCATGATAAGACTATTCTGTAATGTGTTTCAAAATGTTTTTGAATATGCGCTTATGGAGAAACTTCCTTGTGAGATACGCATGTCGAAACCGTTTCAATCACAGTTAATAGAGGCTCTGAAGTAACTTACATGATTCATACACCACAGCTAATGCATTTTTCTTTCCATGAAGGTAAGAGTGGAGAACTGAACACTTTCTTGAACATGAAAATGTTTACTTGACTTAAAACGGATATTTCGTGTTGATACCAGGTTCAGAAAACTGATTACTACAACAAAAAAACCACAACCACTCGGAAACGTTTTCGAAAATTTCAAGCAGCAAAAAAATAAATAAATAAATAAATAAAATAAAACACACACACACACACACACACACACACACACACACACACACACACACACACACACACACACACACACACATATATATATATATATATATATATATATATTCAGAAATGTTTTGTTTGTTTGTTTGTTTTTATCTCGGAAATCTTTTAGTTTCTGATGTTTCTGAGAATTAAGGAACATTTTTCGGAATCGTGGGTAATTCGGACGAGGCAATTTTCGTAAGTAATCGTACTGGGTCAAGAAACACTTTTTTTTACAGTGTAGTAGATGGATGCCAAGCCACTCATTCCATGGCGATCGACATAAATAATAATCGAAAGTAATAAGATTGCACTTAGAGACAATTAAAGACAATTAAAGACAATTTTGTTGTAGACAATTAGAGACAATTAAATTAAAATGATATATTAATAAGGCTGAAAAATTAATTATTTAGTAAATAAAAATATCTCTTGCAACTTCATTGCAATTTTATTACATAGAGATTAAACGGTGCGGTTAAGTTTTATTTTGGCTAACAAGCTATCAACAAGTTTGGCTATCTTATCATTAGGAATATAAAATTTTATTAACTACTTGAAACCAGTGCTAGTATTAATTAGAGTTAGGAGAATCTTTTTAGCACTTTCCATCATAGCAGACAAGTTTTTAATGAGTATGGTACCTCGGTTTGTCTGTCTGACATCCGGATTTCTGGCCATCTGACCGCGCTGTAAGTACAGTAAATATACTCAGATTGCCTTGTAATTGATATATGATATTCAGATTTAATATCGTTATTGATAATGAAGTGTATAACATATATAGTTCGTTTACAGGGAAAAAGTATTCCATTATGGTCAATGGGTGAAAAATCGTTTTCAGTGCATTTTAATGATGTTACATTATTTCAAACAATAATGGAATTGTTATGCATTTCTAAGGTAAACAAAAGTAGGCTTTCTGTAGAATATGAGGTGCGAAACATACATTATCCATTTATAGCATGAAACAAAAGAATTCTGTTGCATAATGGTCTATGGGAAAAATCATTTGCAGTAGTTTTTAAGCATGTTACACTATTTCAAACATAAGTGAAATTAACATCCATTACTGAGGTGTGCAACAAGATTCTTACTGTAAAACATGGTATGCATTGATTTATTTTTCATTTACAGACACACATGAAAGAATTCGGATAGGGTACTAGACAAACATCAATGTATGTATTTTGAATTAACAGGGATAGAGCAGTGGATAAATCAAAATAGAGACATTGATATTGATGTATTTTAGAATAGAGCTAAAATCATTGCAACACGTATCACATTATAACATTTGCATAATCAAATAATCTCTAGAAATATTACAAGATGCAATGGTGTATGTAATGACGTATTATCATATCATATACCACATATATGGTTTAATTTACTTGGTATCACTGGTTTTTTTGGTTTCGATTGACCCTTCCCCCTCTTTTTTTTTTTTTTGCTTTCTATGACATCGCCTGTTTTTCCCTCCTGTCTTCCGATTTATTGTTTATGAATTCGACCTTCTTACGTGTCCAGTGTTCTTTTTAGAGGTACAGTTTTCGTCTCATTTTAACTCCCCTGATGATGGCTAGTGTTTAGCTGAAAGCGCTCAGGATAATTTTGACATATGTGTTTTTTAACATATAAATGGTTTTAATATTTTAAAACTTTGATATTGTACAATTTGCACCTATTTTAGTAACGATTAAATTATGAATTCGATGTATTTACGTTGTGTATTGTAACTTTTTAAGGTGAATATAATGCTCAGAATATATAATTTTCCATGTGTATTTAATATTTTTATCATCTTTATTATAGAAGTTGCATCAAAATAAAGTAACCTATTTTTTAAAAAAGACTGTGTTTGTTTAAATTAAGAATTTATTCACATATTAGTTCTAAAAATCATTTATGAAGTTATGTCAGGGATGTGAATTATGCGCAGGAAACGCATAACTCCTGCATTTTAGTGGCACTTTCTCGAAATAGAAATATCCACTTTACTTAATGACAGAAATTCCGCGATCAAATAAAGTAATCTTCTGGTATTAAAATATAAGAATCGTGTGAGCCATGCGCATAATTTCCATTCTAAGTTAATTGCATAATATATATATATATTGTCTCATTACAAAATGTAACATTTTTTAGTTTTTTTATTAATAAAAATTTAGCATAGTAACAAAAAAAAATATAAGTAAAGAATTCTTCTATCAAGGTTTCACCGTTGCCAAATGTTAAATAAATTTAAACATGAAAGAAAAATAATGCGTCAAGCATATATTATGAAACACTTTCCAACAGTTTCAGAACATCTTAACAAAATTTCAGGTAAAGAAGATGCCTAAGTAAACGATTTAGAACACATTTGAATTGCATAACGCATTTGAAAACTGAATTTACGCATTTACTGTCCATAGTCGAAAATGTATTAGAATTCTTTTGTGCAGCTCTGTGTATTATAAATAGATATGTATATATTCTACATAGTGTGCTAATATTTCGTTTAGTTATAAAATGCATAACATAGTCCAAATTTAACAGTTAGCAATTTCTACCAATAGATGCAAAGATACTCAAATTATTTTACAAAATCCTGTATATTATCTACAAATTTTTATACACGTCTCATATTAAGCTAAAATTTTATTTATTTAAAAAATGTATAACGCTAATAAACACTTTCAGATACTACCATCCATAGACGGCAAATTAGCCAGTTCCTTGCATAGCCCTGTTTATCAATTTAATTATAATCAACAAACATTTTTTGTATACTAAATATAGTTCAATTGGAAAATACATAGTTCAGTTAAAAATTACTTTTAACAAATTCACGTCTATACATAGTAGTGCTTACGAATGCTATTGTTTTTTTTCTGTACATGATATATAGACATTATACACATAACTTAGTATTCAAAAATTTAGTTTAACTTAAAAGCATATACCATAACTGAAAACTCACTTCAAGCAATTATCGCTAATAAGTAGAAATATAACCGAAATCTTTTGTGTGACCCTGTAAATGAATGATAAATACTACTCACATATCATTCTACAGCACGCATATTAAACTAGACCTCAGTAATGTATATCAATTTTATTATGTTTGAAATAGTGTTAACATCGTTAAAATACACAGCAAAATATTTTTCCTCATCAACCGTAATGTAACGAAACAATTTTGAATGTCTGTACGTGTTACACACTCACCTTTCATTAGAGAACATGCCATAATAAACATCAATAACATATATCAATTACAAGGCAATCCCAGTATATTTACGAGAGTTAGAGAACGGACGGATAGTAGACGACAGCTAGATGGCACACGGTAGACATACAGCAGACGGCAGACAAACCAACATCATATGTACTTGTCATATATGTTGGAATAATCTGAATAACGTAATCTTAAGAAAAAGTTTTAGTTAAAAAGTTTCTTTTCTAATATATCAAGGTTTTTATAAAAATTTTAATAAAATATTATCCTAACCTTCAGTAATTACGCTAAAATTATTTGCAAATATTTTATTTACTAACATTTTAGAATAATCTCAGCAACATAATGTAAGTGGAAGAAAAATCTGAGAATTTCTTATATCAACCAGCAAAAGTTAAGGTACTATACGAACAAAAATGTTGTCAGTTTCAATTTTCTTAGTACTCTCGTGAATGTAGGTAATATTTCCTGTCTTAACAGAATAATAGAAAGAACTTTTTCAAAGGATATAAGTAGTTTTATGTTTCTACTGGCGCCTGTGCTGTCATTAGATTAGATTAATAGCAATTGCTTAATATTACATATGTCATAATAAATAAAGATTATCATTGCTATTGTAACGGTAAGATTGCAGACGAAATTGATGTTTTACGAAAGATAAAATATTTAAAATTATTAAGCAGCATATTTGTATTATTAAAATGACGAAAACTGATTGATATTTGAAAAGAAAATGTACAAAAATATATAAAAGGAGTACATATTAACAATGGGTTTTACAAATATTACTAGACTAGTGAGTTGGGAACATCGCGAAATTAAAAGTAAGATATTTAATAATTAGAAAACTTATTTCCCTTATGCAATAATATTAAGGTATCATGCATTTTTATTCAAGAAAAACACTGTCTAAAGAGGTGCTGCTGATACACACGCACACATATACTTATATATACATAGGGTATCATAATTCAGTCCTGGATTTGGAAAGATTATTCTAAAAAAACTGTTAAGGATATAGCAAAACCTTTCATACTTTCATTCATATAAAGAATAACTTTAAATTATCTTAAGCTTTGAAGTATACAGTGATGCGGCATTCTAAAATCAAGTTCCTGTGACGCTTGTTCCAACATCTCACGTTCAATGCTAGCGAATGCCCGTGTGACTCTTCCTCAAATTTCTGTTGAATCACCTGCCATACAGGACACGAACGCATGGTCTTTGATGTAATCCTATGAGAAATAATCACATGGTGGTAAGTGATTTGAGCGTGGGGTCCTGGAGGAGGAATGTCATCTTGAGAAGCACGTCCAATCCAATAATTAAGAACTTGAAGTGATTCTTTGTATGGTGGTATATAACTTTTTGCTGTGCATGGAATAGTTTTCTTAAAATTAACATTTTCAAACTCCAGACAGAATTAGGCCACACTCTGATTAAAATACCTCAAAATTCTAACCCTTCAAATATCGATTTTGAAATTATGAATAGCTGGGTAGAGGTTGACACGTGTGAATTATTTTATCAAACTGATTCATTAATAACCTTCTAACCAAACATTTCCAATAAAAATTAAAACCTTTGAAAGTTAAAAGTAATGATAAAATTAAACGGATCTACAATGAAATTAGTAATAAAATAAATAGAGTAATTGGAACATTTAAGATATCTTGATTTAAGTACTTTATTTCCATTACCACAAGTAATTTGGCCAGTTTATAAACAAATTTTAATTAAAAGAATATTACGTAAGACATTTTTCTTATATGTAATGTTTTTTTACAGAGTTACATAAATGTAATTCAATTTAAAATTTTTAAATAATAGTATTCAATTTGTGATTTATATAATGGCTGCAAAGATTTTTCACAGTCATGGATTCAGGTATACACTTCGAATGTCTTCTGTAACGACATAAAATACTGCTTCACAAAACAAATACAGTTTTCAAAAATTATTTTTTTAATTTTCTAAAAAATAAATATATTTTTTAATATATATTTTATGCGTATAAAATTGTTACATTTTGGTCATATGATTTAAACCTTTAATTCTACTATCACAATCTAGAATTAACCAAATTTAAAAAGATTGAAACTCTTTCTATATGATCATAAATACAAACCCAATGTTCAAAAAAATTATTTTGAAGCTTGTAAAATTCTGAATTGCAGGAGAAATTTTAACAGATTTTATTTTAATATGCTACTTATTGCTCCAAACTATACTGTTATTCATCTAAATTTTAAAAATATATATTTACCGATATAATCACATATTTAATATTTCTATTTAAGTTCCCTTACTACCCTTACTAAGTTCCCTTACTCCCCGGATAGCATCAACATAGTTTTAGATCAGATTATCACAAACGATAAACTATATTTCTTTGATAAGTTTTGTATTAAGACATTAAATTCTTTATTTTTAAAACTTTCCAATCTAGTTGAAAAGTGTTTATGATTTCGGTTTGTCTGCCGTCTACCGTCTGTCCGTGCTCTAACTCCGGTAAATATGCTTCGATTGTCCGGAAATTTTGTATGCTATATTCGTTTACTATAGCATGTTCCCTGTTTCAACAGAAGTGTGTATCACTTATAGTTTTTTTACAGGAACAATCAAAAGTATCCCGTTACATTACAGTCAATGGGAAATAATCGTTTCAAGTGCATTTTGATGACGCTACGTCATTTAAAACATACTGAAATTGATATATAATTATAAAGCGCATTAAAACATGCTTTTTGTAGAATATGTGTTGCAAAGCATTTATTATTCATTTACAGAGTCAAACAAAAGAATTCTGTTACACATCGTTCTATGGGGAAAAATCGTTTGCAGGGTAATTTAGTGATATTTGACTATTTGAAACACAATGGGAAATTATATGCATCACTCAGGTGCACTATAAATTGCTCTCTTGTGTGCATTGCGTTTATTTATAGGGACACACAAAAGATATTGGTTACAGTACATGTGCGATATTTACAGTCTATGTAAGATAAGTGTGTTTTCAACTTTGGTTTGCGTTTTTAAAGGTAACTAATTTTTTGCATGGTACGTGTGTGTTTATAAACTCGGTTGATCATATACAGGGCTACACAAGGGCATTCGTAAGTATTACAGACTATGGGAGTGAATTGCTTAAAGGTAGTTTTTAATTGTGTTTATGCATTTTCTTGCTGAACTATATTTAGTAGACTGACAGAATTTTTTGGAATATAAATAAATTCATATACAGGGCTAAGCAAAGATAAAGATACATTGTCGTTTACGGTTGGTAATTGATGCGAGTGAGTTTTAAGTTCCCTTTTAGCTTAATATGTTATGCGTACAAAAGCCTTCAGATAATATACAGGGCTGTATAAAAGATTTCGAGTGCATTTCCATCGATTGGCAAAAATTGCTAAATGTTAATAACTGTTCTAACTATTCTAACTGAACTAAATTTTGTCATACTAGATATCCACACCTATTGATCATATACAGGGCTGCACAAAATAATTCGACTACTTTTTTGACACTGGAAGGTAGTTTCGAAAACTTTATTTTTCAGTGTGTTATATTTTTTCTAAACTGTTTACGTACATATCTTCTTTCATCTTGTTTAACGGTGAAGTTTCGTTACAGTTTTCTGGCTGTGTTGGAAAGTGTTTCATAATCTATGCTTGACGCATGATTTTTCGTTCTTGTTTTATATTTATAGTGGATATTTGGTAATCTCTATTTTACAAAACTAAATAGTTCTTATATGATAATTTTATTTAAAACTTTTTCATATGTGGTACAAAACAAACAGCAGAGGTGGGAAAGATGCACAGAAGTGGGCCGATAGTAACCAATAATTTGAATAGTATTTTTCAGCTTTTTAAATCTCAGAAATTCTTCTATTAAAAAGGCGTAGAATATTGTTAAAATTTAGCGTTAAAAGTCGGCCCACCACTCCGCACCTTTGGCACCACTGAAATAGATAATAAATTTTCTTCAGAAATTTTGATTTTATCTAATTCCAATGATTTAACGAAAAATAAATTTCATCTAAACGCTTACTGTGAATTAGAAATTTGTATAATTTTAATCCGTATAGTTATAGGTTTAATATGATATAAAATCATTATTGAAAATATTCAAAAGGTATGAAAGCCACACAATATTAATTTATTCTTTTATTACCCTTTAAAATAAGAAATAGATCGAAAATTTTAGAAAAAATAACTCTTGAGTTTATATGTACAGGAATTTTCTGTAAGTAAGTTAATATTTCAAAAATTCATATAACATTTTAACAGATTGCCTTATCGGCGTACAGTTTGGATCATATAACTTATCAAATAGTATAATGTTCCGTGGCTAAAGGAAAGTAATAGTTAAAAGAATCCCATATATTCGTTTAAATTTTAAAAACTAAACTGTAAATCAAAGTGTGGTTTACACCATAAAATTTGACAAATAGCCGGAATTTTTGTAGAGAAAACATGTCAAAACATTTTTGAACTATTGTCTTTTTTTTCACGAAAATTCCTACACTTTGAGAAGTCTTATAGTATCGTAAGTGCGTATCGAGTGCCTATTGTCGCACTTCGATGCGACAATACACCAATTTGTTATTTTTTAATGAATTTTTGAAATTAGAACGGACTTACGAGAGATACTTCATACACTGTTAAAAATTTGCAGCAAACTGTCCAGTCATTTGACAGTTTTCTACAAAAATGGTTTAAAATTTAACTCTATTTTGACCATAATATGGGCAATAATATGGTCTGAATATTGTTAAATTGCAGTTATGTAACCATTTAATGTAACAACGGTCTAATGACTGGACGGTTGCTGCAAATTTTTAACAGTGTATGAGAATCAGAACTTGTTGTAAAAAAAGTTACAGATGCCATTGGTAACATGACAATAAGCAATAATCACATTCAAATATTGATCTTATAAAGACAAATCAGAAGCATTGTTCAGTTACAAAGACAAACAGGGCTTAGTTATCGAAAATACACGGGACTTTTCCATAGTAAAAAATAACAGTGCTTGAACCTCCTCTCTGAAATTTAAAAAGGGGCTGAGAAATTAGGCCAAAAGAGTTTCAAACGGACTGAAAAAAAGTCTCCAAATGCACTTTTATATTTTGTTACATTGCATTTTAAATTGTGTTTGATTAAACGGGCATAGGTAAAAGAAAATTGATAAAAGAAAGTCCACATTTCTTTGAGATAGTTCTGTTATCTGATCAAGAAATCTGATAGAATAGATTGTTAACCAATCATATTATAACCTACTATCTTGATTAGAAACTGTCTTGATAAACTGAACTTAAAAAAACTATAAACACTACCGCCAAATTTTAGGGGAACTTGGCTATAATCTATAGTAATTATTGACTATATAGCTATTCCTGAAAATAATATTTTTAGAATTGTTGAGTCGGAATGTTTTTAGACAATTTAGACACCTTTTGCCGAATGAAAAGGGGCCTGAAAATAATATCGTGTTTCTCCTTTCAAAGGTTAATTGGGCGGCAAAGACATAGACAACCAGATGCAACGTTGGAGGAAACCATCCCATCTACTGGCATGGCCAGATCCTTCCAAACCAGGTGTATGTGTTATTTTGACAACAGAAACGTCTTGGTTTCGTCAATCAAAGTTATCTATTTCAAAAAATTTAGTATGCAGCAGCCCAAACTCCAAACATCTATGAATCGGAATGTAACTGTTGGAAAACCGCCTCATCTTGCAGATATTATTCCACATCAGTTGAATGATTCACTTTAGAACTCAATTGGTGCTGTCCGCTGTTGATTTTGTCAGCCTATTTTACAAGCTGGCACTCAGTGGTCGTCATGTGGCTTGGTGTTGCGATTTAGAATAGATATTTCTATGTGATTACTGCTTAGCGTCGTGTTGCTGACTCCCTTGCGATTATTTTACAAATTCCAAATCAGTCGGTATATACGTATTATATATACAGGGTGAATCTAAACTTTTGGGCAAAACTTTAAGGGGTGATAGTACACATCAAGACAAACAATATTAAATAGGAAACTAAGGGTCCAAAACGTCTTTCGAAGGAGATAGTCGCCATTAACGTTTAGGGTCCAAAATTTCAAATAATTATAAAAAACGGAAAAATTGGTCGATTCTTTTGCAGTTTTCGCTAAAACTATTTATTATGTCAGTATTTTCTTAAAAATAAAATTTAAAGAAAAAGTAAAAAAAAATGCCGATAGAGGGCGCTTTAAACTTTGGAGTAACGAACAACTATTTTTTACCGTTATTTTTTGTATCTGATTGAATGTTTTCAAAAGCTTAAACTTAAACTTAAATTTTGAGCTCAAAATCTGAATCGTTGAGAGTGGTTAAGTAGCGCAAACTGAACAGTGTTCGGGAGTTGAAATTTGAACCCCCCCTGAACACAGTTCAGTTATTCCCGATCTTGGTGTCGTAGACCAGGCAGAAACTACTACCCCCTACACGTAAAACAAACGATAGAGGGATGACAAAATTAAGTAAACAATTTATTTTGAAAATAAGTTTTAAACATAAAGTTCAAAAGTGCCAATAGAGGGCGTTGTAGACTTTGGAGTAATGAACAACTATTTTTTACTGTCGACTCCGACGAGGACCTGGTTGCGATGATTGCCGTCGTAGCAGGCGATATCCGGAGATGCCCGGGGTATTCACTAATGTTCCCAACTCCCTCCGTCGGCGGCGTGAGGCCTGCATCTTTGCTAGTGGGCACTCTTTCGAGCAGTTTGTTTGATTCCTCACGAACATCATGCGTGTACCTTTTTCTACTTGTCAACCTTCATTAATATTGCGCACTACATGCATACATCAGATTGTTTCTTTTTATTTTGCGCGGAGAAATTGCTCATGTCTGTTATGCATAAATTTTCTATTTAATTTTGTCATTACTCTATCGTTCGTTTTACGTGTAGGAGTTATAGTTTCTGCCTGGATTAATTTTAATACAATTATTCAAATTGGTAAAGAAATCATATGAGTTGTAATTTTCCAATTGCACGAAAAATGACCGGGCCAGGATTCGAACCTGCGATCTCTTGGTTGAAGCTGCCATGCTGTAACAACTGAGCTATCCCAGTTGAATCTGGATGAATTATGCCCTCCAGATTCAACCAGGATAGCTCAGTTGGTAGAGAATGGCAGCTTCAAGAGACCCCAGGTTCGAATCCTGGCACGGACATTTTTCGTCCAATTGGAAAATTACAACTTATATTGTTTCTGCCTCGTCTACGACATCAAGATCGGAAATAACTGAACTGTGTTCAGGAGTGGGGGCAGGGGAGGGAGGTGTTTCAAATTTCAACTCCTGAACGTAGTTCAGTTTGCGCTACTTAATCACTCCCAACGATTCAGATTTTGAGCTCAAAATTTAAGTTTAAGTCTAAGCTTTTGAAAGCATTTAATCAGATACAAAAAATAACGGTAAAAAATAGTTTATCGGCATTTTTTAAACTTTATCTTTAAAAGTTATTTTTAAGAAAATACTAACATAAAGAATAGTTTTAGCGCAAATCGCAAACGAATCGACCAATTTTTCCGTTTTTTATAATAATTTTAAATTTTGGACTATAAACTTTAATGGCGCCTATCTCCTTCGGAAGACGTTTGGGACCCTTAGTTTCCTATTTAATATTGTTTGTCTTGATGTGTACTATGACACCTTAAAATTTTACCCAAGAGTTTAGATTCACCCTGTATACGTGAGGTATTCATTTTTAAATCTAATTCTTGATTAAAAACGTTATCAATAAAACATTAGGTTGTAACGAAAGTTTCCCGCCACAGCTAATATTGTTTGCGCAAACAGTTCCCGTTGACGTGTTTACTCATATTTTGTTAAACAATTTTTGGCATTTGAAAGAGACTTGTTTTAGAACACTGTGTTGTGAAAATTGTAAAAAAAATATCGTTATCATTAAGTACAAGGTGTCTGAAATGGAACTATCACGCTATCAGATTAGAACCATCATTTACTTCCAGTTCTGTTGCAAAAAGTCAGCTACAGAATGTTACCGAATCATGTGTATAGCTTTAAGTACTACTGTTGTATCATATGACACTGTGAAGGTTTGGTACCGAAAGTTCAAAAACAAGGACTATGACAACAAGCAGAGCACTCTGGCCGGCCTACTGATGTTTATGAGGCCCGTCTGCGAGAACTTGTGAAAGAATATCAGTATGCAGCCACCCGAGAGCTAGCTAAGGAGTTATACGTTAGTGCCAAGTCCATTAATTGCGCTATGCATCGAATAAATTTGACGTACAAGTTCAATTGCTGGATGCTGCATGAGCTGACAGACGTGTTCGTACCTGCACTAATCTGCTCAAATATCAACGCAAGGACAAAATTCTGGACCGATCGTCACTTGTGACGAAAAGTGGATTTACTTCAACACCACAAGCCGAAAAAGGGGTTGGTCTGCGCCCGGTGAGTCCGTCGGCAGCGTCACAAAGCGCAATTTGACTAACAGTTCCTAAAATGAGGTTGATCTCTTTTTGGACTCGCGGCGTCCAAGTTTCTGGATCGAATGGTTTAAAAAACTTAAAAAACTACCAAGTCGTTGGCAGAAAATCATAGATTTGGGTGGTGATTATTACCCGTACTAAAGGTACTGCTTTCATGTTTTTTTCTAACTTTATTAAGAACTTTTTTGTGGAAAACCTTTGTTACAACTTGATAAAAGATATTCATAATGAAAATGAAGACAAATTTCGAAATAAATTAGACAAAGTATTGTATGTGTCTCTGAGAGTATTTGTACGTATCTATATATAAATTATCTTCATTCTAGTAGCTTTGGACTTTTATTTCAAAATCTTGAATTTAAAAATCATCGTTTTATATTTTTTATCGGAAATACCCCTATTGAAATGTATTAAACCTTATTCTTAAAATCTCTGCTATAGAAAAAAAAATCGAATTCTAAAAAAATGTCTTCAAATCTAGCCCATTGCTTTATTTAAGGGAAAAGAAGACAATACAGTAGACTAGATATGCAAATGTTATCTGCATCCTCTGTAGTCTTTCTGGAAAGAGGATGGAAGTATTCTCATTTGAAAGTTTAAACAATAGCACTGGATGAAGTTCCGTTCATATTGACGGTGTATTTTAAGAAACCACTTTAAACTGAGCATAAAAAGTAGAAAAACGGATACATTTTCTTTGAAAGTTTGCTAAGAAGTTGAGATATTTTTCCCGTAGTATTTCTTTGATGTCTTATATAAGAAAAAAAAAGTTACATATTTCATAGATCAAAATATAGAAGTTTATATGTCAAAATTTGATTCGACTCCTATGTTAGGATTTTCTTTATAAGATGGAAAGTATTTCTATATTTTAAATTCGTTAATTTGAATAGTTTTTAAGATGGAAGTGGCTTAAAACTAACATTGTTTTTGTGTTTTATTTTAAAAACTCCAAATATTGATAGTTTTTTTTTCTTTTTAATGAAAGATGTTTTGAAGGAAAAATACATTATTCTTAAATTGTTGCTAGTAAATGTTGTTAGAATATCGCTTTAATAATTTATGTATAACTAAAATTCTAAATTCATATACAACTTATATAAATATATAACTAAATTTTATTACGAAATTATAATTCGTATGTTTCTGCATGGAACTTCATCCAGATGTTTAAAAAAATAAGGAAATATTTTTTAGAATTGCATAAAGGCATCTTTATGTATTGATAGAAATCATTTTGCACTATTTTCGATTATTTCAGAGAGAAATGTATCAACTAGGAAATGTATAACTTCTATAAATAAAAACGTAATCAAACACTTTGTGCAAGGTTAATGAATGAAGTCATTCGAATAGTTTTCCAACACTTAATATCTGGTCTACTCATGCTTCCTTTACGCAAATTAAATCATATTCGGGCAATTCGAGGTTGTTGGATACAAGTAATGGAAATAGGATTCGTAATCGGATTCGAAATCGGAATCGGATTTTATTATTTGTTATTTAATTGGAGTCGGAAGTTGATATTTGTTATTTAAATGGAGTCGGAATCACAAGCTACTATTTGTTATTCAACTGGATTTTGAGTTGGAGATTGTTATTCGAAATCAAGTCGGACTTAGAATCCAAAGAAGAGCCGGAGTTTAGGGGAGAGACAAAAATATGTGATCAATTTGTAACATATAAAGAAAAATACGAGCAATTATCATTCCTTTCTTAGTAGTTATGCTATGCTACGGCAAATAGAAATAGTTCCATAAAATTGTGATTTTAACGATATACATCCTGAATTATATTTAATGGACAATAACAAATATTGTGTTGGCCTTGGCATATTTTACCATAATTACACGAAAAGAAATTCCAAATATAACAATACTCTATTTTGTAAAGTTCTTTTATATAGGAAATTTTACTTTCAATATGTTTTTAATACTTTTTAAAAAACTTTTGGCTTTTTAGGATTATGAAATTTTTGTGAAAACATAGATTTACTAGAAATCTTTCAAGAAAGGAACAAATACTGACAAATTATTTAATTTTGAAAATTTATTTACTTTCTTCGATAACGAAGGATTCATATTGACAAAATGTTCTTTGTTTTTGTTGCCCTGGTGATAAGGTTTTTCAGAGAGTTAAAAGGGCAGATAAATTATCGCAAGTTTGATTTTAATCAGTATCATATTTTTCATCTTCACCATTGCCCATTACAATCATGTTCGTCAATGTTTCGTCATTACCTGTATTATTAACTTGATTGGGATTAGATAGATCGTATTTTCTACTCTGGAATAGAATTTGTTTAAGTATTTTTTAATTTAAGATTTTTCATGTTTAATCTATGATAATTATTATATTCGATTTTTATATGCATTCTACATTTGTTTGTGTATGCAGTACGTCAATTTTGTGTGCTTGTGAGATTGATATTTTAAAAACGAAATGCGTGATTTTATAACACAAGTTGAGTACTGTTCTGCTACAATATTTATTAGATTTTTGCTTTATTTAATCGCAGAAAAAAATTACAAATCGTACGATTAAAGAAGGTGCTTACAAATTCTACGAGATATATATTAAATAGAAATTTTCTACTTTGAAATAAGGATGCCATATTCCTTGGAAATTCCAAGAAGTTTGTGCACTTTGATATCCTTAAGTCTTTAAGTAGTAATATGAACAACACCTCATTAACATTTATAATTTTTTCTGTTGATTATTAACATTTACTGAAATATAATTCTTAAAAAAAAGTATTGTGAATATCTTAAGAACAACAAAGCTCATGCGTTTCCTTGATTTAGATATATTTAATTTTTTTAATCATTAAAATATGAATTGTGCATCGTTGATATCGACATATACAGGGTCATTCATAATTCCCTCCAGGGTTTCTAAACGTTATAGTAAAAAAACGAAGACGAATATGAAAAAAAGAAACATATGAAATTATTCCGAAACTATTCAAGTTTTACTTACATACATTACAGGTGTTCTATGTGTGAACCCTTGGTCACACGGCATACATCCATGCGATTGTCCAGTTCCTGCCATACTCCGTTTCTTTAAATCTGAATCAGTGGTGTCACTTCAACGGGCCTTTCGTAATAAATATCGAAAACAGGGACCAACTGACAAAACAATTCATGTGTGGTACCGGAAATTTAAAGAAACGGAGTATGGTAGGAACTGGACTATCGCATGGATGTATGCCGTGTGACCAAGGGTTCACACATAGAACACCTGTAATGTATGTAAGTAAAACTTGAATAGTTTCGGAATAATTTCATACGTTTCTTTTTTTCATATTCGTCTTCGTTTTTTTACTATAACGTTTCGAAACCCCGGAGGGAATTATGAATGACCCTGTATTTTTTCATTTCTATATATCTATAGAGATTTTCAACCACAACTATCCCCATATATCCAGATACTCATAGCTGTATAGCAATGTATTCACTCAAATCTAACCACGAATTTTTAGTCACTCACGCATATCTGAATATCGTTTCATTCACAGCTATCTATATATCTATTCACAAATAGATATCTACATATGTCTAGTCACTCATAGATATCTACTTATATCTTACCACTTACATCTATCAATTATTACCTTACTCACAGCTATCCACATATCTTTTTACTGACAACTGTTCATACATATCTAATCACTCACAGCTGTTAAAATGTCTTTTCACTTGTGTCTACTTACATATATCTAGTCACTCAGAGCTATCCACATACCAACTGACTATCGTAGTGATCAACATATCTTTATGTACCAGATATCAACATAGCTTTTCATTCACAGTCGTTCACATGTTCAGTCTGTCAAATCTATCTTTATTCTTCAGGTATACTAGTTTGTTGGGTGAATTTTAAGAAATTTTAGATTCTGTCATAAAGAGCAATCTAAAAATTAAATTAATAAAGTATGAGTATAAATCCATCTAGTGTCGGATAAATTGTAGAAATAAATAATAAAAATTTCTCATAATTTGTTAGAAGAAATGATTTTTTTCTGAGATCATTCATTTAGAAATTACTCGTTATTAGTATAGTTGGAAGTAAGAATTCATATAATTTTTTTTGTTTACTTTCAGAGATGTTTATCAAAAACGAAATTAAAAATTAAAGTAATTTGCGACATTCTGAAAATAATATGAACACCAAGCACGCATAGATTACAATGCATTTGGCTAATTTAACACCTCTGCTAAAAAAACTGACTGAGTTACATTGAGCCTTTTCAATAGGAAATATGTTATATACCTCATCATTGAAATATTTCAATTTTGAGAAGATCTGAGCATTTTTGTGTGAGCCAATGCATTGAAGAACACACAAGCAGACACAAGACATCATCAAATATAATTAAAATTTACAGGAGAGCGTTTTAGAAATGCATACTTAAAAAAAAATCTTTTATTTGAACCAGAAGCAGTTGTCCTCACCAAACATTAGTTATAAATCGCAAGTTGTGGTAACCCTGTCAGCTTCTCATTAGTTTCGCATATTTATTTCACCGTATTGGAAACATTATCTTATATTACTGTATCAAACAAATGTTTATTGTCATTTCAAGTCATATCTAATGCTATATTAAAAAATTACATGCCCATAAGTTATTTTTAAAAATCATCAAAACCGGTCAATTACAACTTTCAAACAAACTTTATCTGAAAGAACATATTTTGTTCTATTCTGGAGTGAAAATTGGATGTATGCGATCTTTAGAAACGTAAATATGCGCAGTCAAAGCAAAAGCTATGGCGCATATAGCATCATGCAGTGTTTCTTTTTAGCTTAGTGTCAATGACGAAAAGTTATTTTCTTTATAATACAGATTCGGTGACCTTAAGTGTCATCTATGGTAGAATGGACAATTGGGAAACAGCTTTCAAGCTCATAATATTCTTATTTTCTGCTGTCGGTTATAAACCATTTATGATTAAAAAATTATTCTATTGATATAAAAATGTACTCTACACAAAATGATAATCAAGGCTATTTTTTATACAAGAACTCCCGTAAAAAATGGAAAAATATAACAATCTTCTTAATAACAACTGCATAATGTGAAACATAATATGTCATGAACTGTTTATCGTTGCGTTTGAAACAACTGCTATAAAATTGACTGTTCAGAAGTCAAATGTCTACTGCTACATTTTTCTTTTTATTCCCCATAGAAAAAAATAAACGACTTATCCCCAAAAGAAACATAAACACATAAACTTTGTGGACTCTAACATAGAATACATTCTTCTATTTAACATGAAAAAGATCTTGAATGGCAACGTACTCAAATATTTATACTTCATCACAGAAAGAACACTTTATGCTTTTAAGAATACATTCTTTTTTATGTCGTGTTCTTCAGTAATTCTTTATCGATACATTTTCGGTCTTTTTTTGCCTTCGAAATAGATGATAATTTATAACTATGAGTAAAAAAGGGAAATGCTTTTTCCTCGTAATAGTGGTTGACGGAATTTCCGATGCCAAATTATGAACAAAACATTTTTGTTGCGAATAAAATGATTTTTTGCTTTTAACATATTTAAATGGCGTGATCATAAACATTTATATTAATTTCATACTAAAAAATATAAAAGATTTTTTCCTTAAAAATGCTGCATGTAAGTTTTTCTCTTGTACATTTATGAATATCAGTGCTGTCAGATTGGAGTTTTTGTCCTCATTTTGGAGATTTGAACCTCCAGGGGAATGTTTTGGGGGACCAGTATTAGTGGAGACATTTTTGTAGAACATCAACATTTTTGGTGTAAAACTTGTGGAATTTTTTATCATTTCATGTTTTCAGGTTACGTATTAACTTTTAGTCATCTGGCAACAATGACTCTCAATTCGTTGATATCGGAAAAATAAATTTATCAATTGTAAAACAGTATTATCCTCGTGCTCGGCTTTTAAGTTTATATCCGTTTTAAGATATAATTTATTATTTTTTTAATTCTAATATATATTTTTCTTTTCATACTTGTTTTATTTTCTACAAGAAAGTAATAGATCACAATAAAAATGTCAGTTTGCAAGCAGAGCATTATTTATTATTATTATTACTATTATTATTATTATTATTATTATTATTATTATTATTTTGTTATCATTTTGTAAATGGGGATTTTTTTTCCAAAAAAAGACTTGATTTGGAGAAAACATTTGAGCTTAAATTAGTTAAATATTTTTTATAGTGGTAAATTTCAAATTTCAAATTTACTTTTTTGAGTAGAGACTGGGTTTGGGACTTATTCAGAAAAAATTACTAATTTCGGGTAAATTGCAGAACTTTTGGGAAAATTGACTTGTAATTATCTGGCATCACTCATGAATATTTTCTACGTTTGCTTATTAGTATATCTGTTATTACATGTAGTATACACAAATTTGAACTGTGTAAGCTCTAAAAAAATATTCGTAAGCTCACATTTAAATGGTTTAATGAAAATAAATTATGTTTATTTCAGAAGAAAATATATCATTTGAAAGCTCTTAAATAGGGACAAAACATCAGTTTAGAGGTCTGACGGCAGAGCTAGATCGGTTTGCATGTTCATTTCTAGGGTTGTCTGTCTGTCGTGAGTGCCTCAGAAGTTATCTGATCGGCTTTGAGAAATATTTTGTGAGGTATACTAAAAAAAAAATAAGAATATTTCTTGTAAGGAAATAAGAATATATACTGGTTTATCATATACGATAGGAAAAACCCATGATTTTATGGCAAACCTGAATACAACTATAAGGAAAGCGACAGTGTACTAGAAGGAGTAGAAACAGCAATGATTAGCAACAATGAGCTATATTTTTTGTAGCTATTCAATAACAGCTGCCCGGTAACTCGAAAAACTTCTACCCCTATTGTATGTCAGTTTTGAAAGTTTAAACCTTTTAAAATTTTAATTTGTCTGCTAAAATATGATAATTTTAACTTAAGTATTTTATTTTTTGTAATTGCTTACAGCTTATATATTTGGTGCAATCTAAAAATAAGTATCTGTTTCGTAAGTTTCGTTTAACTCCATAAAACAGTTTTTATTTATTTATTTATTTATTTATTTTACAGTTATTAATTTGTCACTTTTTTCCGAAAATGTGTACGCTATAAAATCGTTCAGAACTGTATGGATTAGCATGATTTTTTGCATTGATGTATATGAGTTAATGCTGCATTAAAAACTATTAAAATATGTAATCGTATAATAGATTCTGTAATAAACTGAAAATTTTGAATATATTCTCTCTATTACAAAAGCATATGCTTGATTATAAAGGAAGATAGTTTTATTGTTTATTTTGTTAATAATAAATGTTATGATATACAATGTAACATAAATCTTATATGCCTTTTTATAACTTTTATTTCCTCCTCTCTTTCTAATATCAGCAATATTTAAAGAATAAAAATTTTCATAACATAAAGTATGACTTTTCTTTGTCTCAAAATAGGAAGAAATGAAGACTTCAGGTAGCATTTTAACTTCTAATATAGCAAATTTATCTTTATTATACGTTATTCAAACGTCGAAAACTTTTATTCAGCGATATGTTAATGCATCAAAAATGAAAAAGCAGTATTTTAAAAGTTCTCTTAAAGAATAACTTGGAGTTTGTGACATAAATATATCTTTGTTTTAGAATAAAATTACGATTTGATAGGAAATATTTTTAAAAGGAGAGAAAAGTATTCTAACTAAAAAGAACCAAACAAAAGTTCGTAATATAACCGTCTAGAACATATTTTAGAACCATATTCAGTTAATTCTTTTTCCATTTGTCGTAAGAGCTCTAATAATATGAATGTTAGATACCACAGAATGTTTTTATTAAGAATATTTAGAAACAGACTCGGTTATGTTTGTATAAATAAAAATTTACTATAGAATAGAAGTAATCTACATTGGGATTTTAGTAAATTAAAAAAAAAAATTATAAATTAGAACACACTATCTTAGAATATTGTCGCTAATTAGCTATTTAATTTAAAATCTCTTTTATGGAATAATTAAAAATGACTTAAATAAAAATGCTTTAAATACGTACCTCTACCCATATGAGTTGGCTTGTGAATTACTGAAAATCAGACTAATTTAATTGTTGATTATTTTGGCATCTAACACTAAAAACTAATAGAAGCTAGATTAAATAAAGAGTTCTTTTCACCACCTATGTCATTTTAGTTCATAGAGGATTTCGTAAATTTCACAAGCCTACTTATCGTGATCGTCGTATAACAATATAATAATGAATTGTCAAAATTTGCTACTACGCTTCTGCATTACTATTGCTAAAAAAACATTTATATATGTCGCAGGTTGTGTAAACTGCTGTATTTGTTTTATAGAAGTATGACTTCAGGCGAAAAGTTGGTAACTTTAATGATGATCTTGGGTATTATATCTAATATCAGAACTTTATTCTGATTGGTTTTGAGATACACAGAGACTGAAACAATTATTCGTATCATTCAATCGTGTGCATTGGCAAAGTGCGAACGAAAATGCACGTAGGCTGTAATATATGATACAATCTGAAATATACACAATACATTTTTTAAAACGCTGTAAAATTTATATAACAAAGGCAGTCCAATGTTGATGTTTAAAATATCTGCCAGGCGGCAAAGTTTCATGAAAGCCCGCGCGTTTGCGAACTGTATCGGATGCAGATTAAATACATGGTAAAGGTAAAATTGCCAAAATGCAGTACTCAAGTTATCAAATTCTATAGTTTATATACTACAAAAGTCAGTCCATTGCAACAGTTTTAAATATGTAGTGGGCGAGCGCAATGCCAATGATAGAATTTCATTAAAGTCCGCGGGTTTGGGAACGTCAGTGCATGGTAGACTAAATACTTGATAAGAGATAAAACCGACATGAGGTACTTTTACAGTCTGTAATATATTAAAGAAAAACAAAGCCAGATAATTTTAGCGCTTTTAAATATCCGCCAAGCGAGTGTAGTTTTAGAATTTGTCAATAATATACAATTTCAGTAAAGCCGGCGCATTTGGGAATGTGAATACATATTGACTAAATACTTAAAAATAATAAAATATAATAAAAGGTAAAATTGACTGACGCATTTATTAGATTCCATAGTATATATACTAAAAAAATAGTCCATTTTAACGATTTTAAATATCTGCCCAGGTGATCGCAATGCTAGTGATAACGATAGAAATTCATTGAAGCCTACGCGTTTGGGATCGTTTATGATCGTGATTGCATGTCAATTAAATACTTTATAAAAAGTAAAATCGACACAAAACCTGTTATTAGAATCTATAGTATATATACTACAAAATCCAGTCCATTGTAATGGTTTTAATTTTGCACCCGATGAGCGCAATTCTATTGATATCAGAATTTCAGTAAAGTCCATACATTTCAAAACATGATTGCAGGTAAATTAAATACATGATAAAATGCAAAATCGACACAAAACCTTTTTTAGACTCCGTGGTATATATACTACAAAAACCAGTCCATTTTATTTCCAATGTCCGGGCCAGGATTCGGAAATGGGATCCCTTGGCTGAAGCTGCTAATGATCTACCAACCATGCCGGTCGAATCTGGAGGACCTAATTCACCCAGTTAACTTTATTAATAATAGAATCTGGTCTGATATCTGAAATAAATCGCAGGTAATTGAGAAATCCAATAAACGCTGGATATGTGATTACACAATGCTAATTTTAACACAATTATCCAAATTTATAGGGAAATCGCATGAGTTGTAATTTTCCAACTGGACGAAAAAATGTCCGGGCCACGATTCGAACCTGGGATCCTTTGGCTGAAGCTGCCAATGCTGTGTAATTTTGAAATCGGTTGAATTGATTTTAGTTATCGTTATTCATCGAATAGGTGCTATTTAAAAAATAAATGTTATTATACTTGGTAATTGCCATGTATCTCTCTTGCTTTTCAAATATTGATATGTATGCGATTGAAATACAGTGGAACTTCCCTTTAACGAAGTCCCTATTTAACGAAGTTTTCTACCGAAATTTACTGTAGAACTTTGACTTTGACCACCATTAGCATATAAATTAACCTCTATATTACGAAAAATATATTCTATATAACGAAGTTTATTCCACTTTTGTACTTGAACAGTATTCAAATTAAGAGATTGCTGTTGTCCTGGATATGAGAATTTATTTCAAAGGATTGTAAGAAAATGAACACATTTAAACAACTTCCATTCTGCTTGGTGCTAAATAAAACAATTTGTTTTTCACACTAAGAAAACACTTGTTACCAGTACGCTCCTACACCGAGACTTCAGCGTTGTCAGTTGGGGGAAGTCAAAATCCCCTCTTTACGTTCTATAAAATAGAAGATACAGCGACGCAATGGCCTCAGATGCATTGAAGCAAAAAGTATCAATTAGAGTCAGACAGTTACCATTCTGACCTTCCATTGCTGATGGACAATTGCTTTGTACATCCACAAGAATGTGCTTCAAAATGCAAATCGAAGAACATCAAAGTTATTTGTGTTCCTGCCAATACAATTTCTAAACTTCAGCCATTAGTCTAAGGAATCGGAATAATAAAAAATCTTGAAATACATTATCAAAAAAGACAGAAAAAAGACAATGTAGTAAACACATTAATTTGAGAACCTGTGTATTAGAGCTGATGAAAGCTTAGGAATGTGACGTGATTTCATCGACCGTACACAACTGTTTTGCAAAAAACGGCTTCATAATTGAAACTGAATCAAATGCTTCTGAATCCAACACCTGTTAGTGATATCTGAAGGAAAAATTTCATGAATTTAAATTGATTTCTATTTAACGAATTTTCTTCATAACGAAGTTTTTAAGTGTAACGATGAGACTTCGTTAAATGGAAGTTTCACTGTATATAAAAATACAAGAAATGTTTATATATACACACATACCCTTTTAGACAATAAAATCATGAATAATGATAAATAAAGATCCTTAATATAAATTAATAGCTTTATTTTATATCTATTGTAGATTTTAAAATCAAATGTCTGATAATGAATGTGAAAAATAAAAAATCAGAGGGTTTTTTTAAACTATGAAATTCAATAGATAAATATTATCGAAAAAGCAACATATCAGGTTTTTGATTATCATATGTTTACTATGTATAAATGAAAAAAATTAAAGTCTTACGATACATATTTACAGAATGAAATAAATATTTCATTTTGAATATTCAAATTAAGTAAAAAAAATAATTTTATCAATGTCATCTTATACGTTATGATATAATATCAAATACATGTTACCAATGTATATAATACCATGCTTTTATTTATTCATGTAATTCGATTCTAGTTTCAACATATAAACACACACACACGCACACGTAACTGAACACACAACCCAGTGTTGTCAAATTGAGATTTGTTTTTTTAATCAAAATATCTACCACATGTTACAATGTATAATATTTTCTTTGTTAAGTAATGGGATGTCTCTCATTAAAAAAGTTAATATTACTATTTTGAAATAGCGGTACATATTTTAATTTTAAAAAAATACCCAACTTGGCAACACTGACACTCATGTGCACACACACATGCACTGCCATCCATCCATAATTCTATAAAATATAACATCAAATTACGCATTTATACACGTAACTTAAAAAAAAAATCTATTTTCATTTTGCAAATAACTCAATTTTTCGTACACAATGAAAAGCAAATAAGACTGATTATACGATCTTTTCTCGAAAAGAAACACAAACATAAAACTATTTCTTAACAAATAATGTCAAAGACCGGAATCTCGTGATAAAAAATGACACTTCCTTGTCACCACCTACAAAGTCTATGAATGAAAAAAATAATAATAAAATAAAAAAATTCGCTGCAACCAAATGAGAAAAAGAAACTTTCCCCCCTCTTCTTTTTTGTGTGCAGATACTTGCAAAAGTATATATCTCTATATCTATATTCATGCATATGCATAGAGCTATCATCGTCTTTTGAACAAAATTGATATCGATCATCCTATGATGACCGGTAATTTCGCATAGTCAGTCGATTCTAGTAAGGCGGCAGATAAAATAAGAACATAGCAGTCTAGGAAAAGGGGGGTTCAAATTCATCACCTTTTCATCAGTACGGCGAAAACTGGTGAAAGATGGAGAACTTTGAAAGCAAAAAAGCAAAGGGTCGTTTTTCTGTTGGAAGGTAATGGTAAATCGATATGATAGGACGAGGTCATGTCATTGATGAAATGCGACACTATCAATGCAGTCGCAGTTAAGATGTATTCCGAGACACTTAAATTTCAAATAAATTAAGCTATGCGAATTATATGGATGGAGATAAAAGTTTTTTATTTAAATATCTACTATTAGAGGACGAAATTTTAGTAATCTTCGATAAAATATTGTTTTAAATGTAGTGGCATATTGACGTTTTTGAGTCTTGTAACATAGATGAAAGCTTGCAAATCTGTATAATTTGACGAGATTTTTTTTTTTTTTTTAGAAATAGGAAATCTGTTAAAATGGAATTATACAAAATTAGTACCTCATGATTTGTGCCATAATAAGTCCTATCTGCCAACTTTTACGCTTTTTTGTTACAACTAAAATGTAATAGAAATTGTTTCCTTATTTAATCAGATATTTTAGCGATTAAATAAAGCAAAATTTATTATTAAATTTTAGTGATAAGGAAAAACCGTAAAAGCTGACAGTTATTGATAAGAGTTATTTTCTTAATTTGAAAATATTCTGCTCTTTCAATTTGTACATTATAAGACATTTTTGTTTTATGCCATTTAGGAATTATTTATCTTTAATTATTATTTTTTCCATAAGTGTACCTTTAAAATTTTATAATGTAGTTTTAGGATTTCCCCCATTTAAAAGTACAACGTCCTAACTTGGAAAACTGTATTTTTGAGATATTCAAACAGTTAATAATGCATCAGATATTTATGCGGAAGATCTTTATAAGCGTGTCCCTCTAGATTAACCTAGATCGTCAATCACTATAGTATATTTTTAGCAGAAGAACATGCATTTCTAAGTAAGACAATTTTCTAGCACGGCTATTTATTTTATCAAAATATTGTGGGAGTATACCTTAATATAAAATGTGAAAGAGCTCCTTAATATTAAAGCCTAACAAAATCACCATCATCCTTAGAAATTTCCACTATGCAGTGGGTCTCCTTGACCAATGAAAGTATTTTCAAAAGTTTTTTTTCCATTTCTCCTGTCAAAGGAAATAACATCACTTAATTTATGAGCATTCACTGATTCTTCAATTGTACTTATACTAACAAAATCGCCCCGAGAAAAAAATGTCATACAAATAACTGTATTGCTATCAATAAATAAACAAAGCACTTTACGATATACGTGGTAACAACTATAGAATTATAAAAGTATATATTATCTCCATTTCAATAAACAAACATTATTATCATGTAAATTATTATCACAACTTCAATATGTAACATTAAACTCATGTTTTCATTAATTTATAAGTCTGTAGTAGAAGTGCGTGTCTTTCTAATTTTTTAAAATTATTAATAGAATTTTTTATTACCAATTAATTAATGTCTTATGGCATCTCAAAATGTCAAAATGATTTTAATTTCATCGAAATAATTAAATGAAATCTACATAGTTAAAGTTGTATACAAAATTTATTATAAATATTGAGTATTGGTAAACTTTGTATTGTGAATTTCTTTTAATCGAAAAGGATGTAATTAAAAAAATCTTAACCAAACCATAAAAAGTTAAAAAACAACGACGTGTTTCGAAAGCTTTGAGTTTTTTTTCCTTCATGCGTAAAAATACATCGTAAACAGGAAGATAATTGAAAAAAATAATAGAAGAAAAAGAGAAAAAATAGGTTGGAACAAACATTAAGAAGAAAGAGATAAAACTAAAAAAAAAAATACCAGATAGAAGTTGACGAGTCTGCATGTTGATAGATTAACTGAAAAAATAAAGTTTTTATGTTACTAAATTCTATTGGTTTTTACATGAAAAACGTATTGATAATTGTTCTGCTTTATGTAAAAATATTTCCGCGTTAGACAGATTTATGTTTTACACAGAATCATAGACAGAGTTTTTATGTAAGTAAGGATATTGTTTTAAACAAATTTCGTTAACAGTGAGATCTGCGGACAGCGATACTGAAGAGTACAAACAATAATATCGTTATATTGAAAGGCAGAAAACCAACGTTAAAAATGCAAAAATAATATACAAAAAGCAGCAAAACAGCTGTCTCGAATCCACAAGCGAGATCCTTCTTCAAAGCGACAAAGAGCAAAGCATGGCGTGCTAGAAAAAGCAAGGCAGGGCATAACAACAGAGAGGCGGTGGTTTATATATTCGATGCGGGTAGAAAACGTGCCAAAAGCAACCAATGAGAAGAAAGCAGCATGAAACAACTGTGTAGACAAGTAGAGACATCTACCGGAGCACGAAAGAAACAAAAGAAACCAAAAAAGAGAAATTGAATTAATGCCTTCCAAATATATGGAAAATAAGGATTACTAGATAAGTCATTGATTAAGGAGTGAGAATTTTTAATGATGTGCAAAGCTTCCCAAAAATCAAGATCAAGGTTAGAACATTTCTGGATAATGGTGGCTGAAGGAAAGTTGAACCTATGTTGAAAAGACCAACAATGTTGAGCAATAGAAGAACGTTTAAGCTCCTGATTTCTAGCATAACTTTCATGCTCTTTTAAACGAAATCTAAGAGCACGTTTAGTCTGACCAATATAAGACAGATCACACTGACAAGAAATTTGGTAAATACCCCAGTTATGTATACGATCAATGGGGTGTTTGAGATTTGAAAAAGAGATTTTATTAACATCGAAAAAAATAGCATTGAATTCAAACCTTCTTAAAATTTTAGCAACTTGCTGACTGATTTTAGGAAAAAATAACAAAACAACCGAAGTATTAGAGTTGTAATTAATTTTTTTTTCAGAAGGGACGGGTTTCGTCAATTTCTTATAAATAGAATCTATAATATTAGAGGAATAACCACGATCAATAGCAGTAGCTTTGAGATAATTAAGATGCGGTTATAGTTAGGTTATCGTTGTACATATTGTGCAAGTCCAATAGAAAGTGCATTCAAAAGCACTCATATTACGTCTGTCTAACACAGAATACTGTCTACGATTTTCTCGATATTTTCTCGATCTCGATCGATTTTGCCTTTGATATAAGTTATTGTATACATGTATTGTATGCATTCAATTTAGTAAATCAATTTTATGCTTTGATAAAATGTATGTTATGCTATATGTATCCAATTTTAATTATGTTATTCCATTTGGAATTATTGAATTATTAAATAAAACATATATCCCTAATAGTAATTAGTAGGCTTTTGCACACTGAATGTTTTTGTGTACAAACTGAATATTTCCCTGTCTGAGTACATTCTTATACGTGAAAATATCAGAGTAATGTCGTAAAACAGTGTAAACAGATAGACACAAAATTTAATTTCCGCTTATTTAATTTCCACCAACATCTTTCATATGTATGCAACTTTAAAGTTTTCTGGAGTATCAACAACATGCGTAGAAGATTTATTTACTGTATTTAATAATGAATCCTCTGTAAATAAGCAATATTTTATTAAATAATATCGTAATTCGTAGGATATGTTTTATATAAAACATATCAATTCTTTCAAATCTATTGTTTTCTTTGAAAAATTGCATAACATTTTAATAAAAATATTTACGAAGCTATCTGCTGAGAGAACAGCAATGTTATCACAAATTTGAAGAAAAATAATTTCAGGAAACACAAATCCTTTTTCTTGATACTATCGATTTAGAATTCAGACGATGTAAACGATATGCAGTTTTATCAAAATTGATTTTTCAGACCAGTGATCGATCAACCATTTGTTCCAGCTATTTCAGCGAAAATTCAAGCTAGTTTCCGGGAATAACTTTCCTAATAATCCCAGCCGTTCAAGTAAATGACCAAGTCATAATAAAGAAAACACCAGCAGGGTATAGAAGACAAAAATCCCCCGAAAACTTTTCCTCATAATAAGCTTTATTGATCCAAGGTCAAATGGCTAAAGGCAAGACGTGGATATTCCATCTCTCTCTTTCTCTCTCTTTTTCATTTCTTTTTTTCGTATTTATTTATCTCCTTGCTTTCCGCTTGGCTTTGTTTTTTTCATTTTCAGCGTCCGCTTCTAAACGAAGAAATAACCTGGAACCAATATTATCTTCTCGGCTGTATCGCAGCCATTCCAAAGTTATTGGCTTTGCAAAAGTCTTCCTCGGCTTAGGGCATACGCCTTTTTTTTTCTTTCTTTCGCACAGTATACGGTGATGCTCGAAAGGTGAAGACAACAATATTTTGTTTTTATTTTTCTGTTCCTTGTTTGGCCATAAAGTGGACAGGGAAAGAAATGTAGTGTTCTTTTAGTCAACTGTACGTTTCCACCGAGTATGACGGAAATTTTTATTTATATTAAATCTAATGTGTGCCCAAAAAATGGGTAAAAAAAGTCAATTAACAGTAATTTAAAGAAAAGAGTTGCAGAATGTAGTTGAAGAAAATATTTAATATTTATTATAGGATTTAACTTTCTCAGCAACCATTGTTTAAGTTTTCCCTACACATAAATAGTCTGATTAATGGAATTTTTCTTGGTTATTATTTTTTTTCTGTCTCACGGAAGTTATATATATATATATATTATTTAGTTCTCAATTGTATAGGGTGATGCTAGAAAGGTGAAAAAAAAACATATATATATATATATTATTTTTTCTTCCTGGTTTGATCCTTAAGTGCAAAGGAAAAAAAGTAGTGCTCTTTTAGTCAACTGTACGTTAATATGGCAAAAAATTGTATTAGTAATAACTCAAATATTCATCAAAAAATATTTAAAGAAATTGGGATGAAGAGTAATTTAGAAAAAAAACTTTCAGAAAATATTTATTTTTAGATCCAAACAATATGCGTTAATTTTTTCTACATCCATCATTTCAGTTTTTTATTTCTTCACATAAGTAGTTTTTATTAAACTATTATAAGTGTTTTATTTTCTCATCAAGTGTTTCTCATCTTAATTTAAAGAATTAGAGAATTGGTCTTTTCTTTACTTCTTTCTACTTATATTTTGATGTTCGAAATTTAAAGACAACAATATTTTTTTTGTTTTGTTTTTCTCTTCCTTGTTTGCTCATAAAGTCCATGCGGAAAAGAATCATGGTCTTTTAGTGAACTATACGTTACCATCAACTGTGACGGAAATCTTTATTCTTAGTAATATATACAAAAGAATAGATTAAAATATCGAGATTAACAATAATTTAGAAAAACATTTTAGAAAATATATAATATTCAGTATACGTTTAAATAATATTAATTATCTGTAATTAATATTATTTTTTCTTCTCTGCTCTATGTCTACAATTCCAAAGTTACTATTTTTGCAAAAGTTTTCCTCGTCTTACGACATACGCCATGTTTTTTCTTTTTTTGTGGGTAGTACGAGTATACAGGGCTACTCTAGAGGTGAAGACAACAGTATTTTTTTTTCTTTGTTTGGTCAAAAATGGATAGGGGACTCAACTGGTAAATGTGACAGAAATCTCTTTTTGTTGTAAAACTTTTGTAATTCATGGAAAAATATTTTAATAAATTGTCTACTAATTGTCTAAATGGGTTAAATTATAGGTACTAATTAGGTAACAAGGCATAATTTTTTTTGTTGAAAATAAATTTTTCATCAAATCTACTCTAGGATTTTGATAAGTAAATTTTTATATAATTCATTTGATTAGTTAATGTGTTTTATTATTCAGTAACTTAAACTTAACAGTAAATAATAAGAATAATGTTACACATTAAAGAATGAATTAAATTAAAACAGATATAGAAAATGGTGCCCGAAACAAATCCTGAAATTGTAAATATTAGTTTATAAAAAGTTGAAATTGGAAAATTTGCTTATTAGCAACTGACAATCTTCGATATATATTTTTTTTTTACAATTTTATATCTTTAATTTCAACAAAAAACAGATACATTTCTAAATGATATTTTAATATTTTTTTAAGTTTGAAACTAAACAATTTTACTTTAAACTATTTTGCATCGTTTATAACGCCTGTGAAATTTTTATTAATTACTTTCAACACCAGATATATTTCATTTTCAAATTCTGACTTCTATACGAGAATTAAAAATTTATTCGGCTAACTATTGCTAAGCTAACAAGGAATTACATCGTAAAAATACAACGTAATATTTAAAAAAAAAACTAGATATTGTAGAAATAGGTATTATGCTTGAAACTGATGTGAAAATTACTTTTATTTTTCAAAACTACCATTCCAAGTATTTCTTTTTAAATATACATTGCGTAGAAATAATTGTGGACAAAACTACGGTCTATAAAAGCTTATAGAGTTCAAAATAACAAAATAAAGTTACTTAATTCTTATATTTCCTAAATATACGTTATAAATGTTTTCTCCTCTCAGAGGATAATTTGACAAAACAAACTGAGGAAAGATTTATTGACAGCATTTTCAACATCCACTCGTGAATGAAGTTTTATGGTTCAGTTGAATGACTTGTAAACATGGAACAGCATTTTTTTCGCAACTCAAACCAATCAACTATATCAAAATAAAATGCACAAAAATCAATTAATCATTTAACTTTGTCATTTTGTGTAAATTTTGTGGAAAACAAAAATTTCACAACAGGCTAATTTAAAAATGAAGCTTCATATCCGAATTTCATATTACAATTGAAAAATAGAGTAAGAGTTAACGAAAAGCTAGAGCTCAGAACATTAAAACATTTAGAGGCAATGATTTTGTAGAAAATGTAGTAATGATTCTTTTAATTGTGTAATAACAATAGAGATCAATTAACTGTTTATTTGTTAATTTTCAGTAATAAAATATTCTAAAGTATTTTGATTTTAATAAAATAATCACCTGTTTTTGTTCACAAACAAATTTGTCCTATTGTTTAAGTAGTGCTAAAAAAATTGTAGAAAACATAATTATCATTTCTGAATTTTACTATGAGACAAATAAATTCAAAGAAATAAACACTTAACTCACTGATAATGTTTCAAATTGCAATGTAACATTAGGCTAGAAAAACTAATTGAATATTAGGACCGTATCAGATTTTTTAAAAATCAATTGTTAAATTATGTCTATGGTTTGTTGTTCGTATGTTCCAAGACTAACAATTTTGTAATTAGCATTTAAAACCTTTTTTATTTGTCTGGTTATAAAGTTTGTTTAGAAATTTAAATATATTTTGAGTTGTTTTTGAAAGAATTGCTCTTTATCTCACTTTATGCGTGTCTTTACTTCATGTATGCTCCTTTTTCTCACAATTAGTGATCAATACTTTAAGAATTTGTATTAAAAATCAGAAATATTTATATCCGTCAAAGAATTTCAACAGTAATTAAAAATAGGTAAATAAACAAATAAATAAATAAATAAACTACTTTTAAATATTTATTATTATTGCTATTATTATACTATATGAAAAAAAATTAATAAGAAATTAAATAAGATTTTTTTTCTCGTTCTTTTACTGAAAAGATTTAGAAAAGATACACGTTCCTTTAAAAACTAAACAAACATTGTGCTTTCATGGAAAAATCCTAAAATTTAAATAATAATTTACTTTTTTTCTTCTTTTAAATCACATAAACTGAATTTCTTACGATAATTGCAACAAATAATATTTTAAATATACCTATCAAAAATGGGTGATCCCGCTTTAGCTACTCGGCCATATACTCGGCGTATATGCCCATTTGACTGCATACGTACTATACGAAAGGTAAAACAACATTTACAGGCATCAGCGGCACAGTTTAATGAAGTTTTTCACCGCTATGCTGTCCAACAACGCGCTAGCGGGTGCTATAACACTATTTGAAGAATTTATTTTCTATGTTTCCTGTTAGCAGTTTTTATAAAGATTTTTTGTATTAAAATTAATTATTAAAATTTATTAGCACATATTTTACATTACGGATGGCATTAAGGTTCTACGTATTTTTGAGATATGCCCATACCTAAACTCTAATGACACACTTATTATAACTTATATATATATATATATATATATTTACACGAGGGACGTTTTAGTCAGGTATACTAATAAAAGAAAGATATCTGCCTGTGTGATTGTGTGTATCTGTCTGTTTGTTGGCGACGGATATAGACATTATCACACTATCTATCACACATAGATGTCTAAAAATCTGGATAAATATAGGCAAAAATAGATCTTAATACACCTGAGATGTGTATTTTTTTTTAATAATCAGCTGATGTATTAATTAAAAGCTTCATCGAACACAAATGGACGAGGTTACATTTTCACCAATTCGCCGTGATTAATATACCGCGCATTCCTGGGGAATTCGAAATGTTTCAAGCACATTCCGTCCATTCCGTTTTTTCCTGAATTTTGAAACTGCAATAGCCTGGTCCCGTATGGGGTGTACAAAAAAATGGAAAATAGAAATATGTACTTTGTCATGTAAGTTCCCTGTTGTAACGATACCTTCTGTTTAAAAAAAAATGTAATATTTACCATTTTTAAAAATATCCATTTTTAAAAGTCGTTTTTATATCTCACATCTTTTTTAAACTGTCATCATCTTCTTACGGATGGAAATACAAAAAATAACCGCTTGTAGTAATTTCTTTCATGCATTCACCGGTACCTTTCATTTAAAAATATTAATATTTACTATTTAAAAAAACATTTCCTAGAAGTCGTTTCCATCTTTTTCAGCTTTTTCTGCAGTTTTAAACTATCATCGTCCTGCATATGACTACTCTTGTGGAAGTAAAAAAAGATGAAAACACACGTGTAGCAATTTTTTTCTGCTCTCAACGGTACCTTTTATTTAAAAAAGTATGATTATTTACTTTAAAAAAATCTTGAAGTCGTTATTGAACTGAAATATTTGTTTTTTTCACCGATTTTCTAAGTACGCCGATAATTTTGAGCTACTCTTAAAAGCAACCCAAACTCAATCTGTTTGCCCGAAATAGTTAATTTTGTCCACTTTTTAGTCAAGTTTATGGGCAATTTCTACAGTGATTTTTGAATTTTCATTTCACTAAAAATGCGAAATTTTTTTTTCATCATCTAAAATCTATTTGATATCTTATCCACCCAGCCATATTTTATACCCCCTGTATGGAGCAGAATTCATGGAATCGGTTTAAATAATTTAAAAAAATAATTTCAATTTTCATGAATTTTTAAAAACATTAAGGAAAAATAAATTTCCGACGATCAAATGAAGTTCCGAATATCTTGTAAGTGTGAGATAAGTGATTAAGCCGTATGACTTTAGAGTAGTCGATATTTCAAAATTAGTTTTCTTTCTTTCTTTCTTTCTTTCTCTTTTTTTTGTGACGACATTAAAAAAAAAAATTAAGTTACATTATGTTTTAAACACAGGCTACCGTAGTGAGATCGAGAAATATTTAAAGTAATCCCAGAGAACGGTACGTTTATTTTAGGCAGTGTTGAATACAGAGGGTTCGGAGGTGAGATTACAAAATTTTGTAATTTTATGAATATTATTTATGTTTATCAGTGGTTTAGAAGTGCAATTTTCCTGCTTCGCAACTCCATAGTGTCTCCCTCCCCCCACACACAGCTGCAGAAATTCCGCCCAGAGAAAAATGCCTAAATAACATTGATTTTAGGTACATTAATATCCAGTTATGTTCAACACCAGAAAGATCAGCTAATATATATAATGTATACGTGTCTGTATCGTAACCACTTATATAGTGAAATAATTTTATTGCATGCTTTTAGTTATGTGAATAAAATGGCGCTACTTATTATTTGCCTCAAGCTGAGACGCGTCACTGCTTAGCATAAGGTTGTATAGGCCTGCTTTAGTATATGTGAATAAAAATAATAATAATAATTGAAAATTTAAGATTCTTTCAATGAGGGGAGCTATGTTTGTTTATTTTGTTTTAGGAAATGTGCATATAATGAGAATTTTGAAGAAAAAAATTCTTCCATTAAAAAGATATTATGTTTGATCTACAAAATAAATAAATAAATAAATAAATAAATAAATAAAATAACAATAAATAAATAAACATTCATTAAATTTTGGGGCTAAATTTCCATAATTGGAACCCACTCCAAGGCTTAGAAAATGACATAAGTGATGTCACGAAGTATTCAGTTGTTTTTAAAATTGTTAGAATTAGGAAGAAAATAATCTGATCTAATCCAAACTATTATCGAGTAAAATGTGGAATGTTTGATAAAAAATAATCACGCCTAATTACACGAATGCAGTATTTGGACTAAACACGACATCTAATTTCACGCGGAAACCAAATATGGCATATTCTCATTTATAGTATTTGTAAAGAAAATTAATGTGTTTTACCATCTGTATTTCTTGTTAGATTTCGTGCGAACTTTTATGTTTAACACCAACTAGTGCTCTTCAATCTAAAGACAATAAAATATTCTATAATAATTAAGCATAAATATAATTGGAATAAAAGACATTTTTGCTAAATAATTATAACCAACATTCTTTTATTTTAATTTTATTGAAAACGACTTTTCTTTCTCTCTTGCTAAATTTGAGAAATACTATCAATTAACTAAAATGTAGATAGCTCCTATGAGGGTTTTTGTTTTCATTTAAATTTAAAAAAAAGTACCAAATGTTGATTATTTTTTTTATTTGTTCCGACGCGACGACTGTAATACATGTAACGAACATTTAACGTATTATTATAATATTTAAACATGTGAGTTTAGATTAGTTGTGTGCAAGTATCAATAGGAAGTTTGTAAAAATAGACTTATTTATGATTTTTATTAAATTGGAGATATTTATGTATTTTGAATTATCAAAGATTGAAATTTCTTTTACAAAAACATACTAGTTATTTCTATACGTAATATATACTGCAACGGAATTGCAATATATTCTATTTAGTATATATTTGCAGTACATTGTACATTATTCAGCTCATAACGTTTTTTTAAATTAATTTTTGTAATAACTAAATTCAAATAAGATGTGTAAAATATTCAAAAGAGATCTAAGGAAGAGCAGGGCTGTTTGTTTTTGGTTCGATAGATCGACAAAACTAAAACAATAAATTGTATTTGAAAATTACAAATTTCCCAAACATCTAAATATCACGATAAATCATACCGTCACATTTTTAGTTTTATTAGTATCAATGACATTTATGTTTAAGACATAATTTATAATTTGTTAAATACAGTTTCTTTCATATATCGTAATAAATCTAATTAATTATTAATTCTAAAACAAGGCTACGTGACATCCTTATTAAGAAATTTTATTTTAATATTAATTGATGAATTGGAGTCTACGTAAGCAGGTGATAATAAATGGAATCTGTTATATTCTCATTGCAACATTCATAATTCATTGACTTAAGCCTCTCCTGTCAAGATTTTCCCAAATATTTTTCTTTTAAACACGTTGTTCATGGATTATCTTCATAATCAAAGCCGTCAACGTAAATCTAAGTCTACAATAACAAGATCTATGTTAATCTACTTGTATAAGATGATAATGAATTTTTAACACCAGGCTGTGGCTGTTTTTCTCTCTTAATCTCTTCATCGATTTTTCCCGTTTCGTTCATTGCTGGCAATATCAGACGAATTTGATTGAATTTCGTACTGAATTTACAATAATAAGAAACGATAAAATGTGAAATTCGAATTACAGTAGTAATTTTGCAATGCATTTTTCTTACATTTCTATTATGTATTTTGGAAGAAAAACTATAAGACTTTTTTCAGATACCAGCCTATTATTTTATTAAAATAAGTAAATAAATAAAGATTTATTTTTTAAATCTAGCTATTGGGTATCTAGATTTAAAAATCAAGGATTTTGAGAATCATATTTAAAAATTGAAATTTCTTGACTGTAAATAAACATAAGTTTTTCTTGAAATCATCTCATTGTGACATAAATAAAAACTAATGGAACAATTTTGAATGGTAACTAGTTCGTTGATATAGATCAATGTTTCTCAAATACCGAGCCGCGACCTGCCAACGATAAGAAAACAGAAAAATACCGGCACCCCAAAAATGTCTTTTGATAGCGACCTGGGTTTCACCCGTAAGAACAAAATATCGAGATGTGTACAAAAATCTAAAAAAGAGTTATATTTCGTTTTGGGGTTCTTATTTTCATGAAAATTAAAATTTCAATAAATATTCATAGAGATTGTGAAGGTTAATCTGCCGCGAGATGTGATGGATATCAAGAGAGAATGTTTCAAATGTACTTATTTAAATTTCGGAAGGAGTTTAATCTTCATAGAACAACAGCCCACAAAGGGATAACAAAAACAACAAAGGGGTACATTGTTGGATTTTAAAGATAACTTATTGGTTAATAAAGATGTCTATATTTGTGGCATTTTAAAGGTAGGTATACACTTTCTATATTTAGGTGAAAAAAATGGAAACTGCAACTGAAAAACTCGAGTAGCAATACAGAATTGCAATAATTGTACAAAGGCAAAATAATTACAAAATAAATATGAAATAAGTTCCATACCGGATGAGAGCTCAGCAGCTGTCAAAGATAATCTTTTAGGACCAAAGACAAATGCACACGAAAAATTCCCCCCCCCCCCAATAAACAGTAACAAAACATCCTTACAGACATCATTTTACACTGTCTGTGCAATCCAAGATAAAATTTCTGGATTGTGAAATTGAGTCTGTACTTCACTATCATTTTTTTTAGACTCAAGCATATTTTCGTCACAATACCCCTGAATGAATTTTGGCGATCTTGTTGACAGCAGTAATAGCATTATTTGAAAGAACAATTAAATTTTTAGGTATAATCATTTGACCGTTTTTGTAGAAAACTGTTACATAACCGTACTTTAACTATCTTCTGGGCATAAAATGAGCAATAATACGGTCACACCCAGAGAAAAGTTTTGTTGAATCAACAGAAATTTGGTTGGCCCAACAAAACTTTCCGTTTAAATATGGGTCAATGGAAAATTTGTTTGAATGAACAAGAAAAATATTGTTGATTTTTTGTTACAATTCCAACAAAAAAATTTGTATCGTCAGCAAAAAATGTTCTGTTAATTCAAGTAAAAATGTTTCAATTTTACTTGAATTAACAAAATTCTTTTGTTGAAAGTTTTATCAAAATAAATATAATTAATTATCTGTTACTTTAAGAATTCTTTTCAGTTTCGGCAAGAAAAACTTTTGTTTAAAGAACAATTGTTTTGTGTAATTTTAAGAATTTTCTTTGTTTTAGCAACAAAGGTTTTTTGTTACATAAACAATTATAATATTTATATTAAAATTATTTTTTGTATTAGAACCAATCTAAACTTGACTATTTTTTAATTCATTTTCTGCAATGAATTACGCCTGTAAGCCTTGAACAATAACAAGTGAATTTTTATCCTGCTTTTTTTTAAACGTAAACCTACAGATTGAACAATGTCCCAAGCTGGGAATCGAAACCGGGTTCCTTAGAATAACGATCTGAGACTCTAACCACTGATTCAGAAAGAACGATATCCAAACTCGAAATTTCTCACTCTTATATATATCGGACCGGCTGCAACCGCTGTACAATATGGAAATGCCATCATGAGCACAGGGCCCACTTAAGACATAAAAGTAGAGGAAGCCCAACTTCACTCTGGGCCCCCCCCCCTCTACCAATTGCTTTGCTATTTACTAAATCCATTTTTGCTACAATTGCTGCAATTGCTGCAACAATTTCAAATTTTACCATCAAAATTTCGAGTAAATAACAATTTAGAAAGAGCGAGCTTCTTATGTAAAAATTTCGTAAGGAAAGAATGCATTTTTTTACCCTAAATGATTTTTTTATTTTTATTTTTGAAAAAAGTTATTCTGAAAAGTAAATTTGGGGGGCACCTTTGTATTTCTTTGCATAAGAATGGGCTTTCCGGGACGGTAAACAGGTAAACATTCGGCAAACAGGCCCTACATGAGCATGCAAATTTCTTCGGAAAACATGAGACGAAAATACAAAGCCCAGCATACAGCAACATATAGTTAATTTTTAATTCATTTTCAGCAGTGAATTACGCCTTTAAAAGACAGGATAAAAATTTACTGGCTATTATTCAAGGATTACATGCGTAATTCACTGCAGAAAATTAATTAAAAATTAACTGTGTTACCGTATGCTGAGGCCTCAGAAAGCTATTCTGAGCACCCGGGTACGATTCCCGGCTTGGGACATTTTTCACTCCGTCGGTTTACGTTTGAAAAAAAAGCAGGATAAAAATTCAATGGTTATTATTTAAGAATTACAGGCGTAAATCACCGCTGAAAATGATTTAAAAATTAATCCGTGCATTAGTTCTTGAAATTTAGTTATAGTGAAAATCATGAAAAAAATAGCATAGCAGTGCCACCTGTTGGGTTATTTACACCAAAACGTAATCAGCTTCTATTTATGTCAAGGTCTAACTCAATCTGTATTTTGATGTAAATCAGTGCATTAGTTCTTGAGAAATCGTGAATCTATTGCAGAAATCGTGAACATTGCAACATAGCAGCGCCACCTGTTGTGTGATTTACACCAGAAACTAATCAGCAACAATTTATATCAGGAAGTAACTGAATATAAAGTTTTATTAAATTCCGTGCATTAGTTTTTGAGATAGAGCACCCACAAAATTTTTGTCGCATACAGACAGATATAGTCATTGACAGTCATTTTCTAAAAACAGTCAAATCGTGTTCAGGACCTTCTAAAATCCGTCGGAAACCGGAAGTCGAAAATTTTCATGATTTCAATACTTTCTTCTTGTAAAGGTAGAAGAAAGTAATAAATGGGACAGGGGATTTTTAAAACAACCTTGGTCCGTCCCAATGAAAAAAAGTTTTAATTATCCAAAAATTATGTTCATCCTTTAATTATGTAGCTATATAAGTCAAATAAATCGAGTTACGTGAGAGAGTTATGGCTACTACACAACAATTTAAATTTTGCAAAAACAACAAAATTATGTTGACAGAAAAACAGATTTTGTTAATTCAAGTAAAATTGATGGAATTGTGTTAACATTTTGTAAGAGTGTTAACAATATATTTTTTTTTTGTCTAAGCAACAAAAACAATTTTTTTTTTTACTTCAACTAAAAATTGTGCTAAAACAACCAAAATGTACTCCACAAAACATGTTTTGTTGTTTTAATCAATTCCTTTTTCTGGGTGCAGAATATAATTAAATTACAGTTATGTAACCGTTTTCTATAAAAACGGTCAAATGACTGGGCAGTTTGTTCCAAATTTTTAACAGTGACTAATCACCATATAAAAGCTTAGTTTTTTGTAATGTAAACTTTTTTAACTTCGATATGTAAAAGTGTCATAATTAATCACTATTGAAAGCGTTTTTGCATTTACTAGGAAGATTCAACCCGGGCTTCTCGTGTGAGAGAATATAGGTAAAAAACTTTTTTTTTTTAAATCAACAACACAATTATATCTTTTACGTTTAACATATTTTTTAGATTACCTACTAACAACAACGGGAAACATTTATATATGTAAACTATGAAGAACGTATTCAAATAAAGTTTTGAAATTTATTAAAAGCGATCTTTCGTATTACGTGCATGCCATGAGTTAATAACTACAGAAATTGCCAAAGACTCCGTTACTTAAAGCACCCTTTTTTATTTTGATAATTTCAGAAATTTAAGTAAGTAGTTAGATTAAATTTCTGTTATATTTGTGTTTAATTTATATTATTTATTTTTTTTATTATTTATTTATGAGATTTTAAATTCACTATGGATAATTTGCCGGAAAAAAAAATCTGAATTATTTATATAGTTTTCAGTGCAAACGGGTTAATATTGAATGTATGTAACAGGACTGCACGTGATAGAGATAGATTTTTAAAAAATCATGTTAAAAGTTATTTCAAAAACCATAAGAAATCAGTAAATTGAGATACAGTTTTTAAACATATTTCATTTGAAAGAACATTTTTTCTCCTATTTGACCCTGTAAAAATTGAACTCGTGCGATTTTTAGAAGTTACAAAAATTGCACTAAAGTCGTAACTTATTGGCCACATGTTGCCACTAGTCAATATGACGCCAGCGTTACTCCGGGACATGTTTCTAATTTATAAAATAGATATCTCACTGACATTATTGAGAAAATAAAAGCAAGCACTGGCTTAAACGTAGATTATACATGTTCACCTATCTTTATATAGAGAGAGCGAGAAATACACGGAAATGTCTGTTGTATATATAAATGCATCTTATATTGTAAAAATTTATTTTTCTGAACATGCGTATGATTACCACAAAAACGCAATAGAGCAGGGAAAAAAATGCTTTAAATGAGTTTCGATCAAGAAATGAAATTCAGACGCTAACATTTATCGTAAAAAGAGGAAACAAAATAAAAGCACCCAAAAATCTATATATGCCTTGATATTCAATTTTCGTATCTTGGAACTCTTCCAAGAATCGCAAGAAATTCTTATTTTTAAGATAAAATATGATTTTACTTGTGAATTCTCTCTCTTCATCAAAACGATCAATATTGTTAGTGCTGTAAATTTCTTATACATTTCATTTAACATCAATATTTTACTGCGACAGTAAGTTCGTGATCTTTCAAGTGTGCAATGGGAGAATCAACTTATTAGATACGTTTTTTCATAGTACTTTGTATGATACGAAGATGATGCGCATGACTTATATAATAGTTTATATTCTTTTATAGAGGAAACCACTTAAAACGAAGCTAAAAGGAGCGTTATTCTTTATATACGGTCATTGTTATAACCAATTTCCTTACATTATTACTAACCTGACAAAACTTTTTGAACTTTGTTAATCTGATGTTCGCCATGCATATAATGTTTAGAATACTATAGAATAACAAAGACAGCTATTTTATTTCCATAATGATATTGCGATTTTTAATTATATTTCACTAATTTAGTTTCAAATTAAATAACCACTGCACGAATGGCTGGAATACCGTCTACAGAAAAGTATCGAATTACATTTTAATGTCAAATAGCAGTATGTGCTCCTAAAATTTTCTAAAGATTATTTAATTAATATAAAAAAAATCATACTTTCATTTCTTGAAAATGAGTTTTACTGTTTTACCATCTATTTATCTTATTGAGTTTAGCGAGCAAAGCTCTTATGCTCTCTGCGGCGTTACTCCGACGGTTTCTTTCTGGCGTAACTCTTCCTAAACTGTTCGGCCAAAACACATCAAATATCAGTACAATGATACCTACCATGACAGGCATGGTTCGCGTAAAAAAGAATCTGACACAAATGCCCTTAGGTAATACCGTATTTTTCGGTGCATAAGTTGAGTTTTTAAACCGCTAAAATGGAAAGAAAATTCAGGTATCGACTTATACACCGGAGATAAAATTAGACATCTGAGGAACGCGGTTGTAGCTATAGTAATAGTTACCAGATAAGTATGGATAATTTTCTTACTAATGTGACCCACAAAAATTATTATTTTTGACATAGTTTTCACAATAATTAATAATTGCTATTGTTATTTTCTATAATTATTATTATAACAAAAACACTAGTTTATTATTAGAAAAAATAATAATTTACTTAGAGGAATATTTATATCTATTAAAGAACAAAGAAAATCATAAATTATTGTATTTTGAAACATTTGAGCAAAAAATTTCAATATAAAGGAGGATTTAGTTCTGTAAAATGATAATGTTCGTCATCACTGTTAGATTAACAAAAGGCTGAGAAATCTACATCTACAGGATCGTCGTACGGATATCAAACTTCGATGGGAGTTAAACAAGGGGAAAATAATGACTCACTTCAATAAAATCAATGATTATATTTTGAGGATTTTCTACACGTGTCTTTTTCCCAAACACTTTTATTTTCTCGAAAAAAAAAGTAAAGAAAAAGTGTCGTTTCTGTTATTATTGAATATACACCGAATATACATTCTATATATATATATATATATATTCTTCCACAGTAGGCTATTTTAGGGTTAATGGAGTAAACGTACACACAGAATCGATTTATACATAAAAAATACGGTTATTATACATCATGGGTGCTTAAACTTAATGTTAAAAACTTAAATAGAAACATACGAAAGCCCGAATGTTCACACAATTTTAAATATGTTAGGTTTTGACTAGGAGAAACTGCTCTAGTTGTGAATGCAGTGGACAAATGGTTACTTCAAGTCCTTGTGGCAAACTTACACCTTTTAATGGTAGGAATAGGAATACGATAAAGTCGAGTTTTTGAAATGCTCAAAGACAATCTTTTATTGACAAAATAAGCGTCATGTTCATTTCAAAATTAAAAATTATCAGTATTTACTTGATGACATGAAATGAATGTTTGCAAATCAAATAACTCAACTAAATTTTGCGCAGGTGCCACTCACATTTCGTTACTGTATTTGAAAGTAGGCAACCAGCTTAATTTATCTTTTCGTGTTTGTTGTAGTGGTAGATTCAAAGAGATTTTTAACATAACTTTAAGCTGCTTTTAGAAAATTTCTCTATGTATTGTACATTTTAAAATTACTCTATTTTTCAGTCACGATATCACTCGACGTCATCTTTTCTACAATAATTTCTTAATTATCATGTAATATCTGCGGAGTTATTTTAAAATTAAAACACTTATACAATATCAAATTGAGGCACATAATTTTTCTTTTAATTTAGGTAATATTTTTGGTATAAAATTCGTTATACGAGTGTTTAGATATTGTAATATTCTTCATATACGGGATAAAAACAACAGACAAAGTTATGCGTTACAGGGATTTAAAAAAAATCGATTTATCAGATACTTCGCGGAAATTGGGAACGTTTTTTCAGGGTGGGTTACGAAATATCAGGGGGGAATACGATAAAGTCGAGTTTTTGAAATGCTCAAAGACAAACTTTTATTGACAAAATAAGCGTCATGTTCATTGCAAAATTAAAAATTATCAGTATTTACTTGATGACATGAAATGAATGTTTGCAAATCAAATCCCTCAACTAAATTTTGCGCAGGTGTCACTCACATTTCGTTACTGTATTTGAAAGTAGGCAACCAGCTTAATTTATTTTTTCGTGTTTGTTGTAGTGGTAGATTCAAAGAGTTTTTTAACATAACGTAAAGCTGCTTTTAGAAAATTTCTCTATGTATTGTACATTTTAAAATTACTCTAACTTTCAGTCACGATATCACTCGACGTGATCTTTTCTACAATAATTTCTTAATTATCATGTAATATCTGCGGAGTTATTTTAAAATTAAAACACTTATACAATATCAAATTGAGGCACATAATTTTTCTTTTAATTTAGGTAATATTTTTGGTATAAAATTCGTTATACGAGTGTTTAGATATTGTAATATTCTTCATATACGGGATAAAAACAACAGATAAAGTTATGCGTTACAGGGATTTAAAAAAAATTGATTTATCAGATACTTCGCGGAAATTGGGAACGTTTTTTCAGGGTGGGTTTTCCGGTATATCTATTTATATTTACTAAACATATGATAATGCATCAATTTAAATTCAGTATAAATATCGAAGACGTTATACTTTATGGCAAAACTATTTAAAATTATTCATTAAATATATAACATACATAATTGTGTTTAATCATAGTCTAAATGTGTTGAATTAACATTTGAAGGGCGTAGGGACAAAATGATAATAGTCATAAACTAGTATTTTTTAGTTATTCCCGTTTACACGCGTGAACGTCCTATTTTCAAAAGTGTCTTTCAAAAGATTACCTTCATTTTTTTTATATCGATATAAGATTATCAATTGATAAAACCCCTCTGAAAACACTGTCACCTCAAATTTCTGGTAAATGAACTATCATTGTTTTCCTTCTGAACCATTCATTTATAAATATCTTTAATCAAAGTCAAATATTGTAGAAAAAAAATCTAAACTCAATAACTATGAAAGAAAGTTACTTTATAAATTCAAAGCTTTTTTTGAGATGTTAGTTGTAGAATTTTAAAATAATCATTGTTAGAGAGGTCCATAACATAAATCCTAGGTATTTTCATAAAAGTGAACATCGAAGGGTAAAATTCTGAATGATTGAATTTTCAGATTGAAAACTGAAATAACTATGTACTAGTACCACGGAAAAAATGAAACGTTAATATGTTCATAAACATGAAAATTTAAAATAAAGTTAATTCAAATTCAAATTGCATTAAAAATATCTTTTTGTTTTCAGATTGCTTACACCTACAGTTGTATAGAGATAGCAAAGACCGATGCAAGAATGGACCGACAAAGGCTTCCTTATCTTTAGAGGGCTTCCTCGGAATGGAAACGGGTTTCACACTTGACAAAGAAAGTAACACCATGGCTCTCATCTGCACAGAAGTAGTGGTTGTCCTGGCATTTGACTCCAGGGAATTGCTAATACAGTGGCAGGTGAAAGTCCGGGCAAATCTCGTAGAAGGTAAGTCCTAATTTAATTTATTACTTATTACAACTTGTATTACCTTATTGGATCGTTTGGCGAAGAATATTTCTTGTTTCTTTTAATGAAACCAATTCTTAAGGGCATATTCCTTTCGTAAAAGTATAGCCAAATACGGGCATTACATAAATTATACGTGCACATGTTCTTTTTTATGACAAATCACTATTAAGATACAATTCTAAGACTTTGAAATTTGGTAATTAATTCTGGGTTAAATGCTAAACTGATCAGTTAGTTTATGTAGATTTTGACGTTATTCATCGGAAGTGGAGAGTATAAAACTATAAATCCCTCAGAGGCCTTTAACCCAAGAATATTCTCATTGGTAGATGCCTCATAAAATTGACATTAAAAGATATTTCATTTCCTTACTTTAAAATTCCTATTATAAATTATACACTAATTAAAATTAAGTTTAATTTTTTTGGCTGTTTAATCTTTTTAATTAATCCGAAATACTATATTTATAAAAATATATAAAAATACTTTATTATAATTAGAATATTGAATAAATCTTTACCGATGATTTTTCTTCAATATAAAGTCAAATTTTACACAGGTGAATTATTATGCGCTGGGAAATGATTCTTTTTTAAGATTAACAAACTTTACTTGTGTTATTGTAATAATAGATGAAAAACATGTGTAGCGATCAGAGGCAGCTGTTTAAGCACTTGAAAATAATATGAAATTTGTGCGATATCGAGAAGCCGGCAAAAGGTTACTAAATCTTGAATGTAAAATTATCTATTTTTCTGGAATTGAAACTTTAATACAGATGCAACAAGTTTAATAAAAGTTTACATCTTAAAGTCAAATAATTGACGTACCACTATGCGGTTTGTTACATCCCATGATTTCGTTTAAGCAAATAAAAAATGAATTATAAATATTGCCGATATATGGCAATATAAACAAGAAAAACAAAACGTAACGAAAACGAGAAAAGCAGCATATAAGCGACAAATCATGTGACATTTATTTTGTCACAAGCAGTTACAGAGCATTTGCTTTGCGCATTTAATAACTATATACACCTGTATTTCAACAAATGTGCATTTAATACAGTCTGTTATGGAATCAATGCTAGCTATCACGATGATTGAAAATTAGTACCGTTTGATGTGGTTAAAAATGACAGAAGCATCGAAGTATGGCGTGAATTGCACAAGATTCTGCAACTGATTGGTTTCAGTTCCTGCTGCTTTTTCTATATTTTCTTTATATCTTGCTATCTTAGAGAGGTCCATAACATAAATCCTAGGTATTTTCATAAAAGTGAACATCGAAGGGTAAAATTCTGAACGATTGAATTTTCAGATTGGAATGTAGTAATTTCCCTTTCTTCAACAAAATTTCGCCCACTGGTATGGCAATTATTTTATTTCACATTAATGCTTAAAATAGGCCAGTTAACTTAGTTATAGGCCTTGTACACTTTCTATTTCTGTTTTGAAAATTGATAATAATTAATTTCCAATAGTTATTTTTTTAATTATTTTTACAAAGAGATATTATTGATAATTTTTTATCACTCACTTAAATCACAAATAAAAAGGATTATTTGTTAGAAACTATCCAAACCGTTTTTCAATAAATTATTTTTATAACTTAAATTATAAAGCATATTCATGAAAAAAGTAATTCGTTTTTGTAAATATGTAACCAAATTCTATTTTTCATTTGTTTTAAATCTTTTCGTGACATTTGCAAGTCCAGTGAAATGGGAAAACACGAAACTGCATCTAAAACAGTAAATATTTTCTAAAGTTTTAGTCAGTATATTTTCTTCCTTTTCACAGTAATGTAATTTTTTATAACATTTATTTAAAATTCTTGAATTCGTAGCACGTGAAACAATAAAACATATTCAAAACTCTGGAAAAAAAAAATCCTTGTCAGAATTCAACGAGATTTGTTTTTTTACGTTTTCATATTTATTTTTCTTTAAATGATTCCACTGCCACGTGAAATAGTTAAAGGCGAAAATGTTATATTTCCTGTTACATCATTTTAGTAGATTGATATTTGATACTGAGTAAGTGCTCATTATTTATGTCTATATGTTTTATTTGCTGAATATTAATATTTTATAACTCTTTTAATTTAGATATTTAAAAAGAAAATGCCGTATTTTTTCATGTATTCCACGTTGGTTTTATTTTTTTAAAAATTTCTTTAAAAGTAGAAGGCTCGTGGAATCTGAGTATTTGGTATTTGACACCATCTTCTCTATTCTGTGTGTATATGAATATTGGCCATTACAAGATACAGTTGGGCAGGAATTTTATATTTAATTTCAAGGAACCGCAAAGCAATATCTTGGAAAATAATGTGTAATTTTAATAATAAATGTTACATTGGAAGAGAATAAAATCTTTTTGAAATTATTTTCTTATTTTTATTATATGATTTTTTTCCCGTAAATGACGCATTAAAAATTAGAGCGTGCGTGCTACACAATGGCGCGGCAAAAGAAGTACAGCATTTGTTAGTAATTATCCATATCGGATATCAATAAATTATTTCTACACTATCAAACTTTAAAGCATAATCATCAAAGATTCACTTTCCTAAATCTTTAAACAAATTCTATTTTTCTTTCCTTTCAAAATTTTTAATAACATTTTCAAATCCACTGAAAGAAAAAAAAACACAAAAATAAATATAAAACAGGAAATATATTCTAAAGATTTAGTCACTACTTTTTCTTTTATTTTACAGCAATCTAATTTTTATAATATTTATTTAAAATTCTTAAATTTTTGATATATGAAACAAAAAAACACGTTTAGAACTATGGAAAAGAAAAATAAATTTTCTTATCATGATTAAGCGAACTTTTACCTTTTCATATCTATATTTCTTTATATGATCTGATTACACTCCCACATGCAGCAGCTAAAGCCCAAAATATTATATCTGCTGTTACAAAATTTTGGCATATTTATGTTTGATACTAACATGGTAATTACTTTTACTGAAGCTCACACCTAGCATTCAGACCTGGTGCATTTTAAAGACCTGTAGGCCAAAGTTTGATAACCTATAAAATTTGATTGGAAAAATCGTATTATACAGGGTGTCCCAAAAATCCTTAATACATTTTAAAATTCAATAAAAAGTTAAGCAATTGGCGTACGAGCCTGCGGTTTGGACGAAAATGCTTCTTATGATCGAAACTTTCCTTTACAAAAATATAGAAAAATTGTTCCAACAATTTCTCATAGGTGGCGTTACTTCTGAAAAGCTACCGAAGAGGTAGAATGCCTTTATATATAACAGTGGCGAAAGACGCACAGTGCGTAATCACAGTTTTTGTCCAAGCTATGGCAATCCACATTCCAGAGCTTAACAATACTCACCTTCATGCTTTCGATTAAACGAGTGAGACAAGTCAACTAACCTTAGTTTGACGATAAATAGAAAGCTCGGCAAGTTGCTTGGTGATTCGTTTTTTTCCAAAATCGTATCGACCAATCGAATTTTTTTTATCTTACAGGGCATCCTATAAATTTTGTTATTTTTCCTATATCGCCAAGCTAATATTTGTTGACTTGTCTCACTCGTCTAATCGAATTCATGAAGACGAGTATTTTTAAATTCTGGAATTAGGGTTGCCATAGATTGGACCACTGCTATGTGTCTTTCGCCACTGCTATAATTCTGTCTAAAAATCTATCTGCTATAAACTATCTATAATTATACTTCTTTGGTAGCTTTGTAGGAGTAACGCCATCTATAAAAATATTTTCGAACTATTTTTTTTTATTTAAAAAAAAAAAAAAAAAAGCTTTTCCGTTCAAATCGCACTCTTGTATGACAATTGCTTAATTTGTTATTAATAATTAAATTGTGTCAAGGACTTTTGGGACACCCTGTATATATTTTGTATATATTTAATTTTAAAGTAATGAATTTTTAATTATTAATTTCACGTTAAAAGCAAGTTAGGTCGCCAAATATGACGCTAGGAATCCAAACCACTACTCACACACAACAAACAACTGTGACATTCGGCCAAGATTGCCGGGAAAAATTATACTGTAACGAATAAAGGCCAATTTTGCTCCGCCAAAAATACAATTATATTGTTGTATTTTTTTTAAATGAAATTTGTAGCCTCTTCAAGGAATTTTAAAACTTTTTCAATATTTTATTCTCATTATTAACTAAATTGTATTTTTAAGTACTTAAAAAAAAAAAAAAAAACCTTCTATGTTAATAGTCCGATAAGTGGTCCCAAAAACTGCACTTCCAGAAAGTTATGCCGCTGTAAATAAATACAAATTTCGCGGAAAAATGTATCATTTCTCCAACTTTGGCCTATAGGGCTATAAAATACATCGCGTCTCAATGCTAAGTGCGAGTTTCACCAAAGTGGTTCATTTGTAAGTTGTTCATTATTTAATTCTTTAAGTTTCATTTACTTAATTTTAACGTATTATATAATTTTTAATTCAAAGATAAGAAGAACCACCGTATTTTTTTCTTGGATGCCGCGTGGTTTCTCCCGTCTCCTCTCCTCCTCCCCCTAAAAAAGAAAAAAAAAAGGACAGGTTGCATGATACATGAGTATTTTCTAGACACAATCTTTTCTACCCTCTACATGTATGAACATTGGCCACTGCATGAAATAGCTGACAAGGATTTTATATTTAAATTTACGAAAGTATAAATCACTACTTTGCAAATAGTATGTCATTTAAATAATAACTGCTAGATTTTAAAAGGACAAAATCTGTTTGAAATTATTTTATTGAAATTATTTCTGCGAATATTGTATTTAAAATCAGCGTGCCCGTGTTGCATGAGGACGCAGCATAAATAAATAAATAAATAAATATCGCATTTTTTAGCAATTATCCATATCGGTTTTCAATAAATAATTTCTATGCATCAAACTTTAAAGCATAATCATCAAAAATTCACTTTTGTAAATTTGTTAACAATTTTTATTTTTAATACCTTTTAAAATGTTTTATAACATTTTCAAATCCATTGAAATGAGAAATACAAAATTGCATTTAAAATAGCAAATATTTTATAAGGATTTAGTTACTATTTTTTATTTTATTTTGTTGCAATCTAATTTTTGATAACATTTATTTCAAAGTCTCGAATTTGTGGCATGTGAAAAGATAAAATACAGTCAAAACTCTCGAAAAAAAAATCTTTATAAAAATGCAACGCACTTTTACGTTTTCATATTTACTTTTCCTTATGTGGTCTCACTCCCACATGCAGCAGCTACAGCCAGAAATATTATATCTCCTGTTACAACATTTTAGTCGATAATATTTCATTACCTTGAGTGGTAGGAAAAAACATTTAAAGTAATGAAAAATCCACGAACACACCAAAGGAGGATTTTATACAGAAAGTTTTCATTAATTTTTGGAGGTACTAGAGCGAGAATAATTAGAAAATTGCTTCAACGTATAGATACTAAAGCGCACTGACAAAGAAATACAGCAATTATATTATTTTCGAAGAAATAATTTCACACTGAACTTTTATTAATCAAATGAAGTAAAGGTGTTTGTGAATATTTGAAAATAAGAGCAAGCATCTGTTCGAAATATATTGAAGAAAGTTAAATCAATATGTTACAAAAACTTTTTGAAGTTCTAATCATAAATTGTTAAATGTATTTTTTACACAAAAATTCTTGTGTATTTAGTTAAGGTATTCTAAAAATTCGCAAAAGTGTCGTTCAAAGTAAAATTTCCATTTTACACTTCAACAATAAGTAATTTGCATGTTTGCATACATACGGCATTATTTGAAGTAAGGTACAATACTTTTCTTGACGAAATTGGTTATTTCTGGTAGAAAGTAATTCATAATACAGTTATATTTTTAAATAATACTTGCTCATTTAAGTTATTCAAAATCAACGACTTTTTAGTGTACGCTCATCCTATGCTAATAAATTTGTGTGTTTGTATATATATATGTATATATACATATGATTGTAATACCTTTGAATTTTAAAATACATTAAACAAGTTCTTACATTAAATCTAACCAAATCTCCCATTTAAAGATAGATAATTATAAAGTGTATACAGAATACAATTGAGTTAATATATAATTAACAAGTTCAAACATCAAATAACCGATGCGCCATTTCAGTGACAGCACGCAGCCAAACATACTTAAAACTTTTCAAGAAAATAAAAAAAATAAATATATAAAATTATATAAGACGCCATATAATGTAAGAAAAAATAGAACTTGGATATCAAATGACACGAGAAATAGAATTCGAAATGAATAAAGACATGTGACCTTTTTTTTGGGGGGGGGGGGGCGGGGAATGAAATTTATTTTGATTTATTAAAGAAAGGATAAAGTGTTTTGAAAGGAATATTAAACGAAACTCTTTGTGCGATCTTTGATCACACTTACCCAGTTGTTTAAATTAAAGAGGGATTTTCCTTTTAATAAAATCAGATGATTTTTCTTTTTTTCAGCATTCCATGTCTCGTGTCTTCATATAATTATGAGCTTTTCTTTTCTTTCTGAGTCTCATTCTTTTTTTTTTATATATCAAGCTTTGAATTCACAATAAATGTAAACAGTCGAATTTACTGTAAGGCATCACAAAGATTACAAGTATCACTGTAGCAAAATAACCATAAACAATTCTTTAATTAATTCCATTAGGACTATCAGGTCATCGATTTTTTTTTTCGAATGTACTCTGACGTCAACGTGACCGATTTCTTGGTCATTTTCATCTTGTGTTAAGAGCCTACATCAGTCATGCGAAAAAGCTAATGTTAAGTCTATGGGAAGGTTCTTGCGCGATTTATCGCTCGCATTTTAATATTACTGGTTTGAAACGGTTCTGAAAGTGAAAGTACCCTTATATAAAAGAAACTGGAACCACAATCGAAAAAATAAAAACTAGCAACGTTAGAGATCGACCTCAGCTATCCTATGCAAAAAGAATCATTTAAAAATATTAAAATGCGAGCGAGAAATTGTGCAAGAACCTTCCCATAGACTTAACATTAGCTTATGCGTTTTTTCGCATGACTGATGTAGGCACTTAAGTGGTACATTTTGACGTCATAGTGCCTTGAACGCGAATCATCTTTCATGACACGTGACAAGAAAAACGACGATAAGAGTCGCACTTTAGCCACTGAACAAACGTAGTAATATTTTACGTTGCAAAAATTATCGTTTCGAGCAATTTCTATTAATTATTTCAGTTTTACGATTTTTTAAGTAATCCTACAAGGTGAATTTCACAAAATCAGTTCAATTCGAGATTTGCAATAAGTAAATAAATAAATAAAGATTTTGTCAACAATATTGGGAATTTTTCATTACAGCTCTTATCTAATTGTTATCTTCTAGTGAAAAATCTATCTACTTTTTTTAATGACTTGAACATAGAAAAAAATTTAAGACTGTAAAAAGTAGAAAATGTCATGTTTAAAAAATTAAGTAATGAAAGCTTCAGCTAAACATTTTAAAGTAAAAAAAGATAAATAATAATTATAAAATTAAGCAGGGTGTTTTTTAAGTTATTTTAGAATGATTTTATTTTATGTAAAGGTATTAAAATAATATTACAGAAATTAAAGTGCACAATAATTATTTTATTTCAATTTAGGTCTAATTAAATAAAAACGTTTATTTTATTTTGAGAAATTTTATTTATTACACTTTTAACTGATTTCCATTAAGTTAAAAATATCTTACTCCCATTTTAGCAAGTTTTTCTTCTGTTTGGTCGCGCGAAATAATTATCTAATTTGAATATAAATAGGATGGAAAATTCTCCGCGACTTTCTTAGCAAAACAATTATATTACAAGCGCATAACAATTTGTATAAAAGTTAAATGAACGGAACAATTAATCAGCTTTTAAAGGAAAGAAAATTGGAAAGTTTTATTTAATATATTTAATTAGTTTAGGTTAAGTTCCCTAAAATAATTTTTTCTCGAACTATTAAGGGAGTATTAAATATAAATTGTGCTATTTAAGAAAGCATGTAAAGATTTAAAAATATGTATATTGTCAAGACATAAAAGTATGATACGAAGAAATACAAGAATGTGGGTTTAAACTTAACCAGCTGTTAAACATATTCAATTCAGTTTAAGAAAGATCTTAATAATTCATGAAGTTCGACAAAAAAAGATTTTTTAAAGGGATAATTTTATGTGGAAAACATTAACATAGAATTTTTTTTTTCAAAATCTTTTGTTTTTTTTAACCAAAAACTAAAACTGAAGCATTAACCAGCTGAACACCATCTTTTAAATTAAACTTTAAATTATTTAAATAAATTCTTTTTATTATTGAATTTCTTTATTAGTAATAATTTATAGTGCAAAAATCATTGTTCAAAGAAACCTCTCTTATTTAATAATTTCAAGAATATTTAATAAAATAATCCTGTTGTAAAACATTCACATAAAGATTTCTACATTAGCAAAATATAGAGGGATAGTTAATTTCAGGATTTTTTTAAATATATTTTTCATGCCCGTACACAGAAATTAATAATAAAAGAAATGGTTTTTCTTTTAGAATACAAAGCATTTAGGCATTTTAATTCATGTTACTTAAATCCGTTTTTTTAATATTTTACTTTATTATTTATACATAATAAGATATTTGTGTCCAGATAAGAACTAAAAAAAAAAAAACAAAAAAACATCAAATTTATCAGTAATCAAGTCCGTCATTAACAAACGTTTAATACCACTCGATGTTCATGACAACATTTAAGACCAATTGCTATTTGCGATGACAATCCAAATTCCTTGCTTAAACGTCTAGATCCAGTCATCAGGCTTACTTTTCTTCCTGTCGCAAGCAAAGCTTTTTTTTTTAGTTTCTTACAGGAACTACTAGGAGAACGCACAGATATTCGCCATATAACATACTCCCTCGAGACGTTGTTGCTCTTGGTCAACCTGATCTTTTCCTTACAGTAAATATCCCATCTATTTAATGCTTCACTATGGTATTATATACAACAGTATTGTTTACATTTATTTTTAGATGGAATATTTACTGCAAGGGTCGACCAAGAATTACAACGTTTCTAGAAAACCATTTTATACAGCGAATAGCTGTGCGCTCACCTAGAAGTTCCTGTAAGGAAATAAAATCAGCTTTGCTTACAACAGGAAGAAACGTAAACCTGATTACGTATCTAGACGTTTTCGCAAAGAATTTGGATTGCCATCGCGAATAGAAAGCTTTAAATGTTGTCATAAACATCGAGTGGGCTTAAAATTTTGTTAATGATTGTAGGGTTATCCAAACTACATGGTAAATTCAATAGTTAATTCATTTAAACAATTGGGTACAATAATATAAAAATATTAGAGGAGGTTGGATTCGAGGTAATTATTATTTATTTTTTGTTAATAATTTTCTGTGTGTTTTTATATTATTTTTTTATTTAATGTTTTTTTTTTCTATCTAAATTTTTACTTACATTCAATGCATTATACAGGCAAGAATAAATGAACTGGGACACTTGCTCGTCTATTTTATGAAAAAATGCATTTTTTTGCGACATGTGAATGTTTTCGCCGACTGAAGATTAAACATTCACGTGACGATAGCTTTTTTTTCCCTCAACAACATATGATATCTTTATTCCCTTTCTGCTCTAATTTATTATTTAAAATTAATTTATTGCATTTGTTTTAAATCCTTTTTATTTAATTTATTATTTGGTATCCTATACCTTTAATATGTGGGTTATGATTCTTCATATATTGAGATTTACTGGTAGGTTTTATTTATTAAGATGTTTTCTATGCATAATATTTAACTATAACAGCGCTACTTTAGTTAGCGTACCTATCTCAACAACGGTACGTAATATAGGACAAACGTCAATTACAAAGTTGTAGAGCGTCGTCCATTTAGTAGGAAATGATGTATTACATGTAAAAATATCTTTAGGAGAATATCTGAAATGTCAATCTTTTATATCCTATCACCAGGTTAAACGAGCCACAAATTGTATGACGAAAGGTGGCATTGCTAGGCAGACGAACATTTACTAATAAAACGAACACATGTAAACTCGGTGCAGTTTATTTTAATAAGAAAATCAACTTAAGTATACTAAATGTATCGACCTGCAAAACACTTGCAGAATGCATGATGCATTGCTACCAATTCTAGTTAAATTTATCATATTTAGTTTCATTTTATTACATAATCATATAATAAAACCAACTAATTATCATTAAAATACAGATATAAATGCTTAAGTGATAAAAACAAGAGTAGATGGAATATTATACAGGAAAGAAAACTAGAAAGTTTAAAACAAGATTAAAAGAGCATATGACAGATATCAAATACAACAGAAGAACTACAGCATTGAAAAGACTACGTAGGTCCAAAACTTTAAAAATTAATTTTAAGAATAGTAAAATAATTTACCCATCAAGACTTTATTTATATATTATCCGAGAATCAATAGAAATCCATGTGCGTAACGAGAACATATGCAGTGAATCTGCCTCATTTGAATTACACAAAACTTGGCAGAGGTATTTTTCAATTTAAAAAAAATAATAAAGAAATATTAATTTTCACGTTTACAGTTGACTATTTTTAAGCACCTTCTTTTCTTACACATATGGTATCGTGGTTTATGTTTTTCAAGTTTATTTTCAAAAATGTTTGCAAGAATGATTTATTTATCGTGTAGATATTGATAATGGCGCCGTTTGTGCGTTCCAAACATGTCGATCATTAGATTAAAAGGTTCTTATAAACTTTTTTGTGTTCTGATTATATCACTTGCACTTATATCTGTATTTTAATTGATTTTCTTACTAAAATAAACAGTACCTAGCTTACATGAGTTAAATTTATTAGTAAATGTTCGTCTGCCTAATAATGCCACACTTTTGCATGCAGTTAGCGGCATAGTTAAGCTGGTGATTGGATAAATGAAGTACATTTCAAGATTTCTAATAAAGTTATTTTTACATGTAAGACATCATTTCATACTAAATGGACAACGCTCTACCATTAATTAACTTTTACATGTAAACTGATTTTTTTTCATATCTTGTTCTGTTCTTAAGATAGGAACGCTAACTCTACAGTTTAAAGCTCAGTGGTGATACTTGTTTTTTTTTTCACCGCGTAGCTCGTAAACACTTTACTATACCTATAGTACCACGACATTCAGGACTCTAGCTGTTGATATCCTGTGTATCGATAGAGAGATATAAATATTTTATTTTTTGACCAACATGAGAAAAAAATATTCATCTCTTGTTATTGTTTATGCACAATCGTTTTACACAAAAAATAAATTTATATATTTTTTAATGCATTAACCCCAGAAAAGTATTTAAGATGTTGAAAAATAGGTAAAAAAAAAATATGATTTTATAATTAAGTGATGATTAAGTTGAAAATTAAATTCTTCATCGGAAAAAAATTGAAAAAGAGAAAAAAAAAAAAGAGTATAAAATTAAGCATCATATATATATTTTTTTGTTATTTCGTAGTAACTTCAACTTCCGTAAAGGTAATAAATTATATTTCAAAAGTTTAAATGTACAATAATTGCTTCATTTTAAATAGCTGTAGTTAAATGAAAAGGTTTAAGTTTGTTTTAAGAAAAACATTTTTCACTTTAAATTACTTGCATTAAGTTAAAAATATTTTTTCAAGTTTTTTATATTGTTTCGTGGGCGAAATAATTATCTAATTTGAATCTAAATAGGATGCAAAATTCTTCGCGACAAACTCCTTGCAAAATAATTATATTACAAGCGCACAACAATTTGTATGAAAGTTCAATGAGTATAACAGCAATTAATCAATTATAAAATAAAGAAAAATTAAAAGGTTTTGTTACAAATTTTAATCTGGATTAACTTACTTCTAAAAGATAAATTTTACAAACTGTAAACAAAGTACTTGCTCTAAAAACTACAAGATTTTGTTAACTCAAAACTTTAATCATAATCAGGTACGGATTTAAGAAAATACAATTTATTCATGATTTCTTTTTAATGTATCATTCTTCATTTCTAATATCATAAGATAAATATTATTTTTATATATTTATTTATTGCGATATAATTTTTTCTAATAAATGATTTTAATCAGAAATCAGAAAATGTTTTATTTTAAAGTAATTGTAAGTGTCAGCGTTTAAATTCTCAAATTTTTTTAAAGTGTGTTAAAATTATTTAGTAGACATTTTGTTTTAATTTTAATCTGACAAGTTTTATTTCCTACATCCAACTTTCACTAGTTATTCTTTTGTGTTCTATTTTTGTGAATTATTTGTAAAAGCAATGTGAATGTATTTAAAAACTCATTATATGTTCAAAACTTATAGAAATTGAAAATGAAGAAGTTAAAAAAATGTTGTGAGTAAAATCGTAATACAAAGTTTTACTGTAAAAATTATTACTAGTACCTCATTTTCTAATATTCATTGCTATACATTTCTCGGACTCTCATTTTCAATGTTAAAATGATACATAAGTTTTCTTATTTTTCAAAAATATATTGATAATTATAAAAAAATAATAAATGATTAATTAACGATTTCAAAGTATAAAAAATAAACACTTTCTGGTATGATGTTGATTTTATTATTTAAAACAAAAACATTAGGACATTCTCAAGATACTATTCTATATTAAATGAATTAAGTTTTCTATGGCACCAGAAGTCGCTCTCTTTAAAAACAAGCCCGCAAAACAAGGAAATTCACTGAATTAATCTTTCTTTTAATAGAGGGAAAACGATAGAAATGGCTACAGTATTGAGACAAAAATAGCGGGAGTATCCAGATCAATATGAATGAATCTATAAATAGTATTTAGAAGAAATCTATCTATTACTATCGGTTGTTAATCATAATAACTATGCCATAGGGGTTTTAACTGCTAATTAACAAGTATCTTAATAGTCACATTTTTAATATGAGAGCTATTGTGCCCGTGCCTTTCCCATTTAGATAAGTTTCCCATTTATAAAAATATAAAAAGTTTTTTTTTTTTTTTACATGATTAAGAAATAATATGAATATGTATCGCCTACTGACAAAAATCATTCATTTTCAATAATTGCAAAGTGATTTTGTAAAGTGAAAACTTACATCGTTTACGTTACTTACGTTACTAAACTTACATCGTTTACAAACGTTTTTTTTTTTTCAAAAAAAAAAAAAAAAAAAAAAAACACTTACTATATCCAGAGATAGACTAAAACCAGCAGTTACACACCACAAAATATGTATGCAATTAAAACCAACATTGAAGTAAAGTGCTGACATTTGTTTAGCTTGTTTCTTTTATTTTTTACGAAATATTTGCTTAGTTTTGCGCAGTCATTTTGAAAAAAATAGGAGCTATTGTGCCCGTGCCTTTTTCATTTAAATAAGTTTCCCATTTATAACAATTTTTTTTTTTTTTTTTTTTTTTTTTTTTTTTTTTTTTACATGATTAAGAAATAATATGAATATATATCGCATACTGACAAAAATCATTCATTTTCAATAATTGCAAAGTGATTTTGTAAAGTGAAAACTTGCATCAAACTAGAATAGATTTTTTCAATTCAATTAAAACCAACATTGAAGTAAAGTGCTGACATTTGTTTAGCTTGTTTCTTTTATTTTTACGAAATATTTGCTTAGTTTTGCGCAGTCATTTTGAAAAAATAGGAGCTATTGTGCCCGTGCCTTTTTCATTTAGATAAGTTTCCCATTTATAAAAAAAAAAAAAAAAGTTTTTTTTTTTTTTTTTACATGATTAAGAAATAATATGAATATATATCGCATACTGACAAAAATCATTCATTTTCAATAATTGCAAGTGATTTTGTAAAGTGGAAACTTACATCAAACTAAAATAGATTTTTTCCAAAAAATAAAAAAGAACGCTTACCATATCCAGAGATAGACTAAAACCAGCAGTCACACACCACAAAATATGTATGCAATTAAAACCAACATTGAAGTAAAATGCTGACATTTGTTTAGATTGTTTCTTTTATTTTTTACGAAATATTTGCTTAGTTTTGCGCAGTCATTTTGAAAAAATAGGAGCTATTGTGCCCGTGCCTATTTCATTTAGATAAGTTTCCCATTTATAAAAAAAAAGTTTTTTTTTACATGATTAAGAAATAATATGAATATATATCGCATACTGACAAAAATCATTCATTTTCAATAATTGCAAAGTGATTTTGTAAAGTGAAAGCTTACATTAAACTAGAATATATTTTTTCCAAAAAAAAAAAAAAAAAAAAAAAAAAAAAGAACGTTTACCATATCCAGAGGTAAACTAAAACCAGCAGTCACACACGACAAAATTTGTATGCAATTAAAACCAACAATGAAGTAAAATGCTGATATTTGTTTAGCTTGTTTCTTTTATTTTTTACGAAATATTTGCTTAGTTTTGCGCAGTCATTTTGAAAAAATAGGAGCTATTGTGCCCGTGCCTTTTCCATTTATATAAGTTTCCCATTTATAAAAAAGAAAAGTTTTAATTTTTACATGATTAAGAAATAATATGAATATATATCGCATACTGACAAAAATCATTCATTTTCAATAATTGCAAAGTGATTTTGTAAACTGAAAACTTACATCAAGCTAAAATAGATTTTTTCAAAAAAAAAAAAATAAATAAATAAATAAAACGTTTACCATATCCAGAGATAAGCTAAAACCAGCAGTCACACACCACAAAATTTGTATGCAATTAAAACCAACATTGAAGTAAAATGCTGATATTTGTTTAGCTTGTTTCTTTTATGCTTTACGAAATATTTGCTTAGTTTTGCGCAGTCATTTTGAAAAAATAGGAGCTATTGTGCCCGTGCCTTTTCCATTCATATAAGTTTCCCATTTATAAAAAAGAAAAGTTTTATTTTTTTACATGATTAAGAAATAATATGAATATATATCGCATACTGACAAAAATCATTCATTTTCAATAATTGCAAACTGATTTTGTAAAGTGAAAACTTACATCAAACTAGAATAGATTTTTTTTCAAAAAAAAAAAAAAAAAAAAAAAAAAAAAAGAACGCTTACCATATCCAGAGGTAAACTAAAACCAGCAGTCACACACCACAAAATATGTATGCAATTAAAACCAACATTGAAGTAAAATGCTGACATTTGTTTAGCTTGTTTCTTTTATTCTTTACGAGATATTTGCTTAGTTTTGCGCAGTCTTTTTGAAAGAATAGGAGCTATTGTGCTCGTGCCTTTTCCATTTATATAAGTTTCCCATTTATAAAAAAAAAGTTTTTTTTTACATGATTAAGAAATAATATGAATATATATCGCATACTGACAAAAATCATTCATTTTCAATAATTGCAAAGTGATTTTGTAAAGTGACAACTTACATCAAACAAGAATAGATTTTTTCGAAAAAAAAAATAAAATAGAACGCTTACCATATTCAGAGACTAAACCAGTAAACTAAAACCAGCAGTCACACACCAAAAAAATTGTATGCAATTAAAACCAACAATGAAGTAAAATGCTGATATTTGTTTAGCTTGTTTCTTTTATTTTTTACGAAATATTTGCTTAGTTTTGCGCAGTCATTTTGAAAAAATAGGAGCTATTGTGCCCGTGCCTTTTCCATTTATATAAGTTTCCCATTTATAAAAAAGAAAAGTTTTAATTTTTACATGATTAAGAAATAATATGAATATATATCGCATACTGACAAAAATCATTCATTTTCAATAATTGCAAAGTGATTTTGTAAACTGAAAACTTACATCAAGCTAAAATAGATTTTTTCAAAAAAAAAAAAATAAATAAATAAATAAAACGTTTACCATATCCAGAGATAAGCTAAAACCAGCAGTCACACACCACAAAATTTGTATGCAATTAAAACCAACATTGAAGTAAAATGCTGATATTTGTTTAGCTTGTTTCTTTTATGCTTTACGAAATATTTGCTTAGTTTTGCGCAGTCATTTTGAAAAAATAGGAGCTATTGTGCCCGTGCCTTTTCCATTCATATAAGTTTCCCATTTATAAAAAAGAAAAGTTTTATTTTTTTACATGATTAAGAAATAATATGAATATATATCGCATACTGACAAAAATCATTCATTTTCAATAATTGCAAACTGATTTTGTAAAGTGAAAACTTACATCAAACTAGAATAGATTTTTTTTCAAAAAAAAAAAAAAAAAAAAAAAAAAAAAAGAACGCTTACCATATCCAGAGGTAAACTAAAACCAGCAGTCACACACCACAAAATATGTATGCAATTAAAACCAACATTGAAGTAAAATGCTGACATTTGTTTAGCTTGTTTCTTTTATTCTTTACGAGATATTTGCTTAGTTTTGCGCAGTCTTTTTGAAAGAATAGGAGCTATTGTGCTCGTGCCTTTTCCATTTATATAAGTTTCCCATTTATAAAAAAAAAGTTTTTTTTTACATGATTAAGAAATAATATGAATATATATCGCATACTGACAAAAATCATTCATTTTCAATAATTGCAAAGTGATTTTGTAAAGTGACAACTTACATCAAACAAGAATAGATTTTTTCGAAAAAAAAAATAAAATAGAACGCTTACCATATTCAGAGACTAAACCAGTAAACTAAAACCAGCAGTCACACACCAAAAAAATTGTATGCAATTAAAACCAACAATGAAGTAAAATGCTGATATTTGTTTAGCTTGTTTCTTTTATTTTTTACGAAATATTTGCTTAATTTTGCGCAGTCATTTTGAAAAAATAGGACAAGAAAAAACACCACGTTAAGGAAACTTTAAAGAGAGAAATATCCCATATATTTAGCTCATGACAAAAGAGTATAAAGGATTTTTAAATCACGTAAATGTGATTAATTGAATCTTTATTAACATTAAAAAAATAAATAAGATAAAAATATTTTGAAACTTACGATTTGTTTCTTTTATTATTTCAAGAACATTTAAATTTCTTCTGAGGCGTCCAGTTTTCAATTCTTTATTTATCAAAATTCTATAAAATCTTGAAATCTTGTTAATTTTTACGTCGTTTTGCAATAAGAAAGTACAAAATTCTTCATATTTTCTTTTCAAAAACAAATTCAGATAGGCAAAAAGTTTTCTTTTATTATTATTATTCTATCTTTTTTGCCAGTGCAGAATATTTGAATAGATCATTTTATTATACAAAAGTTTCCTTGCCTTACATTTTCTGCTGAAGCGTGAAGTTGATATGCGATTCTTTCAAGAAATTTTTATCTATCCCCAGTTTATACTTTGCTAAGCGATAAATAGTTTAAAATATTTCTTGGATCTGGCTATACTTGTTCATATTTTTCTTTTACACTCGGCTCATGGGCACCAGATAAACTGAAAAAAAAAGTTACGTTTCGACTTATGACTGTAAAAATTCATAATACAGTTATGTGTAAAAAAAAAATGAATATTTTGCATAAAAAGTATAGAATTCTCAATACACAAAAACTTCTTCATTCGAATTACCTATACAGGGTGATTCATAAAAGATGGGCAGAACTTTAAGGGGTTATAGTACACTTAAAGACAAATAATATTAAATAGGAGACTAAGGGTCCCAGACGTATTCCCAAGGAGATAGGGGGCATTAAAGTTTAGGGTCCGAAATTTCAAATGATTATAAAACATGGAAAAATTGGTCGATTCGTTTGCGGTTTTTGCAAAAAATTTTCTTTATGCCAGTATTTTCTTGAAATAAAATTTTAAAGTTCAATTTCAAAAAATGCCGATAGGGGGCGCTTTAGACTTTGGAGTAACAAACAACTATTTTTTAACGTTATTTTTTGTATTTCTTTAAATGATTTCGAAAGCTTAGACTTAAACTTAAATTTTGATCTAAAAATCTGAGTCCTAACGAGTAGTTAAGTAGCGTAAACTGAAATTTGAAATTTGAAACCCTTCTCCCCCCAGAACAAAAATCAGTTATTCCCGATCTTTGTGTCGTAGATTAGGCTCTAACTACTGCCGCGTTTTGCTAAAATTATTCTTTATGTCAGTATTTTCTTGAAAATAAATTTTAAAGAAAATTTTCAAAAAATTCCGATAGAGGGCGCTTTAGACTTTGGAGTAACGAACAACTATTTTATACCGTTATTTTTTGTGTCTCATTAAATGCTTTCTAAAGCTTAGACTTAAATTTTCAGCCCAAAATCTGAATCGTTAGACGTGGTTAAGTTTCTGGGGAGAGGGGTTTGAAATTTCTACTCCTGAGCACAGTTCAGTTTACCATGTCCACACATTGTGTGCTGTGATACGAGGTAAAAAGACACAAATTAGGATTATGTTACCAAAGCATATTTATTAACATGTAATCACAATAAATGTTCAAAATTGTGACCACCAGAGGTTATGCACGCAGAACAACGGCGACGAATGGAACGGCGAACATTCGCGAAAACATCAGGCTTTTCGAGCACTTCCCCTACAGCGGCGGAAAGTTTGGCGACCAGTTCCTCGGGGGATTCAATGGGTGTCTCATACATAAGAGCCTTCAATCGTCCCCAAAAAAAGAAATCGAGGGGTGAAAGATCTGGCGAGCGAGCAGGCCAAGCAACAGGACCACCTCGACCAATCCATCTGTTCGGAAATGTGATGTCCAGATAGTTGCGGACGTCTCGTACGTAATGGGCTGGCGCTCCATCGTGCTGGAACCACATGGCCCGCCGGATGCGTGGAGGAACAACGTTTAACAGGTCTGGCAGCACATGTTGCAGAAATGTGAGGTATGTTTTACCGTTGAGGCGTTCAGGAAGAAGGTACGGTCCGATTAGGTGGTCTCCGAGGATTCCTGCCCAAACATTGATGGAAAAGCGTCTCTGATGAGCATGTGGATACGTAGCATGTGGATTGACATCCGCCCATACATGTGCATTGTGTGTGTTAAATGTACCTTCACGTGTGAAGGTACATTCATCGGTGAAAAGCACAGTTCGTCCAAAATGTGGATTTAGCGCGTTCTGCTGCAGAAACCAGCGGGCGAATTCAATACGATTTGGATAATCCCCTGGAGACAGTTTCTGGACTCGTTGCACATGAAACGGGAGCAAATGTTCATCCTTCAGAACCCTCCAAGTCGTGGACTGTGAGGTATCCACCTGGCTAGCCACTGTTCGTGTACTTGTACTTGGCTGCGCCGCTACTACATCCAGAATGGCTTCTGCAACAACTACTGATTCGTCCTTTTTTGCACGACCTGCATTCGACCGGGAAGCGAGAAATGATCCCGTCTCACACAACTGTCTGTGCAAGCGCTCGAAAGTTTTGCGGTTAGGCAACCGCCTGTTAGGAAATCGCTCTCCGTACATTCGTTGTGCCTCTGCACCATTTCCATCTGCCGCTCCGTAAATTAAATGCATCCCAGCCTTTTCCTTATTCGTGAAGGACACCATCTTCCGATTCATTACTACAGCGACTTACACTTGACTCACCGTTCAGTGGTTTTTATGCCTGAATCGTGTCGAAATTTTGCATACGTGTTCTTCTTCTTCCCCATTTGACATTTGCATACTTTCTGTTTCCTTCTTCACCCGGTGACTAGCGTCAGGAATGGAGCTTTAACGTTTGCATGAGCGACGTTTCCAACTGTGCCAGTGCCTTTATGAGTGAATTCCGACTATGCAGTCCTTGACGAAAGTTGTATTTTTGCCTCGTATCACAGCACAGAATCGTTGGGCATGGTTAAGTAGTGCAAACTGAACTATGTTCAGAAGTTGAAATTTGAACCCCCTCCCCTCGCTACTGAACCACGCTCAGCGATTCAGATTTTGAGCTGAAAATTTAAGTTTAAGTCTAAGCTTTAGAAAGCATTTAATGAGACACAAAAAATAACGGTATAAAATAGTTGTTCGTTACTCCAAAGTCTAAAGCGCCCTCTATCGGAATTTTTTGAAAATTTTCTTTAAAATTTATTTTCAAGAAAATACTGACATAAAGAATAATTTAACAAAACGCGGCAGTAGTTAGAGCCTAATCTACGACACAAAGATCGGGAATAACTGATTTTTGTTCTGGGGGGAGAAGGGTTTCAAATTTCAAATTTCAGTTTACGCTACTTAACTACTCGTTAGGACTCAGATTTTTAGATCAAAATTTAAGTTTAAGTCTAAGCTTTCGAAATCATTTAAAGAAATACAAAAAATAACGTTAAAAAATAGTTGTTTGTTACTCCAAAGTCTAAAGCGCCCCCTATCGGCATTTTTTGAAATTGAACTTTAAAATTTTATTTCAAGAAAATACTGGCATAAAGAAAATTTTTTGCAAAAACCGCAAACGAATCGACCAATTTTTCCATGTTTTATAATCATTTGAAATTTCGGACCCTAAACTTTAATGCCCCCTATCTCCTTGGGAATACGTCTGGGACCCTTAGTCTCCTATTTAATATTATTTGTCTTTAAGTGTACTATAACCCCTTAAAGTTCTGCCCATCTTTTATGAATCACCCTGTATACATCGTTACAAAAACGATTATAAAAAAAAATTCTGATAGAGATTTAATAAGACTTTTGTGCATTTACTTGAAGTAGGTTTAGTTTTATATATACAGATAAAAAAAAGGTAAAACTCTATAATTTTTAATTGCCGAAATATATCTGTAAAAGACATAAAAAGTTATCAGTCTGGATCATCAAAGTTATCAATCCTGGAAATACTGTCTTCAATAAATTTATATATATATATAAAAGGTTTCGGTTGCTTCCTGTTAAAAAGAAAAAAACCCTTTAAAATGTCAGTACTGACTCCTCATTTTGCAGTACTCGCATATACGTTAACTGTAACTTTATTTCTGTCAATCAGTATAAGATAATGCAAATCAGCCATTTTAAATACTTTTGGAAAAAAAAAATATTTTTCAATAAATTTTGTTCTGAAAATAAATTTATGTTTCAATTAAATTATTTTACATTCTACCTGTACCCTTAAAGTGCCAAAATCTCATAAGTGTGATTTTTGGCTGCTGAGTTTCTGCTGATATCTGATTTTTAAAAGTCTCATATTATGTTCAATTTCAATTTTTAATAACCACTGATATATTGCAGAATACTAATTAGTAGATAGGCACAAATATTATGGAAAAACAAATATGATATGGCAGTTTTTATTAGATAAAACACAAATTGTAAGGAACAGAGACAGAGACAGTAGTGACATTTTTTGCAATTTTGCCACTTTACTTATAAAAAAAAATATTTTTGGGATGTTGTATGCACTATTTTCAAAAATATATCAAACCTACGATTAAATGACTAGATACTGGTTAATCTATAAATATTAATATTTAAATTAACAATGGGGACAATAGTGATGGTTAATAAAGGTATGCTTACATTTTCCCAATTTTTTCAATCTAGAAAACCTTTTTATGAACAAACAGCAAGCAATGGCGACTTTTTAAGACCAACATGTGCTCTGCCACATTCTAAATTACGGTTTTTGTAATTCTGAAAGGACTAGAAACTTGAAATTTAGCATGGCGGTCACATATAAGATATAAATGCTCGATAAGAACAGCTTTTTAAAAAAAATCGAAATTTAAAAGATGAGGGAAAAACGTTCTAAAAACGTTCTAAATTAGGCTTTCTAAAGAATTGTTAAGGAAAGGAACTTGATATTTGACATAGCTTCTACTTTTAAGACGCAAATGCAGACACAACACTGTTTTTTTTATCGAAATTTAAAAAAGAGTAGGACTAAAACATATTCTAAATTAAGATTTTTCTGATGCTTGAAAAGACTAGAAACCTGAAATTTGGCACGGTAGTTACTTATAAAATGTAAATGCTCTCAAATAACAGTTTCTAAAAAAAATTGAAATTTAAAAGTGTGAAATGAGCGGAAAGCGTTCTAAAAACGTTCCAGATTATGCTTTCTTTCTATGAAATTGTTAAGGAGAGAAACTGGAAGTTTGACAATGGCCGCTACTTTTAAGACATAAATGCTCGCTTTGAACAAACATTTCCTAAAAATTCAAAATTTAAAAAGGGTGAAGTAGCAAATGTGTTCTAAAATTACGAGTTATGTCTTACAGTTGGTAGGAAAGCATGTAATTTGGCATGGTGGTTACATTTAAGGTGTAAATGCTGAGTACGGTTTTAAAAAATTTCAAAGAGTGAAAGCGCACAAAGCGTTATAAATTACCATTTCTATTGAATTGTTAGGAATAGAAACTTCAAATTTCACATGTCTGATACTTTTAAGATGCAAATACTTGCTTAAAATAGTTTTTAAAAAGAAAATCGAAATTTAAAAGGGCTCATGAGCAAAATATGATTTAAAATTGTGATTTATGTGATACAGTTAGTATAGACGCCTGGAATTTGGCATGGTAGTTACATTTAAGATGTAAATGCGCCTAAAATATGTCCGTGAAAGTTTCACTAAAAGCAAAAAGAGTAAAAAAATATTAAATTAAAAAATATATAATTTTATACACATGTCCGTGACGTAATAATTACTAAACTATCGAAATCAACGGAAATCGTTATTTATTTTGTATATCCGCATTTAATGTAAAGTTTCGCATTTAATTTTTGGCTTATTTAATTGTAGCTTATTTAGTCGTATTTTTAAGTTTAAATTACATTCCCGCAAAGTACTTAAGGGTAAGAATTGTCATAATACCCCCTCCTTCCCCTATTCCTAAATAGAAAAACTCTCTGTTAAATAAGACCTTGGATTATGATTTAAAAATAGTGATAGTAAAGCTCTTAAAGCCTATGGAACTTTTCTGAAAACAACATGTAGATCCCCCAAAATCCAGCCAATTTTACACAGTTTCACATTAATAAAACTCAGTTTCTAACATTTGTAATATATTAAATTGTATAATACATCAAAATATAATTACGATTAAGTTTTAAGTTTAAATTACACTCCCGCGAAGTACTTAAGAGTAATAATTGTCATAATACTCCCTCCCTCCCCTATTCTTACAAAGAAAAACTGAAAAACACTGGTAAAATCTAAAATAATTTTTCAGACATTTTAGCTAAAATTCTAAACCTTTTATATTTGAGCTTTGGTTGGAAATAATTTATGTTCTTGCTGTATTGCTACAATTCCTTTGGATTGTTTTTATTTATTAACGTTTAGTTTTTCTGCTTTTCTTTCAGAGCATCAGTTCCTGGTTCAGATCGCCCATGTACCCGTAAAAAGTAAGCTGGCAAGTGGTCCTGCACGCCTCCACCTTTTGGATTATATGTTCTGCCTTACCGCCGGAGTGCCACCGAAGTTATTAGGTATTTGGCCTCTGAGAGAATTGAGGAGATTTGGTGTGGTAGATGGAAAATTTTGCTTTGAAGGGGGTTCACGATGCGGCAAAGGTAATAACAAATGTAAAATAAATTAGTTTAACATTTATTACTTGCGCATTTTATTAATTGTAAAATACAAGTGTCCTAGTTGAATTTAGCTACAAAAATATGGTGATTTTACGACTAAAGTACAGGAAAAAATGTAAAAATAAAATTTACATGTCATATCTGTATGTCTAAGAAATGATGGTGTCATAGGAGATGAATGAAATGTCCTCCCTGAGCTTCCAAACACAGATGGAACACGACGGTGTGTGTTTCTGAAAGTGGCTGCCAAAACCTCTGGTTTCATCGTCTTGATCTAGTACTGGATTTAACCGATCTCAACTTATCCTTTGAATTGTTTATTCATGTTGATACGCCCTTTTGTTGGTGACCTGTAAAATGTTGGATGCCATAGCCTTTGTGAAATTACCGTTTCTATGAAAAATTATTAAACTTCAGCCATTCGTATTCAGTTTGTTTAGAAACTCGGAAAGGACATTTTCATCACCTTCTGCGACGAACTCATTTCTTAAATGTATAACTATGCCACGAAATTGTTGATATTTTTTTTTCTGATGTTCTTTCTTTACTTTTTTATGTTTAAAATTACAAAAGATCTCATGAGAGCTGAAATTTACAAGTTTTATGCTTGAAATTTAGACGAATTTTTAAATGCTATAAGGTCAGGAGAAATGTTTAGGAGAGACACATACTTTTTGCAAATAATTAGCTATATGGATATTTTACATTACAAGTGGTGTGATATAAACAGAAAATTACTCAAGCGACATTTACGAAAGAATTTTTTTTTCCGCATAAAACATTTTTTTATGTATTATTCTCTCTTATTAGAGCTAGTTAGGAAAGCATAAAGAGAAACTAAAATTAGGGCTCCGATGAAGCAAATAGAGGCCCAGGTGTTGGTATTCCTATAATGTCACAAAAAATTAAACATTTTCAAAAATTTAGAATGCATAGTTAGACAAATGTATTTCTTGTTTTTAATTTCTGTCTACTCTAAAAGTACAAAATATTCATTCTATAAGTACAAGGTGAAAATAAACTTAAAATAAAATATGAGTTTTACAAAAATTGTATACCAAATTTGGGGGCCCTGGGGATAAGGTCCAACTAGCCCATGCTTCAATTAGGCCGTGACTAAAGTATCCCATATAGAATCAGACAATTTATAGCTTATTTTTGATGCCTTTTTTAACTTAATTTAAAGTTTAAATAAACATTCCTATAATTAAATTGACTCTACATATGTTATTTCCAGATTCTAGGTCTGCTTGTGACCTTCGATTTTTAAATAGCTTATATTATGAACAAATTGCCCTGGTTCATGTAACCGAAATTCTGGGATTACTTAAACCCAAATTTCAGTAATCTATTACACGTATATAGAAATTAAAATTGTGGTCAGAAGTAATAATGGCAAAAGTAATAAAAATTCGATTATCAATACAATTCATGTTTTTTAGGCTGTAGGTTGGCAAGAAATGTACAAAAGTTGTCACGTTTTGGGCCCAAATAATCTTAAGTTACAGTATCTTATAATGTTTACAATTCTGAAAAAAGTGAAAACTCTCTATTAATACTGGCGCATAGAATCGTATACAAATAAAACCTATTCTAAAGTAATGGGGGAAATGTTACTATCAGTTAATACTATATAAACTTCCTTAAGGCATTATTTTTGTACTAAAACGGACCCAAGCTTCAAAATCTTCAAAGATCAGCTTCTCTTCTACCACCTACTCAGAAAATTTGACACAATAAAACAATTTACACCGTTTAATTAGCTCATTAAATTTACTATGTTCGGACAAGTCATCACAGAGTTATGAGTAAAATGATCCGACTTTGTAGATGTTATTTAAAATTAAATAGAACCAAGCATCAAGATTCAACAAATTAACTAAACCTGTTCAAAAACAGTCGATTATTTCTTCATAAATCTATTGAAGGAGAGTATCATCAATTCCAATATATGTTTAAATTAAACGTTTTTAGCAACAGCATTATTAATAGATCAAACAATTTTGATACTATTTAATCTTTTGAAAAAAATGATGATGTCTCTCGATGTGAATAAAATGATGCATTAAGCAAAACAATTATGTGCATTATGTGATGTATGTATGTGCATTAAGCAAAAAAGGCACTTAGACAGTGGAATCATTTAGTAGAAGGGTAAGGTACTTTGTTTAGTAAGACTACACTAAATCAATAACACACCAAGTACAGTGATCTCTCATTTATATGCTATACACGGTAATTATTTTCAGCACCAGTTTCTTTATAAAGTAATTTTCTCCTTATTTAATCGCAGAATTTATAAATTGAATTTTACTGTTTTAAAATGGTAGTACGAAAAAGTATTACGTATAAGTGAGAGGTCACTATAAAAATTTCGGATATTAAAAATAAAACGGTATTTTTTAAGAAGTGTGAAGAATCACTTACAGCAAGAAAGCAGCACGAGTAATAGAAGTATTGAAGGGCAGCCCGTTAAGGTATCTGCGCACCTTCGGAGGTGATTTTTTGAAATTTCTGAAATTTTCTCTTTATACCATTTTTTTCTAATGACATTTAAGTTAAAACTTTGAAAAATATATAAACATTTTAGAAATTACACAGAAAAAATATTTTTAAAGTGAAAAATAGTCAAAATTATGAGAAAAATTGACATTTGTGCAAAACATGATAGCTCAAAATCCAATCATTGCATTCACATTTGTAAATTGCATAATAACGAGAATAACTTTTTCTAAGACATAGACTAGTCTCACGATAATAGCAACTGTATCGCAGAAACTATGGTGCTTGAAGTACTAATGTAATGAAAAATTCCTAAAATGTCTTGCAAATTTTTAACTTATACCAGTGTAAATATATAACTAATTAATATATCATCATGATTGTAGTCTATTTCCTCAATTAACATTTGTAAAATAAGTAAGAAAAATTCAAGGCATTTCATGCATAATTTTTTATAGGATGTTTTGCGTACAGTAAAAATCTGAAAAACTTCATTTTGAGAAAAAGCTAAAAATCACTTTTAAAGGAGGTTCTTGCTATACAAATAATTATTATTCTTCAGAAGGTTTAATTATATACTCCATGTATTTTCTTGAACATATAATCTAATTTAAAAATCTAAATCATGAAAAAGAAGCATGCGTACACACATTTCAGCTTACTTCCGGTTTGTATAACGATATTTCTGGTTGTAAAATTTTTCGGCAAGATGTAATAAATGTAACTGTAAACGGCTACAACTCGGGTTCTAATTCAGATACAGACACAATTTAGGCAGAATTCGATAGATAAAAGATTGCATTTTAATATTATTGCAAAAATGAAAGATCGATATTTTAATCGAAAATGACGTTTCAAAGGTGTGTGGATACCCTAAACAAAAACTTTTATGCATAAGTTGAGGGAGAGGCTATTGTAAAAAGGTTGAGGGAAGGTTGATAAAAAGGAATGTACAGTAGTGAGTTGCGGATACTTAAGGTACTGAAAGGAATTCAGTTTGTAAAAGAATACTAAGCAAAGTAATTTGATGAGCTAACTTTGGAAGAAAAATTTGCTTCAGCCAATCTAACATTTAATTTTAAATAGATAAAAATAAATAGTATTTATGATTTTTATTATTATTAATATGTAATTCTATCAAACTATATCTATATACACATACACAATTATCTAATTTATCAATCTATCTATCTGTAACACGATTTATTAAAAAAAAATTCTGAAAATAAACTTGTAGAATCTCAAAATCCTACCTAATAAAAACTTTGAATAAAAGTACTTCCAGATAAAAATCTGCAGTAAAAGAAATCAGCGAACTTATTACTTCTATTTCACAAGTATATATCTACATTTTTTTTTCAAATAAAATTAACCGAAATTCCTTTTTCCCATTAAAGGAGAGGGGCTTCATGTATTATTAACAAACCAAGCTAAAGATTTAGTTCAAGCGTTCGATATGGCTTCTAGAGGAAGATTACCTGGAAAAAGAAAAGTTTCTCTTCGGAAAAACTCAAGTAAGATGAATTTTTAGATACAGTTTTTTCATTTATTTCTCTTTGCCCATTTCGTTTATTATTTACTTTCAGTATAATTTTACGATAGAACGTGAAACTTATTCACTGATAAAATTCATTTCGTAAATAAATCGATATATCTATATACTTTTTTTTTTATTTTATTCGGCATTCTATTCTGTCAAATTTTAAGTTATAATTTTTTCCACAAGTAAAATAAATATTTTATGAAATTAAACGATGATACTATTTTCCCGAAAGAAAGTCATGCTGAAATATATTAAACTATAATTTCATAATTATGTGAATCAAGGAGTTAGTTTTACTTACCCATAACTTTATGTCAGAAACAGCTAGTTTGATAAAAGTTAGTGGTTATATTGATTTCATTCCATATTCACAATGGTAGCCAAAGTTTCGATATAGAGATTATAGATCATTATTTATGACATTTTAGCATTTTCATGAGTATTTTGTGGGCACCAAATTATACCTTTACGAAAAATGTTATAGAATAACACGATAATACAGATATTTTTCATCAGACAACAGAAAAAGCAACGTGAACTGTTCCTGAATGAGCGTTTGGATATTAAAAAGAATGTCGTCCCAAAAACCACGATCTATCATAACTAATGGCACGTCCTAAACAACCTTTTAGTTTTCATGAGTTTGGTTAATTTTAACAAGAGTTTTATGAACGTTGATTCCAAATACCGTCCAGAGAATTCAGTGGGGCGGGGAGGTCTACCAGAAGGCCGACGGGCCACCAGAAGGCCACGACGGGCAGGCTCAACAAGACCTGCCCGTCGTGAGAATGCAAATAGCATCATGGGAATTATTACCAAATGCTTGATGAGAGATAAAATTTTCAAAAAACTTGTACCGTGCAGTTGTAAATGGTCCGCCAAATTTTATTATTATGTCAAAAAATTGTTCTTGTTCGATTTTTTCATGAAACTATAAAGCATTTCCTTGTTACGATTAAAAAAAGAAATCGTACAACTGAAACTAAATTTTTGGTTGGCCCAGGACGTGTTTTTAATGCAGCATCGATTTTCGACAAATTGTCCAATATATTGCTATAAACCTGAAGCTTGAACATTTCGCTCGTCCAATCGCTATTTTTTTTTCAGTTTATAAATATAGGAGTTAGCGAACAAAAAACCGATATTTTTTCAGGTGGCACTGATAGCAATAACCGCGTACAACTGAAACTAAATTTTTGGTTGACACAGGACAAGTTTTTAATGCAGCATCGATTTTCGGCGAATTGTCCAGTATAATTGTCCACTATAAACCTGAAGCTTGAACATTTCGCTCATCCATTCGCTATTTTTTTCAGTTCATAAATATGGGAGTTATTGAATAAAAAACCTTTTTTTTCAGGTGGAACGGATAGCAATAACCGTACCACGCTCACAAGTGGAGGAACACGAACAACGGAAAATGATAAACTAAATTCTGAAACCTGCAGTTCCGATTCAACGAAACCATTACTCGGTTCTGGATTCGAAGGCGGCGATAACGCGAAAGGAGCCCGACCTTGTCACTTTCATTACAGATGGCCTTCTTGTATTGTTCCGTGTGGAGCTGCACGAAGTGAATTAATAGGTGAAGAAGGTGCAAGAACGATGGCCAGGTCAACTGTCAGCGGACACGGGAGATCTTCGGATGGACAAATGCTGTGGTAAAAACTTGAATAAATCAATATTTATAGCTAAAATAGAAATAAAATATGTAGCGCTTTATGACTATATATTTTATGATCCATTACTTGTTTATCATTATGATGCTCTAATAGGCACAGTTAAGAACTTAATTTCAGATATATTTTTTAATGTGTTTAATAGTCAAGATAAATATAAAGGAAATGTCTTTAGATAATCATTGAAATAACTTTTAAAGCATGTAAATAATGATAAATGTATTCCGGACATTTTATATTGAAACTATAATAACTGCTTAAATTTAATAAATGCATATTTAAAAAACGCTGTTTTTTGCGATATTCGAAGAATTATTCTTTTACTATTGTTTCATTTAAAACGACATTTATCACATCTGAAAATCAATCATCGGTAATATTATTATTTATTTTTTTCCCGTTTTTACTCTCTGCTTTCACACATCTCTGTCATTAAAGCTTCCTGTAGCATTGCTAAAACTGTTGTCAGCCTTTTCTTTTTTAATTCATCATAATAGCGTAACTATTGCGCATTGATTATTTATTTATTATTTAGGTTTGCAATTTTTGATTAAGCTTCTTAAAGTAATTTTGGAGAAATTTCTTTACATAATCAAATAAATTTGTGTAATCAGTTTCTGCGAGTGTTAGTGAGTGTTTCTTTCATTTTATTTTCTGTATATACCGATAAATGTTTTATTTACTTTTGTTTTTTGTATTGTTAAATTTAGATATTTTAGGTAATTTGGTGTTTTATAGTCAAATATTTTACGTTTAAAATCTATATATTTTTTCCTGTTCATAAAGTTAGTTCGTTTGAAGCTTGCTAGATTTTATGCTATTTATGTCCGTTTTTCAAAACCATGAATATCAATCCCCCCCCCCCATCTCCTTTTTCCTCTTTTTTTCTGCAAAACATGTAAGTAAAAAATAACTTGGTACAGTTTCTACAATTTTTTTTAAAAATGGAAAAGTAAAATATTCTTCTGGAACATCCAAGAATTCCAAAATTATCTATCTTTATTAGAAAATGAAAATAAATTGATTATGTAAGCGCTGTAATTTTAATTGTACGCGATAAAATTCATATGTCTAATAATTTTAACTGTACGCAATAAAATTCATATGCGTACTTTAATAAAGGGATGCTGAAGATGATCAGAAACAGTGTGGATATTATGATTGTATCATAAGCTAGAAAAAATACTTATTAACCTTTGTCCTTTGCGATTCAAACAATCATCGTTGCAATAACAAAGTTTATATTTCTATAACACTTTTTTAAATACAAATCAGCTGTAACAGCAGTGTTATTTTTGTAGGGCTGTCGGACACTGCCAAGGTTGCGGCGTACATTACTGCCGAAGAGGTACAAGCAGTGACAAAGAAAATACTGCACCATCAGATGATCAGACTGGTTTTACTCCTCAATGGACCATGGATTTGGGAATCATTTCCCCTTCCAAAGATGGAGGTGTTACACCAGGGAGTGTCCAGACAAGGACTTGTTCAAGAAACAGAACAAAAGCATCTCCTCATGACAGATCATCATTATGCTCACAAAGTAGTCAAAGTAGTGGTACAAGCACTGGAAGTAGTAGCTCTGGAAGTAGCAGTAGCATGTCTGAATATTCAGTGCCTAAAAACTGTTTGGAGGCCTTCTATGACAGGTAAGTATTTTGTATCCTTAAGCGAGAAATATAATTCTTGTCACCGTTTTAATTAAAGGAAGACGCGTGTTTACTTACTCTAGCATAAATTTCTGATCTCTCCTTAATGTGTGTTGCGAGATCTATTGGGTTACAACTACAATTAGCATACCATTGAATCAAGTTTAAATTTGATAAAGATCAAATGTAGATGAGAAGAAGACTACATAGGGAAAAGCAATTTTTAATTACAAAGAAAACATTGACTTAAAATCATACGTAAGGAATAAAAGTTCAGAAAACATTATTGATTATTAAACGTTCTTTTGTATGAGGATTAGCCGATTTCAAATTTAAAATACATAAAATGTTTAAAATGTTGATTGAAAACACAAATACATTGAAAATAGCATCTTAAATATAGTTTAGAAATATAAAAGCAGCAACACTTTTAGGAAGATATAATCTCCATTCTTCTGGTCAAAAGAACATGCTACCACTACGAAAGCAAGAGCAAAAATCAAAAGATGAAGCGAAGTCTTGCAAGAAATAACGCTCTCGTAACGATGGCATGCTCTTTCTGTCTGGAGAAGGAAGCTTAAATTTTCAAAATGGGTTGTGATTTCTATATTTTAGGTATTATTTAAGAAGATATTTTCATGTATATGTACAATGTAACTTAACGAACATCGGATTATACTTATAGCCTTTTTATAAAGCCTTTCTAAAATATCCAAGTATTTATGTTCTAAAAATATCTTGTTTTTCATTCTTTATTTTACTATATTTCTTTAAATATTACAACTATCGGTGTGATAATAATGATAACTAAAGTGTATGTACAGATTTTATACAATCTAGTTTTTGTTTCGCCCGCACAATTTTTCAAGTACCCATTCACAGCGTTTAAGTTTCTACTTATATTTTAGTTTTATGTTAACATATTACAGCGGAAAATGCATATTTTAGATGAACACAAAACCCTACAATACTGTTTAACCTACGTTAAGGTATTTGTTATGAATAATTAATCAATTTCCGAAAATAAATCTTTAACGCGTAAAACTTCTTACTTTAATGGGAACATAGCTTATTTAGTTTTGATTATAAGAGATATATTATACCTCTTTCATTTTATGATATAAAGGTTTACAAATATGCAATTGTGTTTTAAAATCAAATATTAAGAAATTTAGCAACATACTAAAACTGAAGATTATACAACTAGATCAGCAAAGCAATGAAAATATTTCATTATACTAAAGTTGTGTCAATTAAAAATTTCTAAACATGAGTAGAAAATTTAAGTGTTGTATTTATAAACATGGAATTAAAATTCTTAAAGTTAAAAAAAAAAATATTTTCTTTTGCACTATAAATATCTTTTAATAAGAGAAATTCACTTTCTTTTTTCAATGGTGAAACAGAATAGAGGTTAATGCAATTGTAAATAGTTTCCATATATAATTGTCTAGCATTAACCTGTAACTAAAACTCAGTAAATGTCAAATCTATTTCCATAATTAACCTCTAAACAATTATTAAATTGATTCCATTTTGACAATTGTAATACATTTAATTTTATATTATTTTTACATAAAATTATATGTTGTACAAAATATACTTTCATGGATTTTCTCCCTCCACCTTACTGAATTGAAGTTGATAATTACTAATAAATTCCATTAATACAAATTAAAATAATACTTAGATTATTTTCATCAAACAAAAAAATATTGAAAATAAATTTCTCTTCTGTAACTATTACAGGCCAAAGAATATACACCACCAAAACACCAGCTCATCAACTTTACCCTATAATAGACTAAGTATGAGTGAAGATAAAGACAGATTAGGTCCAATACGCGAAGGCGGACCATGTTCTTGTTGGAAACAGCTCAAGGGACCAGATGCAACGCCGCACGAACTTCTTCTCTTTGGGGGTGGACTCGTATGCTCATGTTGGAGTGGTAAAGGTCCAAACGTTGATGTAGATATGCCGTCTGTAAGCAGCAGTGGCAGCAGTAATGCCTCTCCTTCAACATCCCCAAAGAAACAATTACCCTTAGTCAGTGTTCCAATATTACTACCATGCACATGTGGAAAATCAACAACTGCAAATCCATACCTTAATTATGCGGTGCCAAGATCTGGAGCTCCTGTGAAAGTAAATAAGTTTCTAGATCAAAAATATGTTTAAAATGTTTTATGTAAGTTCAAATAAGGTTTATTTTTAATTCAATTAATCATTTAAATAAAAAACATTGTTTTCTTTTTTTCAAAAATCACCGACATTCTGAAATGTACTTCGCCTTTTTCAAGGGGAGCACGTGGGGGAAAGAGCTGGATGATAACTTAGCATGTTAGAATGTGGGGTGTCGTTTTCTATATATGTTAGTACGCTAAATTGAATGGAACTGGAACCACATTGATGCAATTAATAGTTTTCAATATTTATAAGGGGTTTAAACTTTTTAAAACGTATTTCATGTGTTATTTTTTATGACAGTTACATTTTAGGGAAAAGACGTGGGTGTGCACCTATTTTAATCCTATAAATTAGCAGTTTTTAAATTGTGGTCAACGTATCGCTAGAGGACCTTCGAAGGACTGACGTTCAATATACATATATATATATATATATAAAATGAAACCTCCCTGAAAGACCACCTCTATAAGGAGACCACCTCTCATAAAGACCGTTTATTTATGGTCTATAATTTTTGGCTATAGGCTCAATGTTAATTTTCCTCCCTTAAAGGACCACTATTTCCCGTCTCCCTCCCTGAAAGACCACTTTTCAACTTTTCAGTCATAGAGTAGGATTAGTTTCCTTTGAATGGGAAAATCTCAAAATTTCACTTCTCTCCGGAAAACACAGTCAGCTAAGTGTACTTCCTTAGACCTGGTAAATCAAGGTCGAGGAAAAAGCTGGTTCTCGTGCATTGCCACGTTTAATGTCACTATAGTTACGGAGGGATAGTTGTTGTTGGTGGGAGAAGGGCTATTGTGCACCTGTAAAGTGCAAGAGTCTTTTTCAAGAGGGAGAGGTCCAGATTCCAGTTTATCTTAATTCTGTTGCTTTTCTTGGAAAGATTTCAACTTGTTGTTATCACTTCAGTTTTGTTTAACAGTGGAAGCTATAACACAGTGCATATCGTGTTTTTCTTGCTGTGTGCTTAGTATACCTATTTAGATGATCCTTAAGAGAATTGTGTTAACTTTGGAAGACAAAGTGAAAGTTTTAAGAGCACACGAGAATGGAGCATCAGAGAGGAAAATTGGTGGCACTGTTCAACTGTTTAATTTAATTAAAAAAAGTTTAATTATCTATTCCATGTCAAAAAGCACTTGTTGAAATCAATAGATTCATAGAAAGTTCAATACCTGTTAAAGATGATACTAAAATAATTAATTTAATAATTAATTTAATAAATAATTAATAGACATAAAATATAATAAACTAATTCAACAATATATTTTTTTTCTGTAGTATATGTATTTCATGAAATTTTAATAAAATCTTTACCCATCACCTCTATTCAAAGACCACCTCTCTGAAAGACCGATTTTTTATGGTCTAATGGGTGGTCTCCTTAGAGAGGTTTCACTATATATATATATATATTACTTTTTTAGAACCGGAGAAAAAATATCTCGAGTAAAATAAAAGGGAGAAAACTAAATATACCGTTAATAAATATAGTATTATTATGGAATTTCCAACTTTCTGTATTGGCAAAGTAGATTTGTAATAAAATGGAAGATTCTCAGCCCATGAAGGTGGCTTATTTGATGATTATTTGAGAAACAGGACATATAGATTAAACCCAAATAATAAAAATGTAGAAAACAACTAAATACAAACATCACAAGTCATATATTGCTTTTAAACTAGTATCACTTGTTGCTATACGAAATTCTTTCTCCAGAACTAGTGCTGCTTGTACAGCTTCTTTTTTTGATGATGTCATGCGTCTTTCCAGCATTTTCTTGATAATTCTTCTAATTTTCACTTAGAGCTTCCGTTTTTCGAAATTAGTAGATGATTCTTTGGCAATTAAAATTATCGCTAAAGTCGCAGAAAATTTTGCCATATTCATCATCAAAGTTGACAGGTGAATGCTGCAGTATGTGAAAATTGTCGTTCATATGCAGATGGTCTTTTTCAATGCTGTACGGAATTTTCCTAATTTATTCTTTGAAAAAATTTGTAACAGTATAATTACTTTATATATCCTGTATTGAATATTTGAAAGAATATAAATAATTTAAGTTTTAAACCCTGGGAGGCTGCGAAGACAGAAGAAATACGAAAATGGGCGGATGGTAACTAAGAAATTAAGAACCGCTTCTCTAAATTAATTATCTCTGTTCTTTTAGAGCAGTCATAGCCAACTAGCATGTAAAATACGCAACGACTGCAGATGAAACGTGGTCATTACTTACAAAGAGAACAAATTTAGTATTTACGCAGGTGCGTAAAATTTTGAAGAAAAGAATTACTCGATACTTTGGTTTGTTTATGTATCAGAATATGTTTTAATACATATTGTCATGCATTTCATAAATGCATTATTTCAAATAATGCAAAATTCATCCATCGTTCCAAAGCAGTTAAATCATGTGTAACAGGCCGTACTTTATATATAAAATCAAATATGGTTTATTTATAGGTCAATTAAGCATTAAATTATTTTTTTTTAATATGTAAAAATTTATTTTAATAATTATTGTCTTGCATTTAATAAAATTTACAATTCCAGAAATTTAGTAATGTCTAGTAGATAATGTCTAGTAGGGTATAATGTTTAGTAATGAAGGTAAAATCAGTTTTTCAGAATTTTCATTATAACACATTTGACATTTATATTGTTGTGTATAATATTTTTACGTATTAACAAGAGTAAAATTATATAATTTATATGTTGATGTTTTTTTTTATTATTTGCATAAATATGTATAATATTCTTTCAATAGGTAAACGTGCCTTAAATAGAACGAAACGATTTATAGCAAATACATCAAAAGCTTCGAACAGAATTTTCATAAATGTACACTGATTAATCATATAGAAAAATATTTTTTTTAATAAAAACAACCATTTTTATGATTTTTCAAATAATTAATTTTTAAAATTTTAAATTATCTTTATAAATATTTTTGAATTCCAATTTTGAATTTATAAAAATATTTTTTTACAAGTTTATTTGATTTCGTAGAAATTATAGAGTGTTGCATTTTATAAAAAGTTGATGGGAGCAAATATACAGAGTGGCTATAATTAAGGAATACACATTTGAAAGGCTGTACCAGATAAAATAGTTGGAATATTTTTAAAAGATTTGGTATTTATACTATTTAGCGTATGCGGAACGAGTTATGCAATAAAAAAGATTAGTCCAGAATTTCACCGACAGATGGTGCTCAAATGTTTGAGATGTTTTATTAGAAAATATTAACAACCCATTTTAAATCAATATCTTTTGAGACGACGATATTCTTTTCACAGAAGCACAATAATTACTACGTTTTTGATAAAAATACTTTATGACAAGAGCCGGTTTTTTGGGACGTAAAATTTTAAGGCTCATGAGACTCTTCATAGTTAAAACGTTAATTGCCTAGAATCATATGAAATTTGTCATAAAAAAGTTTTGAAATTTAGCTGGTAGGAAATTCTCAAGTTTCTTTTTGTTTTTTTATTTTAATCTTATACAGCGCCATCTGCTGGAAATGTTTTATTTTATTTTATTTGTTTATTTCGCTGAACTTGTTTCCGCATACCCTAAACAGTATAAATACCAAATCTTTTAAAGATATTCCAAATAGTTTAGCTTGTTTCAAACGTGTGCACTTCAATTAAGGCAACCCTGTAGTGCTGTTCCAAAACAGAAGTTAATACGATAATACAGATCCAGAAAAATGACATTAACATTTCCTTTATTTCTATTAATCAATTGGACCTTTGCACCTGAGCCTTTCTTTTTCTTTCCAATTAATTGTACTTCTAATTCATTCTGAGAGAATGTGAAATAAGCTGTGGTCATTCCTATCAAAATATTGACTTAGCCTTCTTTACTACGATTTCTGCCTTACAGAAAGATTGAGTAAATAGACGCATTCTCGAAGTTTACACAAGAACGCATACACATATAAGTACATACACCAGACTTACTTTAACGCTGACCCATTCTGTACACATAAGGCATAAAGAAGAATAAGAAAAACATAGAAGATTAAGCGAAGAATTTTTATTGCTTTTGTGGATTAGAATAATTGAATATAAATATGTAGCTATAACAAGCATTGAATGAATCTTCAAATGTTATTTGAAATTCCATGTTATTAGCACTCTATGTCGTTTGAAATTCAGTATTTTTAGAACTTCTATTCAACAACAAAAGAAAGTTGATTTAATCTTCAGCAGTAATCTTTTAAAATGTCTTTCTTTTTTTTTTCTTTTTTTCATTAAATGCTATTTAATTGATTGTTTTCCAGAATAGATTTCTATGAAGTGTTATGTCCTAATGTGTCCCAAAATTTTGAAATCTTTTTTTATCCTATTAGAGATACGTAGATAATATAAATTGCAAAAGTCTCAAAATAAGGTAGGATTTCGGATTATGTTGATGAAACAATAGTGCCTCTAATTTTCAAAATATTACACGTTTTTAAATTTTATGCGATCCCTGGGCCCTATGTAAGTTACATTTAGAAAACAAATGTTGAAATGTAAAAATGTTGTGTCCCAAGGTGTCCCAAAAATTTGAAATCTTTTTTTTATCCTATTGGAAATACGTAGATAATATAAATTGCAAATGTCTAAAAATAAGGTAGGGTTTCATATTATGTTGATGAAACAATAGTGCCTCTAATTTTCAAAATATTACACGTTTTTAAATTTTATGCGATCCCTGGGCCTTATATGAGTTACAGTTAGAAAACAAATGTTGAAATGTTGTGTCCCAAGGTGTCCCAAAAATATTGAAATCTTTTTTATCTTATAGGAGATACGTAGTTAATATAAATTGCAAAAGTGCTCAAAATAAAGTAGGATATCAAACTATGTTGATGAAACAATAGTGCCTCTAATTTTCAAAACGTTTCACGTTTTTAAATTTTATACGATCCCTGAGCCCTATATAAGTTACATTTAGAAAGAAAAATCCATGCTCTAACATGTAAAACGGTAAAAATTTCATTCTTCTAAAACCCAAAACTCATCCAGTTATGATGCTTTAAATGTAAGGAAATTTCGAAGCTTTCCGACACCGTAACTCGGTCCGTTTTGGTCGCAGAAAACTGGAATTTTTACTCTTTTACTTGTCAGAGAATCGAGAAAATGTTTCTAAACATAACTTAAGGAGAAAAGGACAGTGTAAAATTTTAAAATGTGTAACTTTTTGAAAATTAATCGCAGGATTATTTTATCAACATATTCTTAATTCTTTCTTATTTTGAACATTTTTTAAATTTACATTATCTACGTATCTACAATAGGTACAAAATTAATGTGCGTTTCAATCTTTTTGGTACATCCTCTATAACAAAAAGTGTAATTCATCTTTAAAAATTCGAGGAAAGCAATTGGATAATTTTCTAGAGATATAATTAACTAAGAAACATTTTATTTATCTACGATTCATTATTCGCGGAATTTATTAGTTATCATTACTAAGCTGTAAAATTAGCATTTAATGTCTTAAATGTAACAAATACTCTTAACCTATTAAAAAGAGAAAACAGTAAATAAAATAAAAATACTTATAAACTGGAAATTGATTTTTTTTTTTTTTTACAATCTACCTATAATGAAATAATGACGAGAGAAAAAACTAATAAAAAAAAAGAATGATTAACTGCTATGGAAGTAGAACATTTTTTGTATATTTAAAGATAAAAAATATATATAATAACACACAACGAGTTTCTAAATTGGTCTTCTAAATTTCAACTGCTGAACATTTTTTGTCCAGAAAGTTTATTAATAGGTTTTTACCATGTAGGAGAAATTTTATTGTTCCTACGACTTTTTTTTGAAACATTCACCTACTGGATATTTTTGTGTTGCATATGTTAAAGAAGATTACCGAGAAGATTATTGTTTAGGGATTCTGGTAGTAACAATACAATTCCTCCTTTTTTCTTCGAGCCCTGCTAATAGATTATATTATGTTATCTGATATAATTTATATTATCTACGTTTCTCCAATAGAATAAAAAGTGCGCATTTCAATATTTTTGGGACACCCTATATAATTTCCCAGAAATCTATTCTGGGAAACAATTGATGAAATAGCATACACTGTAAAAAATGACCAATGTTTCTTATTTTATGAAAATATATTATAACCACGAACGAAAATATAATAGAATTTTCTGAGTTATCCGAAATTGCGAATAACGTGTTCCATTGTCTTTTGAATTTCCAGAAACCAATACATTTCCAAAATTTAAAGAATTATTTATAAAAACAAAGTATTTATCACTGACCGTATTTTTCAGAAACTTTTCCGAAGGGTTTTTATTGTGTATTAATTAGTGTCCTCAGTCTGGAATACCTGTTTTTCGAATGTCATCCATTCTCAAATAAACGTTTTCAGCCGCATAAGTTAATTTATACATGAAAGTGTAAAGAAATAATCTTAATTTTAATGTTATTGTTAACGCTGTTAATTTTGCATGTTTGTCTATTAAACATGTTTTTTGAGCATGAAAATGTTTATTTGAGAATTGATAGTATTCGAAAAACAGGTATTCAAGGCTGAAGACACTAATTAAAACACTATAAAAACCCTTAGGAAACTTTTCTGAAAAATACGGGCAGCGAAAAATACTTTGTTTTTATAAATAAATCTTTAAATTTTGGAAATGTACTGGTTTCTTGGGATTCAAAAGACAATGGAACAAGCTATTTGGAATTTTGGATAACTCAGAAGATTATATTATATTTTCGTTCGTGGTTATAGTATATTTTCATAAAATAAGAAACATTGGTCATTTTTTACAGTGTAGAATGAAAAAAATCAAAACTAGGCATAAATTTTTGTTAATATTATTTGTATACAGACTTCATTTGTACATTTTAATTTGATATTACACATATCTCTTTTACAATTTGTAATACCGCAGCAAAAATAACTAATTTAAAATTAAAATAGTATGTTATGCATTATTTTTAATTTTAATTTTGTCACCATAAATTCATTTCAAATTTCGTTAATAATTAATATTTTTTATTTTTTCTTAAAAGTATAAATTGTTCCCTGCGCAATTTATTAGTTATCATAAATAGACAATATGATTTTTTAAATATTAAAAATACTTTTCACCTTTCAAAAACGAAATTGATTGCATTTTAAAACTGGAAAATGAGTTTTATCCTTGCAACGTACCCTTCCGAGCAGTCAACTTGCAATGAGGCCATGACACAAATTTCGACAATTTATTTAAAGCAATAAACAGTGTATTAGACAGAGAAGCTGGAAAATTTTAAGTAAAAGCGATCAGAAATATTTAAGATAAAATCCCTAAAATTGAAAAAAGGAATGCTTTCCGAAAATACTCTTTAAATTCAAGCAATGGGAACAAACCAAGATGGTCTCTCTGATAGTTCTGCAAGAAACGAAGATAGCCACTTTAACTTCTTAAAAAATATCATTTGAATTATTGTAATATAACTATAGAAATGAAACCCCGTGGGTTCCAATAATCCTTTATTCGAAGATGAAGTTTTAATATCTCATGTCGACAAAACTCTCAGCAGTAAACTTTTGTCGAAGAATACTAATAGACAAACTCAGCTTGCAGGTAACACATGAAGCACTCGACAGTGTTCAAATCCAGACTAACTTACCATTAAGAGTCACTACTAATGCGTCCAAATCCATCAAATCCAACTCCTACCGCAGTATTTATAGCAAATACACAACCACAGGTCATCATATCATAATCCTACTCACCAATTATCATATCATTGCACAAAATAATCATGGCAATAAGATTCCGGTTGATTCAGAAATAATTTGTGACAGTTAAAAGGATGACAGAATAGGTCGCTCATTTAATCATAAATGTTAGAATTCAGGACACTACGATCGCACTCAAAATCTCCAAACTCACTCGACCATAGAGTACCTTCATAAAGCAGTAGCTAGTCACTCTACCACATATTTACGTTGTATTTAAAAGATAGAACAAATGCATATTAATTTTAAAAAAGAGAGAGGAAGAAAGAAAAACTAATTAGAAAGTAGAAAGTTTTTTGGTACTTTTCGGTTAGCCAGGAGCCAGTGAAATAAATAAATAAATAAATAAATAAACATATATATTTGTATATATATATATATATATATATATATATATATATATATATATATATATATGATACATATATGTATATGTACATGTATATGTATATATGTATGGATATTTCACTGTCGCCTGGCTAACCGAAAAGTGCCATTTTGTTCATATTTCTAAAGTTACAAAAAGTACTATAAAACAAACAAAAAAAAATCTAAATTGGACTTCTCAAAAGCAATTGCAAAAATAGCGCGTAAAGTACATCATTTATGCATTTTTACTTTGAGACATTTCCCTTTTAATATTTTTAATATCACAACGGAAACACCAGTAGCTATTTTAATTTAAAAAAGAAAAACAAACATTATGCACTAGTTATTAATTATGTTTATAACCAGAATTATTTTCCTGATTTAATTAGTAATTGTAATATTTAATTTTTTTTTTTGTCAACAATATTTATTTATAATTATAATAAACATATAAGTTCTTAAATGAAAAACTTTATATATATTTCACCTAGGAAAAAAACAACAGAAAACAAAATGAATATATATAAAAATTGGAAAATGTTTTTGTATTTACAATCTGTTTAAAATAAAGTAAAGACAAAAGAACAAACTCACTTTAATAATAATAATAATAATAATAATAATGTCGGAAAGAAAAACTGCCGCGAAAGTAGAATTTTTTCCATATTTTTAAAAGCTACAAAAAGTACAATAAAACAAAGCAAAGTTTCTAAATTGGTCTTCTCAATAGCAACTGCAGAAATAGCGTGTAAGGAATATTATTTGTTCATTTTTTTCCCTTTTTGATGATGTCGATCGAAAAATCCCCCTTTCTCCGCCCCCACTATTTGTTGCTGTTCCTGCGACTGGATAAAAATAACGACAACTATAGCAGCGCAGTTAAGAGCCTTTCTAAAGCAACATGATTCCGCTTCTGTGTCGTTTGTTATTTATTTACATCAAACGCTTCGTTTTCTAGCAAGAGTACTGCGATAGCTCACGCACAAAACAACTTTACTTCAATTCTACTTCGTCATGGTTTGCTTGTAAGAGCAGCAACGCGTGATGAATCAAGAGCTTTTTCAAGAGAAAAATCGACCATTTTATTTATTTTTAATGGTCAAAAACAGTAATTTTCCAATTTTGTATTTTTGAAGGAGGCGTTTTCACTTCTTTTTTAAAAGCTTACTTAGTATTTTTTGCTTTCAAATGAGAATAATTGAAAATTTGTGCAGAAAGCAAATATTGGAAAATACTAAAAATGTGTTTTTTTTTTTTAAGTTTTCTATTTTAAGCCTTGCATTTTCAGTAAATAGATAAGTAAATATATAAACATATTATTTCATTTATTCGTGCAAATTGCCATCTGATCTAGAACTTTCAATTAATAAATTAGATGAAATATTCGCATGATTTTCCCAATATTTTTCGCAAATATGCTCATGATTGTGCAAACCTATAAAAGAAAATTAAGATAAAAATGAAATGTTTTTTTCTTTTTTTGATGTTGTTGTTGTTTATTAAAGATTTGGTTAATTAATTTTTAAAAAGTCATCTACGGTGTTTTATTTATTTTTTTATTTTTTATTTAGCGACTTTGAATGAAAAAGGTTCATTTGTAGCTTATTTTTACTTCCTTCTAGCTTTACAAAAACAAAGTACTGGTGAAAAAATTTGACTTACGGTTTTCAACGGCTTTGTACATTTTAGAAGGGCTCGCACACGATTTGACTACTTTTAGAAAATGTCTGTCCGTGAGTCTGTGTGTCTGTCTCTCTGTCTGTCTGTCTGTAAGTGGCACAAATTTTGTGGACGCTCAATCTCAAGAACTAATGCACGGGATTTAATTAAACTTCATATTCACTTAGACTTTGACATAAATTGGTCCTGATGAGGTTTTGATATTAATCGTCGAATAGGTTGCACTGCTATGCTCCATTTTTCACAATTTTTGTGATAGTTACATCTCAAGAACTAATTTCATCTAAATTCCTATTCTGATAAACCTTGACATAAATTGACGCTAATTACTTTTGGGTGTAAATTGGCCAACAGGTGTTTCTTCTAAGCTGTGTTTATCCTGATTTCCGCGATAGCTACATCTCAATAAAGAATAGATTGTTATTTAATTTTGGTTGTAGACTATTTTATGTATATAGAAGAAAGTTTTGTAATTGCCTCAACAAACCAGTTTTCTATGTAGGCATAACTCTTAAACGGATGGTCCGATTTCCATATTGTTCTTTATTGGAAAGGTTTCGATCAACAGATGGTCCCATTATGATATCATTAGAATCTAAAAAGGAGTTTTTTGTCTGACTGTTTTAATGTCTTTTTATTACTTTATTTAACGGTTTTTAACTTAAGTACAAATTGACCAGTCGCACAAAATTTTAATATGGTGTTAAAGTACACAGCCCCATTTTACATTAACCTGGCTCAACCCGTGGATTGGATTGTGTCAGGTTGGATTAATTCTAACTGATTGCGTAGTGGATTGATTCTAATTGTTTCGAGTTCTGGTTTCACTTTTACTCTTGAGGGTAGGGTCGGGTAACCCGCTATTTTTTTTCCAAAAGCAACATGAATGAGAATAATACAACAAGAACAATAAATGTCCATAATATTGTTTAAGATGAAAAAACTACACATTTAATAAATATGAGTGCATATTTATTTTACAAGAAACAAGATATTATTGTTATTAGAAATGTGTTTAGAAAATCCGTTTCATAATTGCGTTAAAATATGAGGTAACAATGTATCGGGCTTGGTTTGACTTCAAATAGAATTTTCGAGTTTGATTGGTATACCCAAATGTGGACCTTAATGTGAATAATAATTCAGGATTGCTACAGAAACATGAATGCAAGAAATAATCCTTTGAATTTCATTTGATTTTTGTTAAAATTTACTTGTTTTTGCCTTTTCGAAACTACTCCCTTATTAACATCAATTTTAGCTGAACTTCCTTTTTCAGCTGATTTGCCTTTCCCCTATCTCTTTTGCAGCCATCATAAATAGAAATTAAATAGGTATGTTATAAAAAATGCATTATATCGCAGCGCTATATATTTTAATGACAGTATGATAAAATAATTATTATATCAGTAGTATATTTTATGATTTATGTATACATTATTGTCTTCGTATTTGTAGGTATGTAAAGTAAAACTTTATTTATAGGGAAATCGATCAATCATATTATCAGTTATTTATCACTTTTCTGTCTTCCAAACTTTAAAACACACTGTTAAAAATTTACAGCAAACTGTCCAGTCATTTGACTGTTTTTGTAGAAAACGGTTACCTAACCATAATTTAACAATATTCTGACCATAATATGAGCAATAATACGGTCAGAATATAGCTAAATTACGGTTATGTAACCGTTTTCTACAAAAACGGTCAAATGACTGGACAGTTTGCTGCAAATTTTTAACAGTGCAGAGCATTTTTGTTTATATTGCGGGTTTTAATTCAAAAATGTGAATTTTTTAAGACGATATATAAAAGTAAAGTAAAATGAATGTATATTTATTTTCTATTTCCTCTGAGTTATTTCTGCATTGACAAAATTAACCTTAAAATTATTTTTATTTATTATTTTTTTATTCTAATTTTATGCTTTATTTAAAGGCGACAGTTGACGGAGGTGTTGAAAAAGCTTCATCGTCTTCTTCTGAAACTACAGATTCACAAGAAGCAAAAGTAAGAAAAATACACGAAATGTTTTTCTTTACAAGTTTATCTAAATTTAGATAGTTCTGTGAATAAACTGCATAGATTTACAAACGGCTGAATGTGATTAGTTTTCCAATTTACGTAGAGAATAGATTATTTTTTATTTTCATTTATATCTCCACTCTTAAACAAAATCTGGCAATATACATACATAGGAAGCCTAATGTTAACGTTTTTCGATACCTCTTTTTCGAAATATTTTACGTGCCAGATTTCTACAACACTTACAACATAAATCTACCCTGAACATTTTTGTTGGGAAATAATAGTAGATTAATTTATAACGGATCATTATAACAGTGCATATATTTGTCTTTTAAATATGATAGAAAATTCTACGTTTTGGTTTGTCCATTTTCCTTCAAATGATGGAGAATTTTCTAATCCTGTAAAAATTATCTATATTTATTTTATCTATGTTACGTTTCCGTGAAATGTTGCAGGATTTCCGATAATTGTGCGGTCATTAAACTTTTCGGTTATTTTTTTAAAGGAATTTTTGATTTGTCCATTTTCTTTCAAATCACAGCAATTTGTCCAGCCAAAAACTGCCCCAAAATACAACAATCTAACCTGCACCATTTCACGTAATTTCTATAAAATCAAATGTGAGTTTTGACAGCTGTGCTACCAGTAGATTTTCGTTTTTTTGGAGGATTTTCCTTCTTTTTTAAGAGTGATTTTCGTCAAAGTGTTTGCAAATGTAACATGAATCTCGTTTCGGTAATAAGAAGCTAATTTGTAAAATAGCTTTCTTGGTAAATTGAGTAACAGATATATAACTTTTCACAAAAGTTTATTTCAGCAAATGCAGAAAAAAAGAAACTTTACTATGGAAAATATACTAGAATTGTATATAACTGTGACAAATGCGATTTTTTTATCATAAAAATATTTAAATATTTAATTAATATATATTTTTGCAATTATATTTTTAAATTTTATATAAATTGCACTCTTTTATTTTCATTTTCATAAAAATAATAAGCATTATTTGCAATATGAATCCACGGACATTATTATTTTTTCAAAACACTTAAGTAAACTAAAATTTGCATTACGCAATTTACAAGATAATATTAGGATTTTTAGAGGCATGAAGGAAAAGTCTAAATAAAAAAGTCTTCAATTAGTGAATGCAAAATATCAAGAAACAGTTAATTAAAAAATGCAATTTGTAGACTTTAGAAAAATAGGTTTTTTCTTAATATATTCGTTGAAAAAGTACGTTCATCGTTTCAAAAAGCAAAGAAAAAAATTAAAGCATGGCCTCCAGTATTGACTCCTTGTTATACCTTTCCTGAGGCAGTCTCCGAAGCTTTTACTTGAAATTTCAGAAACTCTCTTGCTTTCAATGTCAAGCACTTTTTCTATGCTGTCTCGGAAAAAAATATAAATGCAGCTCTAATTATGAAGTACTTGAAATTTTTATGCGAGTATTCCCTCTTTCGACATTTTTCTGTTTTTAATCAAACAGCATGAAGCATGGAGACATTTTCCTTTCTTTTCTTCTTTACCGTCTTTCTTTTAGCTAGTTAAATATTTTTTTCTAAAGATATATGTTTATTGTTTGTGTAATTAATAAGATAATAAATTTTCCCAGATTTATCTTTATAAGAAATAATTAAAAATGTGAAACTTATTAAGAAAATATAAGGACGTGTAGAAATATGCTAATTAATTGAAAATAGTCCAACTTAAATCAATAAATTATATATTTATTTCTTTTAATCTGCATTGTTGCACACAATGATCAACTTCTCAGTCGATAAGAAGATTTTTTTTTATTAATTATTATAATGAAACTAATTCAAAAGGTAATCTTATTTCATCTGTTGAAAGTTTCCAAACTATTCAACTGAAAAACTTTAACATAACCGAATATGATTAATTAAAAAAAAATAAGTTCACTTTAAAAAAAAAATTTATAATATATTAATATATTTACTTGTAATCTTCATTAATAGCATCAGCCAAAAAATGCTTTAACTGTTACATTTACTATATTAAGATTTTGCCAACTACTGTTTGCCATTATAAGAATCTTGTGTAATAATATTATTTTCAACTATCCAATTATATAATTCCATTTCCAATTTCTTTTTGTTTTACATCTTTTTTCTATGCCCTGGACTTTATAGGTTCTTTCCTCACATGACATAATTAATGTAACTATATTTTATTTTCCCCCTCAATATGTAACTAAAGATATCTTTATCCTTTCTAAAAGATTAATAGCATGAATTTAAAAAATCATTAAAATAAATTCTATAAAATTTCAAACATTTTCAGTTAGCTTTAACTTTGCTCATCAGCTACCTTTTCTGTAGTATTTTTTAGATGATGATTTAGTTTTTCTCTTATTAATTATTTTTATAGGAAATTTTATTTATTTTATCTTACTATACCTTTTAACCTTGATTTTCAATTAATCTATCAGAGTAGTATATTTAGGAAGTTTAGTTTTCGAATGATCTTTTAAATCTACAAACAAAATCTTAATGGATGGAAAGGGAAATGAAGGGATTTCGTTAACCACTGGCCAATTTTGTCCATGGTGCTACGGTTGTGTCCGAAGGGGAATTTTGAAATGAAAGTGACACGAATTATCGTTCTCACACAAGAAAATCCTGAAAACCTTGTACAGTCATCCCACTCAGACAGCGTTGGTTTCCAATTGAAAAGCCTCGGCCCAAGCTCCTAATTATGCGTTTATTTGACGATACATCCAAAGTACGTTTATAGAAACATTAGTAAATATTATTATGTTTTATGATTTTATATTCACTCTAAATTCTTTTATTATTAAAACTTACTTTGGACCGCATTTGAAATATTAAAATATTTTAATACTTATTAAAAACACCAAATAAAATAATTTAAGACAGACATGAGTACACTTAAAATAAAATTTATAAAAAAATATACTTAAAAACAGTTAAAAATACAAAATAGTAGACATTTCGCCAAGCGACACGCAAGGCATCATCAGTACAAAAACAATCCATTGCATAACAAACCACTGAACAAATCAAGGACAGTTGAAGTTATTTTAAAAACAGACAATATTCATTCCATGAATATTATCTGTTTTTAAAATAGTATTATATATGTTAACTATTTTATTTTTTTTTAAAAAAAGCTTAATTTAATTCTGATTAAAAAGTTGATTTTATAATCAAACATTATAGTGGATGTTTTTTTTACTTATTGTAGATCATAAACCGCATGGATAATGCAAATATAACAACAGATGAAAAAGAAGATAATGGAAATCTTCGTTCCACTATCGCGGCTAAAAATCAGAATGGCCAGTCGGCTTCTCAGGCAAAAGTTTGTCCTTGTCAACGGTTGCTTCTGTGTCCTGGGAGTTTATTGCCCTCATATAACCAGTCATCTTTATCTGATGCTGCTAGAAGATCTGGAGGAAGGAATAGTTCAGAATATGGCTCAGTGAATACAAAATCTGTTGCACCATCAACGTCTTCTGATGGTGAGAATATCAAACGTCGCCCAGATCACAATTTGAATTGCAAATGTAGGCAAGCTCCAGTGATTTGTCCAGTCGGACCACCAGATTGCTGTTGTGGAAGAATAGCCTTTGGAGTTCCATTTTTAAATACTTTTGGTACCCGGTTAGGTCGCAAAGATAATGCGAATCATATTTACGTTAATCTTAAATATCTGCAAGAAACAGCTGCTGCTGCAATGACAAGTCAAGGAGTTCCAGGAAAACTTGTTCCTTATTATGCAAATTTACATTTTCTTCAAACATTATCCTTGTATGAAAACGCCAATATTTTAGACGTTCGACCATCTCACTTAATACCAAATGTACTGCCAGATGGAACAATATTAGAAGGTAATGAAAAAACTGCTACAGATGAGTTACCTAAGAAACCTAAGAAAAAACTTGAAACACCTCCATCTAATGGTGTTTATGAAATGATGTCTTTCAATCAGACAGGATTTGCATCGGCAACTGGTGATAATTATCTTTTAATGCAACCAGGAACATCAGATGGAAGAGGAGAATTGACTGTTGCAGATGCGTCAACATTGTCTGCAGTACCCGCACAAAGCAGCAGTTGTTCTACATCAACGTCAAATAATGCGTCAATTTCAATGACATGTGATCCTATACCTGAAGGCGATGTAGCGACTACCTCTGAGTCTTCAACAGTTTTGCCTCTGAGACCATTTATGCCAGTACTATTACCTTTCCATGAACATACATTTGAAATAAAGGACGATGTAGAATGTGATGAAAGTTGTAAATCTATGTGTGGTGGTAAAAAATGCGGAGAATGCCAAAGATCTTCTAGATCTAGTTCATTAGGTGATATAAAAATTAATACATTACGTAAAGGTCGATCGAGTTCTACTGATGGAAGACGAGAAGGTTCCTCAGATGATGGAGCCCAACCTGGTGGAACAGGTAGCCCAAAATCCACACCCATAAGGAAACATCCAATACTTACTAAACTGACTCTAAGATCCAAAGAAAAATCTTTTAGTACAGATGAAATCACACCACCTTCATCTGCACCATCTTCCCCAGATAGTTTGTTCTTGGAAAGCATTCAAAAATATCCATTCCACAGATCAGCTGATTGCTTACAACTGAATGAAGAATATAGATTGTCTGAAGAAGACCTATCGCAAGATCCAGAAGTAATCATGAGCCAAAGTATGGACAAAAGTAGCTGCAGAACACCATTGAGTATAAAAAGATCTTCAAGTGTACCTTGCAAAAGTAATTCAGGTAATCAACCACAAAGCCAACATCATTCAACGAGTTCAACAGATTCAGGAATTTCTACCCATATTCCTTCTAATCAATCTAATCAAGGAGCAATATTTTCTCACTTCATTGCTTATCATGGTTCACTTCCAAGACGGCATTCAGGAAATGCAGCTAGTCGCCACCCTGTTCCTGACAGAAAATTTTCGGGTGCTGGAGGAAAAAGCCAGCCAACGCAACAAGAGCAAAAGCAAGACCAATCAAAAATGATATTCATATCAGGTAATAATTTTGAAAAGTTTATTATATTAAAAAAATGAGTATATTGTTTATAGGTCTTAAGATTACTGATTTTTTAAGCCTTAAAGGCAAACTGTCACACCACCATAAAATGATTTTAAAACAGTTATTAAAGATACGTTAGAAACCAAATCACATAATTCTAGAGGATCCCGTGTTTAAATCATGATAATGATTTTTAAAATTTAAAAATATTGGAATAATTTAATTAATTCAAATTTCATTAAATAAAAGTTAAATTGTTTAAAAACTGTATATTGTATTAAATAAAGACATTGTTGATAATAAAACATGTTAGAAGTAATTAGCAGAATTCCAATATCATATAAATATTTTATTCAAGCTGATTAAATCGTTTCAATAAGTTTCAGAAAATACAATATTGACATAAAACTATTAATAATACATTTTTTATATTTTCATATTATAAGCATCTTAATTTATTTTATTTCATTTACAGAATGTAAGCAGTGTCACCAGTTTGTAACTTCCCCAGAGGGTGTTTTATTGCTTGATGCTAAGAGTATGACATCTAGCTCATCGTCTGATATGTCTGATTACATCGAATCTCTTTCACTCTGTTCCCGAAGTAGCAGCGGTAGTGGGAGCAGCGGTTGTGGAGGAGTTGGTTCCAATGATTACGTTCGAACAGACGATCTATGCAATGCACTTATGAAAATTCCTACATCATGTACTAGTTCACTAAGACCACGCTCTGGTAAAGAATATCATTCTTTTGATCGAGTTCTGATACAAGATGGTTGTCCATACATTCCTATCGCAGACTGTGCACATCTAAATTTACCATGTCTAAAGCCTTTTTCTGATGAAGCAGAAGAGCAACAACAGACAGACGAAAGTGTGAATGCAAATGTGAACAATTCTTCGGAATCAACAAATAATATTATCAATAATAATACTGCTACAAAAACAAACTCTCCTTCTCCAGGATATGTCAGTGCATCTCCAGGAAATACTGATTACCTATCATCACCAGAAAAGACTTCTCAGTTCACTTTCCCTAAAGAATCAACGAAAGAGCTCAATTATCTAGAAGTTGTTTCTGTCGGCGAATCTGAACCTTCAAGTCCTATAGTGAAACAAGGCGCTGTGCAATATGCTGTTATAGACGTTGTAGCAACAAATGCAGCAAGAAAACTTAGCACAGAGAGGGCACAGTTAAGGAATGAAGGAAAAAGTCCTACACCCACTGAATGTAGTCCTAAACATACAGGCCTCGATGACAGTGTGAATGATAAAAAGTGAAAAGAAGGATGTTTTAAAATTAATATTTTTCCTTTATACGCATAATGTTACTGTTACAGGAGCTCTAAGCCCGAATGGACTTGTTGTTCTGTATTTACGTCATATCCTGTACTGCTAGAGGTGAAAGAATCTTTAGCAAATGAAAACTTTAACATAAAAGATATTTTTATAAATCGTTTCAAATTCTTCTAGCCCCGGTGGAAAAGACACGTTGTACAAGAAATCTGACTTTCATGTGTGCTCTAACAAAACAGTTAATCAGATTTTATCAACTATACTTGAGTGTATTAAGTGTCATATTTAAAACGGATTCTAAAAGCTTGGTGTGGAGTGTCACTCAAGTTTCTTTACTAAACATAAATTAATAACAGTTATGTCTATATACATATTATCTACAGTGAAAACGTTCGGTAACTGTTAGCCGATTTTTCACTCCAGATAATAATTCATTCAGATTAAGAAATGTGATGGTGCCTATCTTAAGTAGTTTTTCTAAACCTTGTCTAAACCCTTGAAGCCAAATATTTAGAAATTCGATAAGAGTTTGAGTTTTACACTGAAGGTTTCTGTCGTTTACCATGCGTTTAATAAAATGTAAGATTTTTTACAGCGTATTTTGTGCTTTGAAACTATGTATATTTTAAAGAAATTTGTATAATATGAATATCACGAGGTCTTTTGCATTTGCTCACTGTTTCGAATCGTTTAGAAAAAAATTCTTTTAATTTTTAATAACTGGGGAAAAATTACCCTTTTATATCTATTAAAAAATGAGATTGTTCAAGCTTTTGCATAAATATTACAATTTTTCATTTTCATCCTGGACACGTTAATTCGTCAAATTTATTAGAAAACTAACGATCGGAATAATGAAAACATAATTCAAACATTCAGTTTTATATGAAAGGTAATTTTTAGCTTCATTTTCATCATTATCTTCATAATTTTTAAGTAATGTTTTCTTAATTTTTTTATATATATATTTCAAGAAATGTATAGGAACATAACTTTTATATAATCCATTGAAAAGGACAGACTCTTTATAATGTTATATATTGAATCCACTTTCAAAGACACGATTTTGTGGTTGCTAGGAAGAAATGTACAAAATTTATTTTTACGGATTTACAGTGTTCCGCCCGAAATTGGATTTTCTTATATATATATATATATATATATATGTATATATATATATATATATATATATATATGTATATATATATATATATATATATATATATATATATATATAATACCAAAACCACATACTATACATCTAATCCCAAAACACCTGAACAACAGAGAAAAATTAACAAATAACCATGAAAAATTCATACTAACAAAACTTTAAACAAAACTACAAACAAAAAGGAACACAACCATTGGAGACAGGTTGCAAGGCTAAAGATTTGCATGCTGGGTTATACCGATAATTATTTATGAATCTTCCCTCATGCCTGTAGCAACTAAACTGACCATAGAAAGCATTAATCCAAGTTGAAAAGAACGACAAAGCCATACAGAGCTCCCTATAAAATCTACAATTATTTGGCAATATATATATATATATATATATATATATATATATATATATATATATATATATATATATACATATAATATAAAGTTTGTTTTTCTTAAACGATTTTTTGATATACATTATAAGGATTATCATTCTGAAAAGAACTTCACTAATAATTATCTGCAATTAGAAGATATAATTTTGAATCCCTCTGTCTTATGTAGCCGTATTTATTTCTAATTTTTCAATATTTAAGAATATATTTTCAAAATGTCTCATGAGAAATATCAGAAATATGTTTGAAGTATTACAAATATTGCAAACATAAATTCTACTGTCGAGTAAACAAAATCTGTTCTATCCATCAATGGGCAAGTTAGTTTAATAACTCTTTTGTTTTATTACGTGAAAATTTATTCATATGGAATTAGAATTGCTGCACAGCAATAAAATATATGATCAATTTATTTCTTCTGATGCAGAAAATATTTTGATGCATTTTGCACACTCCTCTATGAATGTACATTTGTCAAATCCTAGACTGAGAAATACACAAAAAATAGAATCCTACAGTGTTGATTTAAATTTTATGAATAGTCAAGAGTTGCGCACATAATGGATGCTGGTTAATAAAAAGCTGCTTTAATGCAATAAATTGTGTAATCATTTGTGCGTGTGCTAACTAAACCCACTTATGAAACAGTTCCTTAAAGTTCGGTTATTTTGCATAAAAATGAACAGTTTTAAATTTACACTATTAACACTATAAATAACACAAGAAAATATGGTTTCATTAATTAAGAAAAATCGGAATTTTCTATTCGAATTTCAATATTCGCATTGTTCTCATTTTCCTTTAATATGTTAATTAAGGAAAATTTTTAGTTTTAATTTGACATTCCATACCGGCATTGTTTCCCACGTTCCTTTTATTATATGAAAATACTAATTTTGTTCAATGCAGCTTTACTCTCCATTAGTGGTCATTTTTAAAAAAATAAAAAAAGCATCTCAAAATATTTAGATATAAAATGCACTCGGTAAATGTACTTATAATCAACAAGATTTACATAATATGTTTTCAAACATTAGTGCGTACAGTTATGTTTCTATTATTTTCAAAGCAAGAATCGTTACCAATAATACATTAGTAAAATAAATGAAGTTATCTGCATTTGCCTAAATAAATTGCTTTAAAACAGTGGATACTTTTAAACCTTTTTCCATATAACAAACTCATAATGATTGAATGAAATTTTACACATTTGAAATCATTGAGATTTTAAAAAAACTTTTTAGAAATTTATTTCAAAACCTTTTAACAGAATAGTTAAGATATTTTAAGAGTTTTTTCATAATATTCTAGAGGATGTCAATATAGTCTCTATACATTTTTAAGAAATGAGTTCTAAATTCTTTTTTCTGTTGCTGGTGATCTGATAGAATACATGCAACAGAAGAAATAATATCTGTTTTTCAGCTTGTCTATGTGAAATAACGTATTAAAAGGTGCAGGAGGACTTCAAACGCATTAAATTTTCGTTCTCCACAGCTTCCAGCAAATAGTAACACATAGCTTGCCACACTGCATATCTTCAGTACACACTAAGTTCTCATTCTCCACAGCTTCCAGCAAATAGTAACACATAGCTTGCCAAACTGCACTGCATAATCTTCAGCACATATTAAGGTCTCATTCTCCACAACTTCTATCAAATAGTAACATATCGCTTGCCAAACTGCATAATCTTCAGCACACATCAAGTTCTCATTCTCCACAGTTTCCATAATATTCTAGAGGGTGTGTCTACAGTCTCTATACAATTTTAAGAGATAGGTTCTAAATATTCAATTTTCTCTTTTGCTGGTGATCTGATAAAAAAAAACAAATGCAATAGACGAAAAAATAGCTATTCTTTGGCTTGCTTATGCGTATTAGTATATGAAAAGGTGCAGGAGGACTTCAAACGCATTAAGTTATCATTATACAGCGTTTCCATAATATTCTAGAGATTGTCTCTACAGTCTTTATATAATTTTAATAAATAAGTCCTTAATCCATTTTTTATATCATCTGAAAGAATACATACAACAGAAGAAAGAATAGCTATTATTTGGTTTGTCTGTGGTGATTAACCTATGAAAAGGTGCAGGAGGACTTCAAACGCATTAAATTCTCTTTCTCCACAGCTTACAGCAAATAGTAACTCATAGCTTTCCAAACTGCATTATCTTCAGCACATATTAAGTTCTCATTCTCCACAGTTTCGTTAATATTCTAGAAGTCATCCCTACAATCTCTATACATATTTATAAAATAAGTTCTAAATTCAATTTTTTTTTCAGTTGGTCTAATATAATACTTTCATAAGAAGAAATAGTAGCCATTATTTGTACTGGTCTACACTGTTTACTACATAAAAAAAGTGCAGAAGCACTTCACCCGCATTTAGTTCCCATTCTTCACAACTTCCAGCAAATTGTAACACATAATTTGCCAAACTGCATAATGTTCATATTCAATCTTATGCATAGTTTAAATGATAATCTTGTTGCTTAAGTCATAACGAACGTAGTGTTTTCCAAACAGTAGATTTCAGAATAGTGATACCTCGTCTGTGTCTTTGCGTAGATGACTTGCGGATACACGTAACCACTACAGTTACTTTTTGCAAACATTTGATGTTATCAGAAGTCTGCTTGAATAATTTTCATGTGTAACGCTACCAGTTCTCTTGATTTATTTTAGCAAGTTTTTAAAGCTACTGTGGAAGAGTCATTTCTGATTTTCTTAATTTGCAGTTAATATTCTCTTGCTCCTATTTATATATTAATCTGCATAGACTAGCACAGACAATAGCTACTTTTTCTTCTTTTGAATGCATTCTATCAGAAAACCGGTACAGAAATTGGATTTAGAACCTATATTTCAAAAGTGTTTAGAAACTTTAGGGACACCGTTGTATAATTTTAATATAATGCGTATCAACATACATAATTTTATGTTTATTTTACATTTTAAACGTTTTAGCAGAATTACAAATGGAATTACAACAAATTAGAATTTTTCAAAATGATTATTTGCATTTTTAAAATATTCAGACTATTATTAATCCAATAATCGTAACTTAGAAATAAGTTTTTTTTAATAGTTTATGTACATAAAATATTTATTGTAAATTAATCACTTTGAATATTCTTTTATGGAACTTCAAGGAATTTTTTTAAAAACGCTATATTTTTTAATATAGCGCCTAATGTTTGAATTATTTTACTTTCTAATAATTTTACATAAATTAAATTTATTTTCTTAAATCCCCTTTAAATTAATTTTTTTCGATACAATTATTCTTTATTCTATGACATCCGAACTTATAATTATTTATTTTTTTTTTTAAATTATCATTTATTTACTCATCAACTTTTTAAAAAGTTTAAATACTAAACAAGTAATTGTGAATTGCACTGAACAATATTGAATAAAAAATCATTTCTTCTTGCAAAGCTATTGAACAATCTCATGTCTATTTAATAATGCTGAATGTCTTGGTGTGTTTAAATAGAGACTATGCAACTGAAGAAAGATAAAGTAGTTATACTTATAAATGTATAAACTATATCATGCCCATTTGTAGATGTAAATTACACATGTAAATCAAAGACCACGATACGTATGCCTTTCAACATTATAGCTCCAAATGACAGAAGTGCTCCCTTAAAATGTTTATATTTGTGATAGTTTAGGTTTTTGCTTATAACCTCATCGACGACATATGAATACAATATTAATTTTCAGATTTAATATATTTTAAATTTTTCTCAACTATTTATTACGGAGGTAACTTTTATATATGATTTAAAACTATTGTTATTTTGGCAATATAATACGTTGCATATAAAATTTTGTAGTTTTTTCAGGACAGTTAAATAAATTTACATACATAATTCATTACATTTAAAAAAATTTGTATTTCAATTTCATTATTAATGTAGAATATGTATTTCAAATAATACATATGAAAAGGATGTAAATGAGCTGATTTAATTGCCAATTTATAGGGCATTTTACAATTAAGGTGTCAAAATCCATAAATTTTCTTGATTTACTTCATTGTTTTCGGTTTAAAAATAGAAGTCGTTAAAAATAAATATCATAATTTTAAAACAAATGCACAAGCTTCATAAAGCTTCATGTTTTAATATAAGATCAGCATTTTCGATTAAAATTAATCAAGACAGTATTTTCTATTGTTAAACGACATTGTAGATTTGAAGCAAGCTTTTTATTTGTCTTATTTTTAATTCTGAGCCTTTAATTTTACTAAAAGTTGGATTTTAGGCTTTTTATTAAGCAATCTATACCCAATATGAAAATAATATTTATTACTACTTTCTAAATATTTCTTGATTTGAACACTTAAAATTTAAGGGTTTTTTCCAATTAATAAAATAGGGAAGAGTTAACAAATATTTCTGTAGCCCTATTTTAAAATTCGTATGGTACATTAAAACTTAAGAAATATCGCGAATAAAGATATCAGTAGTTATTTTATAGATAATACTGATTTTTTTTAAACATATTTATGGTTAAAAAAAAAACACCATGTAAATAAAGGGGGAAAGTGGTGAATAAAGAATAACTATTAAATCTTTCTATATTTAATGTTTTGATCAATATTCATAATTCCAGAACTGAAATGTAAGTTACATTTACGTACTTCAAACAGATTTTTTTCAGTTAACAACATGTATTCTACATTGTAGCATTCTGTAAAAAAGGATAAATGCTTCTAAATCTACGAAACTATAATATAACAAAGAGAAAATATTATATCATCACTTCCGAGTTACCCATGATGCCGAAAAGTGTACCTTTAGATAAGAAAGCCAGAAGCTACTACATTTTTTAGACTTAAAGAAGCAATTATTTTTAAAATGTTTCTTTTGTTGCCCGTAATTTTCGGAAACGTTTCCGAGTAGCTTTTACAGTGTACCCAATCCGGAATATCAGTTTTTAGGATGATATCAACTGTCAAGGAAACATGTCAGTTGCGTAACTAAATTTATACATGCATGAGTAAGAAAACTATATTAAAGTTAATATTAATGTTAATTCATAAATGCATTATGATAATTTAGCATGTCTGTCTTCTAAACATATTTGTTAAACCTGAAAATGTTTACTTGAGAACTGATAGCCTCCGATAAACCTATATTCGGATTGAGAAAACTGCTTAATACCCTGTAAAAGCTACTGAGCAACGTTTCCGAAAATTACAGGCAGCAAAAGAAACAGTTTTTATAACTGCTTATTTAAATCTCAAAAACCTATTGGCTCCTCATGTTTTTAAAGACAAAGGAACATATTTTGAAACCGTGGAGAATTTGAAAGACGTTATTATATTTTCGCTCGTGGTTAGATTATATTTTTGAAGAATACAGAAACATTTGTATTTTTTTTACAGTGCACTGAGTAATTTTGTCCTGACGGCAACACACATATCTGGCTCAAAACTAAATATAAAACATTCTTTCTAAGTCATATTCTAATTATACGTGTACTCAGTTTAGGGTATTTACTTTTGACAAGTACATTGCTAAAACATAAATGTTTTTTTTTTTTTTTTTTTTTTTTTTTTTTTTTTGTATGTAAGTCTTAGAATCGCTCCTTTAATTCTTAAATTCCTTGATCATACATAAATAAACATTTAAAAATAAATACCACAAGAAAGCCTTTTCCAAGTGCTCCTTTATGGATAGTTCGCTTACAATATAACATTTTTCTTTTCTTTTTGTATATTTTTATATTTATTTTTCTAATTGTTTCCTTAATTTTTTTTTCAAAAACATTATCCAAATTTTCATTTTAAAAAAATCTATTTTTACTGGAATTTTCATGCACAGTTTATTATAATTTATTTATGCTATTCGACTAATTTTTCACAACTTAAATAAATTATTTTGATTGAAATTTCCTTTAAAAGTATCCATTTTATCAGCATACTTAATAAGTGAATAATTGTTTATATATATAGATAGATAGATAGATAGATAGATAGATAGATAGATAGATATTTCTTTTAATTTTACACAGTGCTGAAAAATCTTACTTTCAAAAAAAATATTTTAAAGTTAAATTTTTATCTAAGATTTATTTACTTGCATTACTTTACTTTAAATACTTATTTTATTATTTATTTTTATGTATATGCCATTCCTCTTTCAACGAGTTTTTAAACACTTAGTTTTATAAAACAACAGATTATTATTAAAGTACTTTCTAATAAGTACAGAAAAAGGAGATGGGTAGAAAAGGCATATTTTTTTAATATGTCCCAACTTTTCGCTAAGATATTATGTTCGTTTTCATATAATTTAGGATTTTTATTTGCTCTTTCCTAATTGTTTTTGTTTGAAGATTGATGAAATGTTTCATACAAGATTAGACACATAGACTGTAAAAAAAGACAAATGTTTCTTAATCTAGGAAAATATAATGTAATCACGAACGAAAATATACAATAACATCTTCCGAGTTACCCAGGATTTCAAAAAGTGTGTTTTATCTTTATAAACAAGAGAAGCTAATATATTTTCAAGATTTAAAGAAACATTTATAAATATAAAGTTTCTTTTGCTATCACCGACATTCTGAAATGTATCCAAGTAGTTTTTAGAGTGTATTAATCAGTTTTCTCAATCCAGACTATAGGTTTTTGGATGCTATCAATTCCCAAGTAAGGATTTAATTATTCAACACACATGTTTTACAGACAAACATGATAAATTAACAGCGTTAATATTAACATTGTAATGAATATTATTTTGTTACTTTTGCATATCCGAAAATCGATGGCAGCAAGAAAAAAAACTGTTTTTATAAATATTTTTCTAAATCTCTAAAATTAATTTGCTTCTGAAATTTCTGGAGATAAATTACGTTTTTCGGAATCGTGTGTAACTCGGGATAGGTTATTGTCTATTTTCGTTCTCAGTTACATTACATGCTCGTAGATTAAGAACTTAGTCTTTTTTTTACAGTGTAGCTATATTTAACATTAACATTAACATTATTAACATTAACCGATATACCATTAACATTTAACATTTGTTGATTATTTTAATTCTATAAATTTGATTTTTGTTTCCATTACGAAGCACCGTCGTAGATTTTACATAGGTTTAACGTTTTGATACACACATTAACATACAAAAAATTATGAAACTGTTATGAGCGCTTTATATATAAAACAAAATTATGTAATTGAAATACATTAAAATTTGCTAACCAAACCAATGTTTCCGATCTTCTATAATACATTAAAAAAATTAAAAGAAATATAAATCAGACAAGTAGTAGATAAAGATCCTAATTTATACTAAAACAGTCAAAACATCTCAGAAAAAGAGGAAAAAATTTCGAAATTATCGGCAGCGGCAGCGGCGGTGGGAAGGAGACAAAAATTAAGCTTATCTACCTTCCTCCTTTATAAAGGTATTAAAACATGCAGCTTTAAATGTGCATTTTTAGTTTTGTATTTAAACATTTGTTATGATATATATTTAAATTATTTTCATCCAATAGTCAAATACAATCAGTTTCTTAGAAACGTTTCTTGTAACCATTTGTTTATACGGAAACAGTTATAGAGACATGATCTTTACCTCTTTTGTAGAAATATTTCATATTTATTAATCTTATTGTAATGCAGTTATGTTGCTATGCAAACATTTAAAATTCATTTTCTTTTAATTGGCACTAGGTATTTTATATGTTATAAATCTGTATTTTTTGAGTTTCAGCTTGATGTTTTTACTGAAAATAATTTCGAAAATTTATAATCGTGAATTTATTAGAAAATGACAATTTACATCTTCGAAAAGACTCTTGCATTAAAAGTCTAGTCGTTGTTGAAGTTAAAAGTGACTTGCAATAAAAAAAAATATATGCAAATGAATAAGTAATACGGCTCTTTTTAGAAGAGCTACATCGATATGAACACTATGCAGCCATTATTGTGCAATTTGTGTTTTAACATATCACTGTTTTATCGCGATGATTTTGTTTAAAACTACTTGTAAATTTTTAGTGTACATAATACAATTGTTACATTTTTGTACTGTTTGCGTGTTTCTACATGTTTAAGATTATTGATACGAAAAGCTATTTTCTCAGTTTCTAGAAATCTTTGATTATTAAAAATACTTCTTTTTTTAACCTCTTAACGATCATTTCGTTCGGAAAATTGGTTTCATTAATAGTCATTTTTATAATACTAAATGACATTTAATTTTTATAGAGGGAGAAGTTTAAGATCTTCTTTCAAAATTGGAGTAACACCTTACACATTTTTGCATCAGTATCATTAACGGTTGCACGTTAAGGGGTTAAGCAATTATATTATTATATTAATTTAGCTGTACATTAAGATATATTTTAGAATATTAATTAATAAACAGTCAAAATTAGACTTTAAATTCCAAAAATAGTACAATTAATTGATTATTCATGATTTTATACAGATTATTAGATAAACTCTATGAAACCGCAAATTATTTTACAAATATCAGTTAAATTTACTGAAGTATATTCAGAAATTCCTTTAAAATTTATCTTAACTTCATTCTATAACATTGTAAATATAAAAAGTAAAACTCATTTATACATAATTATCTTATTTATTATTATCTGAAAAGTTTTCTTTAAAGAAATAGATTCTATTTTGGTATTTTTCAAGCAAAAAAAAAATTTCTTTATACTTTTAAGGATATTAAATTAAATCTATTTTTTTTAAATTAGATTAAATATATTTTTCCATAACATATTAAGTAATAATTTTTTAACAGATTGTTTTATGCAAAATGTATGTGCACAAAAAAATTCCATTCATTTATTTTTTTAAATATCTTAAGCCAATTTCCGTTTTTATACAAATAACTGCCTCAATTGGTTTTCTCTTCACCATATAGATTGCAACACTATCATCTCTAATTCAAATTTATATATTTCATTCATTGATGAATTTGTATAGAACTAAAAATACTTTAACAGTCATATTAATTTATAAATAGCCTTTTTGATAACTTTAATACAATATAATACCAATAACTTACCTCCTGACATTTACTCGACATTCCATATCACACAACGATACTTTTTTTAAAATCATCAAGCAGAACAATTTCTTTGAAATAATGATATTTGTATTTTATTTCGGTTAAATATTTCTCTTTTAAAAAGGGATTTTTATACCGTATATAGATTTCTGTAGGGCCGCTATTAAAGTTCGTACATATTGTAATCTGTAGTCACTGTTAAAATATTAAATTTAATATGACGTTTGACTATGTTATTGCAGTAGAGTATTAAATTTAATCTTTTAAAAAATAGTTATCGTATCGTGCACTGTTTTTAAAAAAAACAAAAATCGAATAGGTATCACCGTGTGCTTTCTATATATATGAAAACATAATCTATTTCGCAAAATAATAATTGGTTTAAAAGCATGACATGGTTATGGCATAACAGTCAATTGCCCTTTAAGTTCCATTTCCCAGGTCTTTAGAGTATTTTGTACTTTTCGTTTTCCGTATTGTTCTAGAACTTCCATCAGGGCATTATCTAATAAACCCTTATGAGCTGTGAGCAATCTACCCCTTATTCTGTAAAACTAGATATTTTCGGTAACTCGTCATCATTTTGGTTGGTTCACATTAGGTCGAGTTTGAGGGACTCTACTATATAATTAAATATAATTTTAATCGTCTTCATTAAAAAATCTTTTTAAATTAACATATCCATAAATAAATTTGCATCTATCTTTGACTGTTTTTATTTATACATTCTATAAGATGAATATTCTTAAATATCTTAATGCACGGTTTGTAAAATTTACTTTACGGAAAGCAGTGATGTAATTTTGATAATAAAACAGCAAAAAATATTAATGTATGAATGTGTATTTAAGTAAATTTAGAAATTGATGTTTAGTTTGAGAAAAACTGAGATGCAAAATGTTTTCTGATTAAAAATTTATATCTATACCAATAAAATATGTTTCTCCTAATTTTGTTGAACCATTTCTGTTTTATTTTTACTCGATAATAACTATTTTTTTATTATTTTTAATTATTTTAATTACTTTATTTCACTATTTTATAGGAAATTCAATTGCTATCAATTTAAACATTTAATGATTTTTATAATATATTTACTCCAAATACCACAAAAATATTTTTTCCGTTGAAAAAAAAAAACATTAAAAATGTAAATGTGAAATCGTCATTTAATTACATGTTTATTTATTGGAAAATTTCTCAAATATACTGAATTATTTTTAATCCAGAAAATATTTATTCAACATTATAAATATTGGGTAGATATATATTAAATTTATTTGCATTTCTATTAAAATGTACACGAACTGGTATTTCGCTTTCCGTTAAGAAAATTAACTATTTTTCATTTATGCCATTTGAAAGACAAATCAAAATACGAATTATCGCATTTTTTCCTTTGCTATTATTATACTTTCAAACTTTCAATGAACAGACATGTTTAACGTGATTATGTCTATTTCATTTTATCATTATTATGTGTTTTGAGCTCTTTTTTTTTCACTTTCGGTTTTGAAGCAACACGCAGTTTCGTTTTACACCTTTAAAATCTGAGTGGAAGTATTTTCTTTTACCTTAAAAATTTTTATTTATTATAATAATACAATGGGTTGTTTATCTACAACCAAATAAGTTTTCTTTTATCTCCATGTAAGTTGTACGAAACAATCAAAATTTATCATTTGAAGTATATATATATATATATATATATAAGATTGATAACTTAAGGATCATTCGATTTTCGAAATACCGGTGAAGATGAAATATGATAAAATATTAACTTTTGTTGTGCTAAATATTTTTCAAGTAATGAAAAAAAAATATTTTATGACATTTTAAAAATACAATCTTTGAGTTCCTAACATTTTAATAAAAGGAAATTTTATATCAATGACGAAAGGAACATTTCTCCTTGGTTATTTCGGAAAATACTTACTCCATTTCAAGGACTATTTTTTTGATTCATTAATTTCAGTTAGCAATTCCTTTTAACCTTACACTTTTCTAAACTTAATACACGACAGTTATCACTCTAACAGGTGTATGTAAAATACAGCATGAAGAATTTTGTAACTAACTCTAAAATTTTAAAAATTATCTTCGAGACTGATTCCTTTGTACAATCATAAAAAATTGCACTTACTTGTACAAATCATTTGTAGAAGAGAAACTGCTTGTAGTAATATTATTGAATAAATGTATTGTAATGATTACACATTGTATTTGTATTTGTCATTCATTTTACTTATTTTCTGTTTTAATCTACAATGAAATAATTTCATGTGATATAATTATTAAAAATAATTTAGAAGATAAATTTTTTAAATCAGATTTTTACCTTCAGTGAGATATTCTCATTTTCTTCTTAGCATTTTACCCCTACATGAGGAAAATATCTAATTTGATTGATTTTCATATGTTGCGGTTTTATGAAGTTGTGATTGGAATCTCCCCTAACTACGTCAAAAAATAAAGGATACCTTTAGTTACCCGAATGAAAATGTTTAGTTACCCCAATGAAATAATTTCATGTGATATAATTATTAAAAATAATTTAGAAGATAAATTTTTTAAATCAGATTTTTACCTTCAGTGAGATATTCTCATTTTCTTCTTAGCATTTTACCCCTACATGAGAAAAAATATCTAATTTGATTGATTTTCATATGTTGCGGTTTTATGAAGTTGTGATTGGAATCTCCCCTAACTACGTCAAAAATAAAGGATACCTTTAATTACCCGAATGAAAATTAGCCATTGTAAAACCAATAAATAAATGAAAAAAATTAAATAAAAATAAAAATAAAATAAATAAAAGTATGGTTTCTAATAACACTTTCATAGAATAAGGTATTGTTTCTGCATTTATTGTAGAGGATTGTCACATTTTTATAATCTAATCTTTCCATTATTTAAAAAGTATATATTATTTGTGGTTGATTTCTCTTGTATGGAAAACATTATAGTTATAGTATATGGCAACCATTATAGTCATAGTTTGGAAAAGGGGCTACGAACCTTTAGAGAAGCCTTACAAACCCTAACAAAAGTAGTCGCCTGTAGTGACCTGTGATAGTTGTTAAACAACAATAAACCAGACTCAATGATGATATAATTGTTCCTAAATTAAACATACAGTATAACTTCAGCTGTATTGTTTTCATAATTGAGTACTCATTTTTATCAATGCCTTAATCAAGCGCATACTAATATACTTATGCAACTATCTGGCAATATATGATTTAAGACACTATATATATGCTAAAACTTAAGTAGTTTTTAATAATTTCAGCGTATTTTTATATTTATACTTTTGTATATGTAAATTTGCTAACTTCACAATATCCACAAACTCGAAAATTGTGTTAAATATAAATAATATATGTTTAACTCAATATACTTTTTCATTGTCTGAATTAAGTTAGATTATATTATCTTACATATTAATAAATATTTAGTGTGATAACAATTACAATTAACAATATAAATTGTTTAATTAATACTAAAAAAATATAGAGTGATGTCAGCTTTTCTTATTGCTTATTTCGTTCTATAATAATATGTACTACGATAAAGCGAAGCAACAAACTTTATTTACACGCAAGATTCCTTTCTCTTAAAAATTTACTAATCTAACATTTCAAAAATTACATTCAAAATATCAATTTTCGAATATCTGTCGAGCCGCACTTATATTACAAGACCAGTCTCCATCCGGACCGTGTGTTGCTAATTTGCAGCTTTTTAGTAAACAACGGTGAAATAAAACAAGGAAGTAAAATCATGCATCAAGCATAGATTATGAAACACTTTCCAACACTTCCAGAATTCTTTAACAAAAATTCGCTGTTTAATAAGGTGAATAAGATACCTAAGTAAACATCTTAGAAAACGCAAAACACATTTGGAAACCAAATTTCAGCAATTACAGGCCATAGCCAGAAAAAGTACTCCAAATCTTTTCTGCATCCCTGTATATAATCTATAGATTTTTTATGTACTCTTTGTAGTATGCTACAATTTAGTTAGTAAGGAAACACATCACACAGTTGAAAATTCACCTTCAGTGATTTCTACCAATAGACGGGAACATATTTGAATTATTTTGTACAGCCCTGTATATTATCTAAATTTTTTTATACACAACACATATTAAGCTAAAGTTTAATTCAGGTAAAAAATCGCTGTAAACTACTAAAATCACACTTACAGAAATGAGCATACATCAGCGGTCATGTATCCAGTTCTTTGCGGGGCCCTGTATATGATTTTATTTATAATTAAAAGACATATCTTAGTATACTAAACATATTTGACATTCAAAATGAATAATTTCATTAAAAAAAAACCTTTAAGCAATTTTCGCCGATACAGAATAATGCTTACGAATTCATTTGTGTGCCCCTGTCTATAATCTGTAGCTTTCATGCATACCATATAGTATGGAAAAATTTAGTTAAACGCATACTTAACTAAAAGTGCACTTCCAGAAATTATCGCTTACAGACAATACTTCGGATACAGTACTGTATCCGACACCTTTTATGTGTCCCTGTAAATGAACAATAAATGCTATGCATATCATATTAAACAACAAGTATCTTCTAGTAAACTTCAGTAATGTATATCAATTTCATTATATTTGAAATAGTTTAACGTAATTAAAATACGCTCTAAACAGTTTTTGTCCGTAGACCATTGTGTATCTAACCGAATACTTTTATGTAACCGTGTAAATGAATGATAAATGCTTTACACTCCATATTATACAGAAAGCATGTTTTAGTGCACCCCAGAATTTTATATAAATTTAATTATGTTTCTAATAGAGTAACATGATTAAAATGCACCGCAAACGACTTTTCCCCATAGACCATAGTATGAAAAAATTATTTCGAGTTTCCCTGTAAACTAATTACAAGTGCTACATGTATTATCTTCGATAGTAAGCATATTGTATTGCACTTCATTGATGAATATCAATTTCAATATATTTGATATAGTTTAACGCCATTAAAATACACTAAAAAGGATTTTTCTCCGTAGATCATAATGTAACGGCATTCTTTTGAGTGCCCCTGTAAACGAAGCATAAGTGCTACATAATTCATTTTCAATACCAAACATGCCATAGTAAACCTCAATAAAATATATCAATTGCATTGCAGTCCGAGATTATTTACGCGATTTAGAGCACGGACAGACGGCAGACAGACAGACGGAGATAAAAACAGACCGACAAATTCATTAACACGTTTCAACTATGTTGGAAAATGTTAAAAATTGCGATATTGAGGTATGCATTGATTGACTGTTTTGATCAAACTTTTTTTTTAATTTCTTTTAAACCTAAGTACAGAATAACTCTATTGCAAGTAAATTCTTGCAAGCTTGTATAAGAAGAACACGACTATGTTTTGAATTAAGACCTTTGTTATGCAGGCAGAAAACTTTTATTACACTTTTATTACACAAACTTTATTTACACGTATAATGTCTTAAATCAGGAGTGTCGAAACGTTTAGCTTCCTCATGCCAGATTGAAATGAGAAAAAATTGTTTCAGGTCGCATTTGAGGATATTCCGCTTTCTATAGCTGCAAATAAACAGTTCAAATTCTAGCAATAATTAAAACAGGTGGGTAAGTGTGATAGAAAATCACACAAAGGTTTTCGTTTAATATTCCTTTCAAAAAACGTTATCCTTTCTTTAATAAATCCAAATAAATTTTATTTTCCAAAAAAAAAAAGTCATGTTTTTCATAAAGTAAAAATGACTTGTCTATTTTTCTCGTTTTTTCGAATATCTAAAGCGGCCCTATAGCGGGCGAAGCCCGCTATTATACTCTGTCATAATAATGTCTGACATGTGTACTAAATTCAATATTTAAAAAATCGATTTTAAAATTAAACATGTTGTACAGAGAACTTCAAAATGTTAAAATATGCTAATATTTTATATCCATAATTATATTAATTATATTAATCCATAAATATATTACATCCATAATATGGTTTTTATCATGATTCAATACGTTCCTCAAACTCATATGACGTTATAGTCCCTTGATGACGTCATATCTACTTAATATCTCTATTACTCATATTGATACTCTCTTTGTATTATTCTCAAATATTTGGAAAAGTCCGTTAAACTTCCAATGTGACGTCACATTAATTTTCTTTTTAGTTCTCTAATGACATCATATTAAGATGCTTTCTGTACTTACACAGACTCATACTTCTTGTATTATTGAGAAATGTTTGAAAATTTCCATTTTATTACCAATATGACGTCATATTAATATCTTTTTCAATTGGTGAAACTTTTCATTTCAATTTCATTTTTCACGTGGAAATCTTTGAAGAGAAAATTAATTTTTGTAGAAAGAATTATGGATTTTTATGGAAAGAATTGTGGATTTTGAAAAGGCGCTAGATTTTTGGTTTTTTACCTCTCTATATTAAAATAACACGATTTTTTTTAATTTTATGATTTTGAGTGTCATAGTAGGTATTCAGCAGTAAGTACACAAAATTTCATGTCTATAAGTTATACAGTTTCTGAGCCGGCTCTTTGACGGACAGACAACGAAGAGGGACTAATAGGGTTTCGTGAGATGAACGAAACCTAACAAAAATTGTCATATAGTAGATAGTTGTCAAAATGTTAGATAATGTATAAATACGATAAAAATTTTAAAAAATGGCATAAAAAAACAATTTTTGATTTCTTTTCTTTTAGAAATTATTTTTTAATTATTGAGAATTTCAGCCAAAACATTATGAATAGACACATAGCATTAGGTTGATCCAACTAAGATATGAAAAAAAAATTGCAATTCTTCTTGAAAATTTTAATAAGGTGCCTAATTTAGACTGAGCTAAAAATATATAAGCGTAAGCCACTCATTTTCAATGCTCACATGATGCTTCATTAACAAATGAATTAAGAGATCGGAGTATTAATGATAACAGTTTTCATTCTATAATAAACATAGTACATTTTCAGTTTTCTGTAATAAAGAACTGACTTTTTAAAAAATTGCTTTCTCTTAAAAATTTTCATTAAAATATGAATTTTCAAATCTCTGCCGAGCCACACTTATTGCAAAACTAGTCCGATTCCGGCTCGTGAGCTGCTAATTTGACAGGTTTTTCTTAAACTACGGTGAAATAATAAAATGAAAGTTTTGAGATATGCATTGATTGAGTGTTTTGATTAAACGTTTTTTCTTTTAAACATAAGTAGAAAATAAATCTCTGGCAAGTAAATTCTTCCAAACTTTTACGAGGGAAAGTCATTAAGTAAGTCACAAAATATAATTAAATAATAACTTACAATGATATTCACTTCAAAACTATTTTTATTTCTCAAAATATTCACCACCAATATTTATGCACTTATATCATCGTTTTATCAGTGCCTTAACACCAGCTGCATACAATTCTTTAGGTTACTGTCTCCGCCACATCAGGACTTCAAGTTGAATTTTTCCATCATCTGAGAACATCATCTTGCTTCTAAGACGGTTTTTTAGTGGACTAAACAGATGAAAATTGCTTGGGACTAAGTAGAAGCTGTATGGTGGATGTTAAAGAAGTTGCCAACCGAACTTTTGAAGTGTCTCCTGTTTTCAACTTGAAGTCCTAATGTGGCTGAGACAGCAACCCAAAGAATTTTATGCAGCTGGTGTTGAGGCACTGATAAGACGGGGATATAAGTGCATAAAGATTGGTGAAGAATATGTTGAGAAATAAAAATAGTTTTGATGTGAATATCATTGTAAGTATTATTTAATTATATTTTGTGACTTACTTAATGACTTTCCCTCGTATACAAAGAAAATGACTAAGTCTTAATGCAAGATCTTTGTCAAACAGCCAGAAAACGTTTTATGTATGAAAATATAGTTCATTATAAAAGGCAAGAAAACAATCCACAATTCCATATATATATATATAAATTTTCTTGTGACTAATAGGAATTTTCAAACAGATAGATAAATGAAACATTTATGCACTCATGCTTAACAGGTTGGAAGCACTATGTACACATGCATAATATTGACATAATGAGTTTGAACATACTTATAAAAATGTACAAATGGCCATGTTTGACCATAAAAATTGACATTTTTCCTTATTTAACTCTGGAAGAATAAAAATAGCAATATGAATGTAATATGAATGTTGTTAATCCATCAAGGTAGAAATGGAATAAGAGTGGCTCAAAACAGGTCTAAAAAAATCTATATTTTTATGGGAGGAAAAGTGCTAAAAATACTAATTTTTTGTAAAAATCGTTAAAACAATTATTAAATAGTTGCAGTCGTTAAGGGAGATTTTAATAATATTGTATTATAATAATCGAATAAAATTTCATCAAATGAATTCTATATCATGTTTTTCTTTAGAGAAATAGATAATTAGTCAAATGACAAAAGGAAGAATTGATCTATCATAGAATTTGGCAATAGCAATATATAGGTTTAATTTTGTAAAAAGCTTTGCTGAAACACATTTTTATCATGAATGAACACATTGCAGTTCGGTGTTTTCAACTCACATAAAGACATCTTGGTAAAGCTATAAATTAAACAAGTTAAATTTTATACGTTGATGTAAAAAAATAAAAAATATAAAAAATAAATTAATTAACTAAAACTTAGAAAAATTTATCTGAATACTTAAAAGGGAACTTAAAATAAAGATTAAAAAAGAGCCAAAAATGAGTTATAGTAAAATACAAATTTGTTAGACTTTCATATTAATTGAAAAAGCACTACATTTAGCTCTTTTAGGGCTAAATTGGCAACATGTATGTTTACATAAACTTTTGTATAATACGGTATATTTTGAGCAATGAAATAGATCAACAAAATCTGTGAACGTGGTTATCAGTAAATTGTATTGCTTAATTTATTTTATTTTTAAACAAAAATTCCGCTTTTTCTAACAATTCAACAAAGTGCGTATTATTTTGTCGAGTACAATTTATTCTTTCTTTATTTGAAAACCATGTTTAAAATCTGACTGAAAACAAGCAAATTTACTTTAGGATCACTAAGTATACTGATTCAGTTTACATCTATTCTTTACGCAATCGTTTAGAATAGATATAATTAGTAATGTGAATTAATAGTTTAACTAATGAAATAGTTTCATTGGTGAATTTTTGAGCAATAAAATATATAATCAAAATCTATAAAGCTATTCATTCTTTAATGGTATTATTCATTATCTTTCTTTTTTAAGTAACGAATTTCCTATTTTCCCAACAATTCAATAAAGAGCATAATATGTAACGAAAGTGTCGAGTACAATTTCTTCTTTCTTTATTTGAAGTCCTAGTTTAAAGCCAGAATTCAAAACTAGCAGTTTCTGAATTTTAGTATCACTAAATATGCTGATTCAGTTTACATCTATTCTATACGTAATCGTATAGAATAGATATAATTAGTAATGCAAATTAATAGTACAACTAATGAAATAGTTTCATTGATCAAATTTTGTGTTATGAAATATATCAACAAAATCTATCATTCCTTAATGGTATTATTCGTTATCATTATATTTTAAGTAACAAATTTCATATTTTCCTGACAATTCAATAAAGCGTATGTAACGAAAGTTTTTGAGTACAATTTATTCTTTCTTTATTTGAAGTCCTTGTTTAAAGCCAGAAGTGAAAACTAGCAGTTTCTGAATTTTAGTATCACTAAATATGCTGATTCAGTTTACATCTATTCTATACGTAAACGTATAGAATAGATATAATTAGTAATGTAAATTAATAGTACAACTAATGAAATAGTTTCATTGATCAAATTTTGTGTAATGAAATATATCAACAACATTTACCACATTCCTTAATGGTATTATTCGTTATCATTATATTTTAAGTTACAAATTTCCTATTTTCCTGACAATTCAATAAAGCGTATGTAACGAAAGTTTTCGAGTACAATTTATTCTTTCTTTGTTTGAAGTCAGAACACAAAACAAGCACTATCGGAATTTTAGTTTCAATAAATAGGCTGATTTAGTTTGTATCTATTCTCTATATAAATAGATATAATTAATAATGTAAAGTAATAGTTTAACTAATGCAGTAGTTTCATAGGTATAAATTGAGCAATGAAATATATCAACAAAATCTACAAAGCTAGGCATTCTTTAATTGTATTATTTGTTATCTTTCTTCTTTAAATAAAAAATTCCTTTTTTTCCTAACAATTCAATAACGCGCATATTACGTAACGAAAGTTGTCGAGTACAATTTCTTCTTTCTTTATTTGAAGTCCTTGTTTAAAGTCAGAACTCAAAACAAGCAGTTTCTGAATTTTAGTATCACTAAATATGCTGATCCAGCTTGCATCTATTCTATTCAATTTGATGAACACGTTCGGGGAGGAGAAATGAGATAACTTTCGTACTCCCGGAATGAGTTTTGTTGAAGAGAAAATTGGGTGCCTTGTACGTCTTTCAGCATTTTGGCTCGGATTCATGCATCAAAAAGTGAGGAAATATTATTATTCGAATCTAGAATTCTTGAGCGAATGGGATTTTTAGGATTCTTCATATGTACTTCAGTTATAAAGTCTACAATGATGAAAATAATTTAATGAAATGGAGACTCTCTGAATACTTACATTTATGTTCGTAAAATGGAATTTTACAGTTAAAATGTTTTGCGAAAAATAAATTTTCATTGCGGGAATTTTGAAAAAGGCGAAAAGAACGGTAATGAAATGAAAATAGGATTTATAAGTTGTCTTATAAATATATTATAAGCTTAATACAATTGAAAATCTTCAGAAAAGAAATTTGAAGGACTAAGTTAAAAGACTGCGATTTATGTTTCTATGTAACATGATTATATTCAAACATGATGACGCTTTTTGTAAATTTATGATACGTTATCTGTTCCTACTTTCCAGTTGTAAAAATATAAATATTTACAGAAAAAAAAAATTATGTTTCTTTGATAAAAATATAAGAGAAAATACATTGACTTTGTCCAGAAAATTTATTTCTTCATTCAAAATTCATATATTATGACTAACGTGAGATCAATTCATGACATTTATTATACAGTAGCTCTTCGCATATATTTATGCACTCTCCGAGGATAATTATTCATATTCGGTTATTAAAATACGCTGTGAAAGACTTTGTGTTTCTACATCTAAAGCCACAGTAGTTAATTTTGTCAAGAAGACAGGGGAAAAACGTGAATGTCTGGTTTCAAGTGGAAATTTTTTTCCAAATATATACCCAAGAATGGAAGAGAATTCTTCGGATATTGCAAATGTAAGATTTTTATGTAAAAGAAAATCCTCCAAATCAAAGGACTGTTTCTAAATAGTTAAATATTTCATTTTTCTTAATTTTAGTCACACCCAAAACAAAAAAAAATGATATTTATATTTCTCATTGAAGAACGACTGAACCATTTAAAATCACATTTCCATCTAAATATAGTTTCGTAATATGCAGTTATTTACACCAAGAAATATGTTTATCCTCCTGAGGACTAAGTGGGGTCATTTTATGACCCCAGCGCAAGTTTCTGATGAATATTTAATTTAAAAAAATTGTAGTGCTGTCAGTATTTTTATAGCTGAATTTTACACTAGTTTGTTACGAATTCTGAAGTTATCGCTTTCCCTATGGAAAAATTAAGTACATAAAAATAACATTTTGATTTGAGGTCAGTAAAAGACACCACCTGGTAGTTAATGTTATAAAACTGCGTTGAAAGCATCCCTCAGTCACAATTCTTCAATAGAGCGATTAGCTTTCTGACTCTTCAGAAAAGTGTAAAGGTTTGTCGAGGAAAGTTTTACCGTCACAGGTGGCCAACCGATGGTGCAACAATGAGCCCGAATCTTTCCGTACTCGGGATATGCTCTTAGCTGTAATCAGTGATTATTCTGGAATGGCGCGTAAATTTCTGATTCAGTCTAGAGATAGAAAAACTTATGAATGGAGATTTTGATGATATTTCTGATGTATTGGAAGCGTCAGAAGAGTAAGATACATTATTCAGCAATAGTTCCATTATCGATATTGAAGCGGAATGTCGCAAATTTTCCGAACTATGCGATAGTGAATTTTGTGATGAAGATATTGTATGAGTGACGGTAAAACTTTCCTCGACAAATCTTTACACTTTTCTGAAGAGTCAGAAAGCTTATCGCTCTAATGAAGTATTGTGACTGAGGGATGTTTTCAACGCAGTTTTATAACATTAAGTACCAGGTTGGGTCCTTTACTTACCCCAAATCAAAATGTTATATTTATGTACTTAATTTTTCCATTGGGAAAGTGATAACTTCAGAATTCGTAACAAAATAGTGTAAAACGCAGCTATAAAAATACTGACAGCACTACATTTTTTTAAAATTAAATATTCATCAGAAACTTGCGCTGGGGTTCTAAAATTTCTGAAATAATCATGACCAAAGATGAAACTCAGTGGTCAAGAAAAAACCTGCTCCAACAAGACGTCTTCATTGAAACATAATGATAACGAAACCTGGTGTTACAAGTTATCGTGCCAATACTGCAAAAGTAACAGATGCTTTCAACTTATTTATAAGTCAACCAATTTTGGATATAATGGTTGAAGAAACAAACCATAGAGCGATATCTGTGAAAGGCGATGAATAGAAAATGTAGATTTAGTTGAGATGAAGACATTTATAGGATTACTAATTATTGCGGATTAACTCAAGGCACGCCAAGAACCCATTTTAGAATTGTGGAGCACTAAACATTTAGAACTGCAACGATCAAATTTCTGTGCAACAATGTCTCGTATCAGAATAAAGGATTTGCTGAGTTTCGTTAGATTTGATAATTTATAAACGTGAGAAGAAAAACAAAAAAATAAGTTAACTGCAATTGAGGATATATTTAACGTTTTCATTTTGAATTGTAAAACAGCATACAATCCAGATGCTGAATTATGTATTGACGAACAATTTGTAAAATTCCGTGGGAAGTGTCCTTTTCGTGTGTACATAAACTCAAAGACGGCAAGGTATGATATGAAAATATGGACACTATGCGATGTAAAATCTTCCTATAGCTGGACTATACAGATCTATATGGGGAAGGTGAATAGTGAACCCGAGAAGGATCAAGAAAAGAGAGTTGTGTTAGATATGGATGATGGATCGTCATCAGGTTATGGTATTACGGCAGATAACTTTTTTTACATCTCTTACTGTTGCAAATGAATTACTAACACAGGAAAAAACAATCTAGCACTATGAAACTGAATTGAAAAAAGGTTCCTGTAGAATTTCGTCCAAATAGAAAATGTGTAGTGCATTCAAGTGAAGCTGTATATTCTAAAGCGGCTATGATGGTTCCATATGTGCCTAAGCGTAATAGAGCAATAGTCATGCTATCAACCAAGCATTTTGACTTGACTTTATCAGAAGAAGAACATCACTTCATACCTAAAGTAATACTTGACTAAAATCATTGCAAAAAGAGTGTGCATAGCTTGGATCGAATGGTGGGTAAGTATTCATATTCGCGTAATACTAAACGATGGCCGTTAGTCTTATTTTTTCATATGGTTGATATAGCAGCAATCAACGAATTTATTGTGTTTACACGATTATTTGAAAACTATGAGAAAGGTAAATCCTTTCGAAGGAGGCTATTTCTTCAAGACTTAGGAATGACCTTACTGAAACAACTAATAGCTACCCGACAAACTGAGCGACTACCAAAGTATATCGCAGAAAGCATTAGGTTGATCTTGGGAAATGTAGTAGGTTATATTGAAAAACGTGATGAAACAGAACCTTCTGCCAAGTGCATTCAGTGCATTGTGTGTCCTGGAATACTCGACAAAAAAACTAACAAGAAATTTTGTAAGTGCAATCGATTTGTTTGAAAAAATCATGTCAATATCATAACAACAACAATATGTCATGAGTGCAAATATCAGAATGATTAATTAAGTTCAATCATCATTTTATTTTTGAAATCCTGTACTCCAACAATATTCTATTTTATATTTATTTCGATGGCTGCAACACTTATGTATATTATTAAATTGATTTTAAAATCTAAGTTTTTGGTTTTATTTGACATCGTAAATAAATATGTGTTTTTAACAATGGAGTCCCTGAGTGACCTTACATAGCCTTTCAAGTTTCAAATTTCCACCTAGTCATCCATAGTTCCTAGTCATTTCCACCTAGTCATTTCCACCTAGTCATTAGTCCACCTAGGGTCATGCAGTTTTAAAATGTTGCTTATTTACATTGCGGGTGTGATATATTACGAGTGTGAATTGTTGACAATAAGTAATCTATACATAAAAAAATGCTAAATCAAAAAAGTGGAAGATAAATATTACCAGAGGATGAAAGGTACTATTGATGTTGGGGAAATATTTTTACAAGTGGATTTGCAGAACATTGCTCAACTGTAAATCAAAACGTAATCTAATGAACCCACAAATCAATTCTCAAGGAACTTTATGTACAAATATTATATTATTCCCTGCAAGTATCAATCATGCGTAAATTTTTCAAAGAAACTGAAAAATGGGAAACACGCAGTCTGGTTGTACATGAAGTTCCTATTTAAACATTAAAAAAACTCATATTTAACCTTATCGTACATTTGAAAATAAATTCATATATTTTCTGATTAATTCTGATGAATTTCTGACGAATTTTCTGATGGTTGTGCTGCTGAAATTTAAAACATGTACAATATTTTATCCTTAACAAACTACCAAAAAGATGATGGAGTTCCTGCAACATAGACCTTTTTGTCACATCACATGGAAAAAGAGATGTAGATGGAGCAGTGGCGAAAGTGAAAAATATCATTTCTAATGCTCATCATAGAAGGCTAACAGTAAATTGCAAACAGCTTCTGAGTTCACTAAATGTACTAAGTACTTGCTAAAAACAATAGAATTTTATATTTTTCTATAAGCGAAATGCAAGATTCTATTGCTAAAATGCTTGATGAATGTTGGAAAAATATAAAAATAGTTCCAAACATTCAAAGCATGCACTAAATCTTGCCAATTAAAGCAGAATTTGCTGATGTAGCAATGACATGCTTAACTTAAAAATCTAGAATATATATGGTGAAATTAGAAGGAAAATGTGCAGCAGGAGATATTTGTCCAGTGATCATTTGTTTTGTGAAGTTAAGTAATCATCATATTCAAACGCTAAAATAAATGTTTTATTGCTTACGTATGAACCTTTACCACTCAGTTTTGTTTAAAAACTCAGTTTGCCAATACACTCTCAATATATTCTATGAAAACCGACTTATGACCGTCTGCCAGGAAAATACCACAATGATTTTTAAACATCACTATTTTCTTAGAGAAAACGTCATCTTATTTAATTACAGAAATTATTCGAATATATAAGGCAACTTTTTCTAATAAAAAAATAGTGGTAAAAAAGAAATCGGAAAAATGGGCAGGTATGGTAGTACAAGATAGAAGTTAGTGCCAGTAGTTCCCAGACAGTCGAGGCTGTTGCGACATTTACAATGTCGAAGCTTCCAAAACTTTCGGAGGGTAAGAGTTAAAGATCAATGGCCAATACATTAAGCTAAACCACCTAAAACGGTCTCAGATAAAGTATATGTTTTTTCGGAGAAGCGCGGTATTTCATGGAAATCAAAAGCATGTGTAACTAGGATTATGGCAACTCCAATCATCATAAACCTAAGGCAGGGAATTACATCAATCTGAATAATGTACATTATTTTGTACTATAATATTTTATACTATCTTAAGAATTATATCGCATGGCAAAGAGCTATCTAAATCATTTTTTTATACATATTTATCCTACTGGTCAAAAAAGACCTGCAGCAGAATTGTGATACCCGTAACGGAAAATTAATTGTTTACGAAAATGTGTAAAATCATGCAATATTGCATTTTTCTTTTTAGAATGGTATTTGTTAGGTTATACTTTAATTGCAAATATATTGAATTATCTTACAGGCTCATAAATTGTAGGTAATTTAATACATGTATAAGAAGGTGAAAATACATGTCGTGTTTAGGTCACTCCCACAACGCATAAGAATTATTGTTTTTAATGGAAAAAAATAATTTAAAAAAATTTATACTACATATGGTAAAAGAAATAAAAGCTACTTCTATATAAAAAAAGTATTTATAGTTAAATATTGGGCCTTAAAATCCTTTACATTCAGCGATAGTTAAGGTGTATGAGTGTCATACCCACAACGAGGGATTTGACGAAATATGACTTAAATAACCGTATAAATTACTATAGAAAGTAATCATTTAGAAATGATACATTGAACGCTTTCATTTACCCGAGTACTTGCATGTCAAAATTAATATAACACACTATTTTTGGTTCTTCTTATACAATATGTTCCTAAAATCTCCATACATTTTTGAGAAATAGGTTATAAATCCCAGTTTATTGCAGGTCATCTAACAGAATACTTTTCAGAAGAAAAATAGTTGCCACTCTTTGTAATCGTCTACATCGATTAACGCATAAAATGGTACAGGTGGACTTCATCCGCATTAAGTTCTCATTTTCCACAATTTCTAGAAAATGGTAAAATGCACAGTCTTTAGTTTTAAGCTTATGCACAGTTTGAATGTTCTATGCTTGTATGTTTAACTGATAACGAACGTAGAATTTTCCAAACAGCAGAATTCGGAATAGCAAGTCTTTGCGTAGATAACCTGTGGTTCCGTTTACTATAACTACTACGGTTACTCTAACTACATTTATTCATGTTTAACTCTACCAGTTCACTTTATTTTGTTTATCAAGTTTTTAATAGCTACTCTGGTAGGCGCTGATTTTATAAATTTGCGGTTTAAGTCCTATTGCTGTCATTCTTATATTAATATACATAGACGAGCACAACCAATAACTATTCTTCCTTCTTTTGAGTATATTCTATCAGATCACCTGCAAAAAAGTTATATTCAGAACCATAAATAATTTCCCCAAAATGTATGGAAACTTTAGGAATACCCTGTATTATAAAGTTAATTTAAATTTAAGTGTAATTATATAATGATAATTACTAACAAACTTCAACGTAATGTTAATTGAAAAAAATTGTTGCAAATAAAAAATGCTTTTATTTGTTAACTTCTTTTTAAAATTTATAAGTATTTTAAAATGTAATTTTTAACACGAAATTTAAAAAGCAACAATGAGCAGTCATGCAATCACTGATTTATTGATATCATCAAACTTTCTACAATATAATTCAATTCAAATTAATTCATGGATTTTTACATTCAATAAATACTTTTGTCATTGTCTTTCAGAACATAAGATCAAAATCTTATTTTTCTCTACATGAAATCTTGGCAATATGAAAACAAGTTCTCTTACAAGCAATACATTACAAACAGACATTTCAAATAAACAATATATATTTTTTACATTTTTTTATCTTATCTTCTTAATTATGTTTCAAGAATTAAAAATATAAGTGTAATCAAGACTGGTTGAAACTGTTTAAAGTGACTTAAGGTCATGGCTTCAAAGACCGCAGAAAATATCCCACGGGCCAAATACTCATTTATTTTCACCAAGTACAAAATAATATTTGAAGCACACCCCCTCGGCCTATGCTTTAAGATAGTCGGTAAAAACCATATGCTATTTCATGTACGTTCGTGTCACGAAATTTAAACATTACCAGGAACCGATACATTTAGACTTACTTTTCCCGTTTCGCAAATACTTTTTTAACCAAGCATTCCTCATTTTCGTGACTGTAATGGAATGAAATAATTATTCTTTTCTTTTCTAAATTGTGGTAAAACATTTTATATGGATAACAGTGAGGACTTCACTATAAATAATTAAATTTGGAAATTTAACGGAACGAAAAAATAATGAACTTAATAAAACTTCATATTTTAGTCATTAAGATCAGCATCATACATTTTGTGTGATTGAAATTACAAAAAATATATTTTTTATTGATAAAACCAGATCTGATTCAAGCTTATAATTTTTCATTCTTTCAATTCTAAATTCTTTTTTTGGTAAAATACTTAGGATTCTTATTGAGGAAACGTTATATGCAATATATAAGTAATACAACATATCGAAACATTTCTTAATTTATACGCTTAAAGTTTATATATTACTTCCAACAAATTCAAAAGAAATAAGTTAAAAAATATAAATTTATTAAAGCCCTATTTCTGAATTGGCATGATACACTATAAGATTTTTGGAATATTCAGAAAACATGTATGTAATTACTTATAGAAAACAATGTGTTTTTACTAATTTAAGGTGAATTAAAACAAAACATCAGAAAAAAGAATATTTATTAACTCTTTCTATATGTGATACTTATATTAATATTCCTAATTATGGCACTGAAAAGCTTTTCGTTCAAATTTTGCTTTAAAGTTTTATCTTATCCTAGTTGAATTTTCTTTGAAAAATAAGAAAAATACGCAACATAAGCAAGACAGGTTCAAGCTGATTTAGAAGTGACATAAGGTTATGGCTGCAAGGACCGTAGAAGATATCCCATGGGTCAAATATTCATTTCTTTTCAAACCACAAAATAAAATTTAAGACACTCCTCTTCGGCCTGCGCTGTAACATCGTCAGTAAGAAACATATGTTATTTCATGTACGTTCCTGTCACGAAATTTAAACATTACCAGGAACCGATGCATTTAGATTTATTTTTCCCGTTACGCAAATACCTTTTTAACCAAGGATTCCTTATTTCCGTGGCTGTAATAGAAGAAAATAATTATTCTTTTCTTTTCATAATTCTATTAAATGTTTTATATGGATAATAGTGAGGATAGCCTCTATAAATAAAAATTCTGCTTGAGAATTTATCTTACAAATAACTTACAAAATTTTGCTTAGAAGCAAAAGATTGCAAACTAACAACTTGAAATAAATAACACCTTTTGTTCAAGTTTATCTCATTGTTTTATCTCATTTTCTTTGTTTTGTTTTTGTTTTAATAGAGAAATAGACATACACAACGTAAGCAAAATAGATTAAAACTGTTTAGAAGTGACTTAAGGGTATGGCTGCAAGGATCTAAGAAGTTATATTTCACGGGTAAATACTCATTTCTTTTCATCAACCATAAAATAAAATTTCAGACACTTCCTTTCAGTATGTGCTATAAGATCGTCGGTAAGGACCATATGCTATTTCATGTACGTTCTTGTCACGAAATTTAAACATTACCAGGAACCGATGCATTTAGATTTATTTTTCCCGTTACGCAAATACCTTTTTAACCAAAGATTCCTTATTTCCGTGACTGTAATAGAAGAAAATAATTATTCTTTTCTTTTCATAATTCTGTTAAATGTTTTATATGGATAATAGTGAGGATAGCCTCTATAAATAAAAATTCTGCTTGAGAATTTATCTTACAAATAACTTACAAAATTTTGCTTAGAAGCAAAAGATTGCAAACTAACAACTTCAAATAAATAACACCTTTTGTTCAAGTTTATCTCATTGTTTTATCTCATCTTCTTTGTTTTGTTTTTGTTTTAATAGAGAAATAGACATACACAACGTAAGCAAAATAGATTAAAACTGTTTAGAAGTGACTTAAGGGTATGGCTGCAAAGATCTAAGAAGTTATATTCCACGGGTAAATACTCATTTCTTTTCATCAACCATAAAATAAAATTTCAGACACTTCCTTTCAGTCTGTGCTATAAGGTCGTCGGTAAGGATCATATGCTATTTCATGTACGTTCTTGTCACGAAATTTAAACATTACCAGGAACCGATGCATTTAGGTTTATTTTTCCCGTTACGCAAATACCTTTTTAACCAAGGATTCCTTATTTCCGTGACTGTAATAGAAGAAAATAATTATTCTTTTCTTTTCATAATTCTGTTAAATGTTTTATATGGATAATAGTGAGGATAGCCTCTATAAATAAAAATTCTGCTTGAGAATTTATCTTACAAATAACTTACAAAATTTTGCTTAGAAGCAAAAGATTGCAAACTAACAACTTCAAATAAATAACACCTTTTGTTCAAGTTTATCTCATTGTTTTATCTCATCTTCTTTGTTTTGTTTTTGTTTTAATAGAGAAATAGACATACACAACGTAAGCAAAATAGATTAAAACTGTTTAGAAGTGACTTAAGGGTATGGCTGCAAAGATCTAAGAAGTTATATTCCACGGGTAAATACTCATTTCTTTTCATCAACCATAAAATAAAATTTCAGACATTTCCTTTCAGTCTGTGCTATAAGGTCGTCGGTAAGGACCATATGCTATTTCATGTACGTTCTTGTCACGAAATTTAAACATTACCAGGAACCGATGCATTTAGACTTATTTTTCTCGTTTTGCAAATACTTTTTAACTAAGAGTTCCTTATTTCCGTGACTGTAATAGAAGGAAAGAATTATTCTTTTATTTTGAAAATTCTGTTAAATGTTTTATATGGATAAGAGTGGGGACTTTACGATAAATAAAAATTCTGTTTGGGAATTTGTATTACAAGTAACTTTGGGAATTTATTTTACAAACATCTTTGAGAATTTCTCTTACAAATAATATATTGCAAACAAAAACTTAAAATAAATAGCCATTTTTGTACAAGTTTTTTTTTTTATTATTATTTTATCTTAATTTTTCGCGAGAATTAAATATACACAACGTAAGTAAAAGCAATTAAAATTGTTCAGAAGTGACTTAAGGTTATGGCTGCAAGTATGTTAAAAGATATCCCACGGGTAAATGCTCATTTATTTTCACCAACCACAAAATTTCAGATACTTCCCTTTGGTCTGTGCTATAAAGTCATCGATACGAACCATATGCTATTTAATGTACATTCGTGTCACGAAATTTAAACATTACCAGGTACCGATATTTTTAAACTTATTTTTCCTGTTTCGCAAGTATGTTTTAACCAAGCGTTCTTTATTTTTGTGACTGTAATGGAATCAAAGAATTATACTTTTATTTTCTTAATTCTTATAAAATGTTTTATATGGATAACAGTGAGGACTTCACTGTAAATAAAAATTAAATTTGGGAATATATAGTAAAGAAAAATTAAATAAAATAAGTAAATAAATATAAATGTTAAATTGGTCATTTTTCCTGGAATTCGTGATTAACTGTCATACTACAGAAAAATTATATTAATAATACAATAATTATAATAAATGTTATTAGTATTAATATAATACATCTAATATTACATTTACTTATTATTAAAGTTACATTTATTCATTTTAAAACAAGTTATTACAATTTTTAAAGCAACAATATCTTTATAACATTATATCTTTATAAACTTACGAATTTTAATACTTGTAAATTGTACGCACGCATATATATTTTTAACCATGCATATTTTTTAAAACTCTTATATTTTGTTAATAAATATTTTTAATTCAAATGATGCAACTACGGACAGAAATTTTAGATTAAAAGCCATGTCCAAGTAACACCGAGACATGTATCGGAATGTAGTTGTGAATACCTACGGTGTCACTAGCCGAATTACACTGTGAACTTCATGCACTTCTTGCGATGTCATAATATTTCACACGAAATATTGACTATGTTTTAAAAAAGTGTAACACTATCTTGATAATAATTAAAATACAGATAAACGCTTAAATGATACAAATAGAAACAACAAAAGGCTTATAAAAACCTTTCAACGATCGACATACGTTTCAACGCTCATTTTCAGATATATAACGATAAACAAAAATATTCTCGCAAATTCTTGAAAATAAACTTGAAAACACGAATCACGAGATCATATATGTAAAAAAGCAGGTGCTTGAAGTAGCTAACTGCAAACGGGAAAATTAATATTTCGTTATTGCTTTTTTAAAACTGAAAAGTAGCTCGTGACAAATTTTAGGTAATTCAAATGAGGCGGATTCATAGCAAATGTTTATGTTGCGCATGTAGATTTTTATCGATGTAATGGTAATTAATAAATGAATAATTTATGTGATTATCTTCATCATAGTTGAAGTTCAGAATAAAAATTCGGGTTCAGCTTCGAATGAGTCATCCTGTATTTTTGAATAAATAAGCAAATCGCAACCCAATGTGGTAGTAGTTTTTTGTACTCCTGATTTGTTGTTTATTTCTGGCATATATTTTAGAATCACCCTGTAATTCTCTATAATACTTTAATAATTTGAAAACATTTTGAAATAATAAATTTGTAAACATTTTAAAATAATACGAAAAATGCTGAGAGTAGTTTTAATTGCATATTAATTTAGAAATTAAAGAGATTTCTAAGCAACCGTGTAAAGGTTATTTAGCTGAAAGCCAATATTCCCACGAGTGGCATTAAATAAGTATAATAATGCATTTCAAATAACTGAAACTAAACAATTCTAATTGAAATTGACAGTCATTGAAATAGTTTGTCATTACTATTAATGCAGTGATTTTTCTTCTACGTGCATCATCTGAATCAATTCATTTTTTCGCGCAATATTGATTATGTTCTAAATTATTAAATAGACATTTTATTATATTTTTAGTTAAAAGTTGATAATTCTCTCAAAACAAAAACACTTTAAATATTTGTGAATATTTAGAAAACACTCAAATAAAACGTTTTCCAATAATTCTGATTCTGAAATTTCATACACAGGCTTTAAAATAAATGCCATCAGTTTCTGGAAAAAAAAAGAATAATTTTTAAACGAAAAATAGAAACAACTTCAAGTGACTGCTTCTTAATTCACGACTTGCTTGAATTGTATAACAACACTCATGTTATTAAGATTATCTATTTTTTTCTCATTGTGCTCCAGTTAACGTATTTTAGCACAATAGAGTATTATTTGTAACAACCCTTTTATTGTAATCTACGTTCAATTTATCTACGTTGTTTTCAGTAGAGTGCCTTAAAAATTTAGATTTTGGTGACATTTTTACAGGGTACATGCTCAGATTCAGATTTTTTGTCCAAACTTTGTCAAGTCGCATTCTATAACGTGAAAAAAGTCACCTGTACAAACTAGCTTAGACAAGTGAAGCAAGTCAACAAACATTAGCTTTGCAATAATGGCAGGCTTACCAAGTACGATATAACAACATGCTCGACAAGTATTTTCGAAACATTCAAATTTTATTCTTGGCATGTCGCTACTCTTTTATTTATAAAGACACTCTAGTTGACACAATCGTTCACGTCTGTCACACAGAAGACAATCATATAATAAAAATTTGACATGTACTGTACAAAATCTATATATGATACGATGATTTTTGTGATCTTAACACATTCCTGGTTTGCTAGATTCATAGTGTAAAAAGTTACATTCAAATCTGTTCAGTGGTTCTTGAGAAAATTGGGGAGATACATACATACATACTGAACAAAAACTGAAGCTGTCTTTTTTTTATCGCATAAGAAAGAAGAACTGTTTACTATTTTTGGTAAAAAATGGAACTGGATCTCTTTCAAAAAGTAAATGCCTAGCAAATTCTTATAGTAAATCATGATATCTTCAAAATGTTACTTTATTTTTCAATGCAAATAAAACTACGCTCAACTATAGTATACAAAAATTATAAGAAGATTTTTACAAAAGAAGATATCGTCTTTAATTAATTATTTAAAAGCATATAATAATAAATCAAATAGAGAATACATTTTCGATGATATAATTAAATAACTTTCCTTCTTCATTTTATTCTAGATAAAATTGCATTAATGTTCACAATAGCTAAAATCATTCTATAGATAATTTTGTTTGATATTCTACTTAAAACCAAATAACTAGTTTCATTATTTACCTAAGTCTAATAGTAATCAATATCTCGGTCATAAGCATGTAAAACTAATCTAAAAAGCATTTTATAGATTCAATTCCTAGAAGAAAACGGAAAAAAGTACTTGAATGAGAACCATTCCCCTTTTCAATTTTTCTTTTTTCTATTCAATTTATTGAACATGGCAGAGGAGGAGATATAAATGCAGATCCAATACAAAGAGGAATAAATTTGAAAGAATGGAAAATTGAATGCTTTGTTTAACTTAAATCTGCGACCTAAATTGCAAGTTCACGAGCCGTTCACTTGAACATGAGAAGTACTTTCACTTTCACTATACTATGTTACATATTAAGATCTATCACTAAAACTACATACATTAAATTCGATCACCGAAATTTCATGCATTGAATTATAGTTCCAATTTTTAAAAATATTCAGGGGATGTTACCTTAGTTTTAAATTTTTGTATAAACAAAACATATTTCAAATATGAAGGGAAATTTTCAAGGATATTTATTAAGCCTACAATGGACATTGTAACGAAAAAACGTGTATGTAGTCAGTGCGTCATTGTAAAATAACAGTTGTTTAGATCAGTCGATAAAATTATTTCAAATTTATATATTTCCTACAGTATAAATATAATATATAAGGCATCTCTTGTAATAAGTCTTTCTTTAATTTATTCGTGTGTTTGTGTGATTATTTTCGATTGTTTGTATGTTTGTGACTGTGTATGTGTTTATGTGTATGTAGCAGAGGAAGGCAGGCGCATGTTTTCATAATGTGTGCCTGTAGCGCTTTAGTCTGATTTAAAGAGATTATAATATAGATTTAAATGGTCCAACAATTTAGATGACCTCCACTCATTATGATATTCTTTAATTTGAAAAATTAGAAATGTATTATATTATTTCAGTTTTATATAAGATTCTGAATGTGTATTGTTTAGAACGCTTTTCTATTAAATCACAAAGTCAGATGTCCTGATATTTATTATGAATCTTATCCAGTATCTTATTTAAAAGAATGGTAATGGCCAGTTTTTAGATTTATAAATATACTTCAATGTATTTACAACAGTAATATAAACATGATAAATACAACCAATAAATCTTTATTGCATAACTAGCGGACCTACCCGGCGTTGCCCGACCCGTGATAATAACCTTACATATAACTAAAATCAGTGTTGAATGATTTTACATTTTTAACAAAAATCTTTCAAAACGAACCTAATGTTTTGGGCCCCCACTGCCTTCGTCAGCATACACCTTCGAATTTATCTGATTTTATGTTTTTAAACGAAAAATTTTCCAAACAAACTAAGGGAAACGAGCAAAGTATTTGTTGATTTAATTTCTGACATTTAGATACATTAAACTTTCAATTTTGACCAAAATTTTCTGAGAAAACAATGATAATAAAAAATTCACCGGGGCCCCTTACTCTTTTAAAACGCGAAATGATATCTTCCAGTATTGGTAATCTGTCTCGAAAGCACAAATCTCTTAAAACGTGAAATGATATCTGGATAGGATCTAAGAAAACAAAAGTATAGTGAATCCGTGAAACGACTTCCAGAAAATATTTTTGAACAGTAAATAATATTTTTTTTATCAACAAAGTGTCGTTAGAACCGGAAAGGTACCAGAAATAGCAAACATTAATGTATTTATTTGATTAAAAATTTATTACACCATTATAAAGGAAAAAACACCCCAAAATAAGTGGGTACTTTTTTGTTTCTTGTATTTCCGTCGGGAAGAATGAAGAAAAAAAACTTGAAAAGTGACGCATAATCGAGATTCAGAATTTTTTTTTTAAATAGTAAATATTAATATTGTTAAAAATGAAAGATACCGTTACAACCGGAAATATACGACAAAAGTTTTTGTGTTTCTTTATTGTTGTTGTTGTCGTTGTTTTGTAACTGCATGGGTGACCTGGCGATCGTGATGTCAAAGTGCATACAAACTAAATGATTTCCTGTCGTCTGCGTGAAGATACGAAGAAAGCCCGTTGAAGCGCAGTCAGAATCGGTAACATCATGGAAGTTCATCATTTCGTTACGTTCATTAGAGTTTTAATTAATATTTCAGCTAATTATCAATAAATGAAAAATCTGAGCGTCAGGTGCATTCGAACCTGTCTTCGTCTATCCCCATCAAAATTTTTAGACCTCAACGTATGGTAGATCTCCCTATACATCGCCATCAAACAGACAGTCAGACAATTTTTTTTTATTAACATAGATAAGGAAACTATTCAATCATACAGTAAATGTAAATTCCGTCTCCTTACGAATATAAAATGTTAACTAAAATTTGCATGGTTTGAAAATTTGCCTTGAAAATTGAATGAAATGAAATTTTTTTAAAAAGGAGATTATGTTATAATATGCATTCTTGCAAATTGAAAAAAATAGAACATTTACAAAAAGTATTAGTAATGTTTAAAAATATATTTTACTCAAAAGATATTCTTACATTTTTCCGTACATAAACAAATCAGATTTGTTAAATTTTATTACGCTCCATTCACTAATTAGTCTTCACCATGTGCGTCTTTCTTTTATGGTGTAAAAACTCTCTTCCTTTAATAAACAATCTCGGTTTTTTACTTTACTTTATTTATTGCATTATCATTAAATTTGCTTTAAAAATTTGAAAGAATTTCTCAATTTTCCAAACATAAAGTAGAAAGATTAAAACCCACCCCCTACTACAAATAACCCCAAACTTAATTTCCTCCAAATTTTGAATTCTGTTTTCTTTTGTTTTATCTGTTTTTATCAAAAACAGTACAAAATTTTGCATTTTCTCCGACTTTTTTTTTTCTTTTTATTGAAAAAGCCTTGAAAACAAAAGTAAAAAAGCAAAGTTTGCAAATTAAGTTATTCTTGCAGCGTAGTAATCTGTCTCTGCCATAGATAAGAAATTACGTTAATGTTCACTGTTGAATCTTGAGACGATTTTTAAATGTTTAAGTTGAAATTTAGATTGAATTTTTTTTTTAATACATGCTTAATACATTGAAAATAACTAATTTAAATTCACACACAGGAAATAAGGCCGTTGTTGAAGTATAGAAAATTGTTGAAACAAAAAAAAAAACGAACAGAACTGTACTACAAATACACATACACACATATGCACATATTTATATGTACATACACTATATAGGGTATGTCAGGAAGGCATGCACATTCTGAATATAATAAATACTTGAAATGAGTTTTTTTCTTTCAAATTAAATGGAAAATATCGTTCCAGTAAGTGAATAAGATATTAGAGATTCTCTGATGAGGAGGTCATTTAATAGCTGAAACAGATATGCCAACATGTGTAGAAGAATTTACACTACCTTGTCGAAAGCTTACATTAAGAGTTTCATTTTATAAGGCTTGTACTTGGATAATGTGAGCAAGTGACAACATATATAACGGAAGTTATAAGATTAATAATTGTATGAGATTAATAAAATCACAATTTAGCATTTCTGGCCTTAAATTGTTACGGATTCTTAGAGACCGCACTTTCGTTGGTTATTTTCCCTGCAGGATCGCAATTGCAAAACGCATATTGTAATGTAGATAAAAAAACAGGTATGCAATGTACACACATTATATACTATACATGTGTGTGGTGCAATAGAGATAAAAGGGGCTCAACCCGAGCCCATCAGAAGAGAATTAAACAGAAAACAAATGACTAGAATTACACAAAAATAAAACTTATTTCTGTGAAACAAGAGATTTTTAATTAAGAAATTTAATCTTGAAACAATTTTAAAATATTATTAACAATTTTCTACTGCGTACTTTCAGTATAGGGCTCCAGTGGGCTTGGGCTCTGGAAAAAAAAGTCTGATCTCATCTCTAGTATGCAAATTCGTGTAGAGAAATGAAGGGAGCATTTATAAGCATACTTATTCAATTTGGATTATGAGATAATTTATTAACGCAACCACAAAATATTTGAATTGATTACGCTGAACTTTTAACGATCATAAGCATTTTAATAAAACAAAAAGCAGATAAGCATAACAAGTAATAGATTGCTAAACGATAAGTTAAATGTGTTAAAAACGGCCATCTGTGAAATTTATAAACATAACATGTCAGACAAGAACTTTTACGTTCTAAATATTAAAGCATAACAAAGGCACACTCAGTGAGCCCTTTTCTACACTGCAAATCCCGGCAACACAATACAGAACGCAAAACTAACACAAAAACGGGCCGACTTTTGCACGCATAAAATGCGTTCATAATGTGTTTCCAAGTGTTCTTGTGTGGTGAAACATGTTTTACTCCTGGTGCTAAATAATGTGTTCGTGAGGTGTAGTTTTAAACACTTTTTACACGCATCGCTTTTTTAAACACATTCACAACACATGTTTTTAAACACTTTAAAACACAATGTTATGCATTTTGGAATGCATTTGAAGCAGATAACGTGATGCGTATGCATCGGGAGGCATATTTTCTTTCTTTTCTCCCTAATTTCTTCTGGTTTTATTACCTTGGGTCGCTGCCCACAGTAAATTTATCCTTACAATTGTAGGCATATGCAGTCTCTAGGTACCCCCTTTTTTCAGCGTTTGCTCCGTTTCTTCCCGCAGCACCCCCCCCCCCTCTCCTTTTATAGATATTCTTTTTCATTACATTCCACTTTTCTTCAGTTTCCTTTTTTTTTCCGTTATCACAGCCTTGAGAGCTTAGACCCTCCTTACCCTTCCCTTATATATATTTTTAACATTATCTTTACCCTTCATTCCATTGTGTTTCTGGGGTATCCCAAACAAGTACCGTTTGGTTGTTCTCCTTAAATATGCTTTTATTTTTTCGATAGGGGTCTTAGTTTCTCAGATAATAAGGGCTTTTGCTCCTTATTTTCAAATTTACTCCCTTGACTCCTTTATATTTTTTTCTATGCTGTGTTTTTACCTTTTTAGGCTCATGGGCCTATGCCCTCTCTTTCCCTAAATTTGTTTCATTTGAACATCGTTTGTAAGCTTTAGCAGATTTTTGCCCCCACCACCATGTGGCACTTTTGTTATTTGTATGTTTGTACACATAGTATTTCTTGTTTTCTATTTATGCAACTCTCATCTTTGTACCTGTAATCTTTTCCTCCTCCACATCACTTTACATCTTTTGCAGTAGCGGAAACTCATTCTTTCCTTTTTATTATCTTACCAGTATCTGGCCTTTTTTTGCTAGTTCTATTAGTATTTTGCATATTCCCCGGCAGAGGGCGCCCTCTTGCGCATTTTTAAAAAAACATTTAAGATCACATTTGTTTCTTACTTATTTTAATGATGTTTATTACTGTATGTTCTAAACCAACTGCGATCTTATTTATTGTTTTTTAAGTGCAAGAAAGAGAGCGCCCTCTAGCGGGCAGAATGATAACTAAAGTAAAGATGGGGGAGGGATATGCAAAGTCAATAATGCCAGATGCAAGTAGAACAAGCAGGACAGATACTGGAAAGATAATAAAAAGGGAATACTGAGCGCCCTCTACTGCAGAAGATGGGAAGTAATGTGGAGGACGAAATGACTACAGATACAATGATGACAGCTGCATAAAAATTGGATAATTAGAAAACAAGAAATATTATGTGTACAAACAACATACAAATAACAAAAGTGCCACACGGTGGTGGGGGCAAAAATCTGCTAAAGCTTACAAATATTATCTAAATAAAACAGAAAATTAGGGAAAGATAGGGCATAGGACCATGAACCTAAAAAGGTAAAAACCCAGCATAGAAAAAAATATAAAGGAGGGAAAGGAGTAAATTTGAAAATAAGGAGCAAAAACCCTTCATATTTCAGAAACTAAGACCCCCTATCGAAAAAGTAAAGGTACATTTAAGGAGGACAACCTAATGGTACTCATTTCAAATACCCCAGAAACAGAGTGGAGTGAAGAGTAAAGATAATGTGTATATAAGGGTAAGGAGGAGCTAAGCTGTCAGCGTCTTGGTAACGAAGAAAAGGAAAGAGGAGTGAGATGAAAAATAAAATCTATAGAAGTAAGGAGGGGGCTGCTGGAAGAAACGAAGCGAACGCTAAAAAAAGGGGGTACCTATAGAAAATGCATATACCTACAATATTGTCAATTGTCGGATAAATTCACTGTGTGTAGCGACCCAAGGTCATAAAACCAGAAGAAATTAGGGAGAAAAGAAAGAAAATAAAACCCATAAAGCTATAACTGTATTCAGAGACTATGCCTCCTGGTTCATATGCATCAGATTATCTGCTTTAAATGCAATCCAAAATGTATAACATTATGTGTTAAAGTGTATATAAACAGGAGCAGGAGGATAAACTGGAAAACTGCTGGAAGAAACTGTGCAAATGCTGATAAGAAAGGCATCTATAGAAAATGCATATGCCTACAACTATAGGATAAATTCATTGTGGGCAGCCAATCCAGGGTGATAAAATCAGAGAAAGTTACAGATTAAAGGGAAAAACCCTCCAAAGCTAGAACTGTATCTCGAAAGCCCCTTTAGCCTGAATAATAAACACTCTGCTTCCTCATATTTTAGTTAATAACAAAAAAGATAGGAAAAGCCATTTCACTGAGAAATTATGACTTAAAATTAGGGAGAGAATAAGATAGGAGTAACAATTTATAGACTGGTATCATTGAGAAATAACTAACACACTCGAGATGTCCATACAATTGAGAGAAATGCTTCTTGAAAAGCATTCTTGTCATCGCACAACACTAAAGTGCATCATCTTTGTTGCAGACAGATTTTTAAAATAGCCTGTACAATGTCATCAATTATCTATGGTTTCGCGTATCCTTTTAGTAACCTTATAAACTTTCAGCATTTTAGCTTTAAAGAAAATAATTCTAGCTGTAAAAAAAATCCTCAAAATGGCAAAAATCAGTAATATTTTATAGAAAATAAATAAAATGCTGAATTTGGTATTTAAAATATTTACGTGTGCTACTAAATTAAAATATATGAAATGTTTGAAAATATTCACACGTACTGCCAATAGAGGCATTTTTTCAAAGATTTTATTATGTATGTTTTCAAAATTTTGATAAAAATATATTTTATTAATAAAGCTCAATTATTACTACTAACACTTAATATATAAAATCCCATTAAATGTGCTTGTCTTATCAAGATTTTAAAAATATACCTTATTTAATTTTCCATACCTTTATAGAACCTAGGAATATTATTGGAAATTTTTGCTATGCCACAAATTTTACCTTCTGTTACATATATTCTCAAAATAAAAATGACAGAAACACTCAGAAATCTAACTTTTATTCGATTTAATCCAATATATATTGCTCATTTTGTATTTTTTAAGAAACAACTTTGATTGGAAATTTCTCCATTCACAATAGTTTTTACAATAAATCCTTTCAGACCTATTGTGCATTCTAATAACCTACTCTTTAATTATAAGTATTATACTACAGAGGAACATTTCTCTTTTATAAACAATAATATAATACTGAAGAATTTGAATATATTCATGCATAGTGTGGAACCAATAGATATGCAAAATTTAGAGAAAAAAAGTCAGGGATCAAACAATTAATTATTACCTTTCATTAAAACAATTCATTCATTCAAATTTTTTAATAGCACACGTTTAAAGTTATCAATAGTTCATTTTCCAAATATTTCTATAAATAAACTGCATTGGAAATTGAACAATTTGTTATTTACATGTTAATAATAACTAAATAAATTGTAGTGAAAATTTTAGATAAAAATAAATAAAAATACTTTGGAAAGGTCTATACTTTTTCTCAAGTTTTCTATATCTTTGCAAAAAGTCTCCATGTTTTTGTATTAATTCTAAAATTCCCAAAAGACTTAAATATTTTCTAATAGGTAAATACTTATGGTAATCTTAAGATTTTAATTTAAATTACAAAAGCATCGAATTTGGGTTTTCAGTCTCTCACATTCCTAAATTTTCCAATGCATTTTAGGCAAAACATAACATTTATTACAAAATACCTTGATCTAAATTTTTAAAAGTTGAGTAAAAGAAATGTTTTTTTTTTTTTTTTTTTTTTTTTTTTTTTTTTTTTAAATATGTGGTTGATTTAAATCATGATTAAGATCAAGCTGATTAAAAAAAAAAAAAAAAAAACTTGCACTAAACAATGTTTCTAAGGGCTTTTTGTTTTAAAAAACACAAATCAAAATAACTAGTATTCTTTCAATTTAACTTGATTACATAAAATTTTACTGAAAATACAAAAACATTGAACACCAATACAAATGGTGTGTTTGTATGGTAAATTTTTGGTGTACAAAATGTAAAACCAGATTGTAAAAGCATAGAAGTTTTAAATAAAAATTTAATTCAGATAGACATCTTTGTATTAAACTTCACAAACTTTGCTGATTTTTCCACAGAAGGTGTATTTCTAAATTTTTTATGCATAAATGAAGAGTTAGAAAATATTTACATTTGCTGCCAACAAATGCATTTTTCAAAGCTTTTATTAGTAAATATGTATATTCGCTATATTTTGATAAAAATAATTTTTACCCTCTGTAACATATAATTTTTATCAAAAAGATCTTTCATTATGGTAAATTCACATGGTGGAAACCTAAAAAGTAATACGAATGACAAGTAACGTCACATAGTGTTAAGCTTATAAAACAAGTAATAATGTTATCAGTAATATATTTTTAATATAACCTTATAAATGAAATGAACTTTATTTTTGCATTTATATCTAAAAGATTCCTTTTTTTTTTTTTTGTTTCTTATATTTACCTTGGTGTGAAACAAAAGTAGTATTTCATGGTCTGTACTTTTATCATGACAAAATTTCTTGAAGAGACTCTCGCATTTGGAATTAAATATGATAGCAATGATATATTTTGTGATTTAATTTTAGCACCTCGTTTATACATGTGAAAAGTTTTGGGTGCTAATATCTTTGCATAATACAATCATAGCTGCCAACTGCTAAGATTTTTTTAGCATCACTATTTTATTTAAATATTCTTCATCTTATTGTATCACAGAATTCTACAATATGAACAGGGAGAAATTTCTGTCCGTAATTATTAGTGCCAAAGAATCAGAGCAGTTGGCAGCTAGGAACACAATAAACAAGAATCATTTCTGGATAACTTTATTAATTTTAAGCAGTATTTTAAATATTATTATAATGCATTTTCTTCATTTCGAAGAAATATGTCTATTGTCTACCTCTTCCTTGTGCACTGTTTGCAATTGTTTCCTATGCAGCAAAAGGTCATGTCTGCTATAATGTATATTAGTGTCTGCCGTACACTAAATTTATAACTTTTCATATGAAAATCCTGATGTTTTTAGCACTAAATTTGTAATTGAGGAATCAAACAGAAATCCATGATCTGTGTCGAAACTGCATTTAATAGAATTTTTTGAGTATTTTGCCAAACATGAGCAGGGGCCGATGCAGGTTTTTTTTTTTGGGGGCCCATTTTGTGAAAAATAAAGGTTATTTTCATGAAATTTATTATATTTTCGTGAAAAATAACATTTTGTAACGAAAGTTGAAATTGAGTTCATCAAATTCGAACCAAGCATTTATAAACAAAAACTTTTTAAAACCCTTTTGCCGAAGTTCTTCTCTCTGGTGAACTTGTTTGTTTACAAATTACACATTTTAAAACATCATAAAATAATAAATAGTAAGTTTTTATGGAATAGAATTTTGTGAAGGGGAGCATTTTATCAAATTGATTTTTGTGAAGAGGCCCATTTTATTAAATAGATTTTTGTGAAGGGGCCCTAAATAGGCCCCAAATTTTTCCTGGATCGACCCCTGATGAGCATAAAAAATCTGTACGAAAAACTTCTTCATTTGAAAGAAATACAAATCATCTTAGGCTATGTTAAATTCTGATATACCTGAGCTACAAGTATACATATTAACAATTGCTTCTTTCTTCTTAATACTGGTACTTATAAATACCACTTCATAAAACATCTTAAAAGTAAAGTAAAGTAAAAAAACATACTTAGCATTGCATATCACGCAGGAAAATGGAAACTAGAATGAGATACATAGGCAAGAAAATCTCATTTTTTCATTCACAGGACTATTTTTGTTATCTATCGATGTTAGAGTAAAGTATTTAAAATTGATCCTGAAACATACTGTAGGTAATGGATGAATCAAATAGTTTTTATAACATTATGATTCAATTTAAAAGGACTCTGAGCATAAAGGGTTAAAACAGTCAGTTTTAACCACCTGCATGTATGTGACATACACAGCACTCAGAATCCTGAAAACTTTTCATATTTAATCAAGAATAGTGAATAAATTAGACTTAGTGATTATATTTGTAATTACATTAGGCAAAATTTTCTTACCAAAATTACTGGTAATAAAAAATTCAAAATTCTGTAAAGGACGCTTGTCGCAAACATGTTAAATATGCACTTGAATAGTTTCATTTGTAAAAGTTTTTTTATCTAACATATTGCAGAATGAAAAGACATACAAGACTCATTAAATGCAAAGTCAAAAAAGTTGTCTAAGATCATTAAAATTATAGAGTAATTTTAATATACAAGTGTCTAAATGTTTTCATATAATTATTCTGGTAGTGATTGTATTTTGAACTTCTGAAGGTATACTTTCCAAAAATTGAATAAAAAACTTTTTTTTTTTCATTTTATTTTTGAAATTTGAATGTGTAACATTTATTTTTAGTCTACAACATTACTTTTACAAAATAACTAATAAGGGAATGGGAGTATAGCAAATATGGAATTGCCACCCTAAAAATTCAAATTACCCTCCTGCGTGTGTGTGGGGGGGAGGGGGGGGGGATGCCCCACATTAGGAACCACTGTTTTAGAGTAAAAATGGAGAATAAATTAAATAATTTCCAATATTTATGTTTTACTGTTTACACTCACAAAAAAAAAAAAGAAAAAAAATATATATCCAAATATAGTTATAAACAGTGTTTGATTTATGGCAGGGCATTCGGGACACGGGCCCCCAAATGCTACTGAAGATTTTTCAATTATTGGCTATAAAAGTTTTAACGGTTAAAAAACAAAATATCGAAAAATGTGTTTCTCAAAGATTATCTATGATTTGTCAAAGTAACTTTATTTTTTCCTGATTGTTTTTTAACAATTTATGTGCAAGAATGTACAGAACTCTGTCTGTGGGATCGCCATATTATTTCATTTTTATTTATTTTACCTGTTATGCCTCATGGTTAAAATGGACAAAGGCATGTGGTTCTGCTAGTTACTTTTATAAATTTAGTTTTTTTTTTTTTTTCAGTGAAATCTTGTATTTGAAAGAAAAAGTTATTTGATTAATAGGATATGCTAATATTTTAAATAATTATAGCTTGGTACTGCAGTAAATTTATTATTAGTTGCAGCATACTTTATCATTCCAGATATGTGGACTTGCATAGAGAAAGGTAATCAGCACCACACAATTTATTGTAAAATTCAATTGAAATTTCATAATTATGAAATAATTATTTAAAAGTAAATTAATGATTATCAAATTAATTTTTTTTAAACTGATATTTTAAAGAAATTCTTAAAGTCAATAGTGATTATCTTAATAAGTATAGTGCTTTCAATATAATATATATATTACTCAAGGCTGCTGTAAGCATCGGTGCAAGGGGGGGGGGGGGGGGCATACGCATCTGTGCCCAGGGTCCCCAAATTTGTAAATCCGTCCCTGGTTATAAAGAATAAACATACATTGCTTAAGTACAAATTAATGACAAAAAAAAATAATATTTTATGATAATATTAGTTTTCTAGAAAAGAGAAAAATAAAAACCTGTAGTTTATTAGGAAACTTATTTAAGATATTGGCCATTTCAATATTTATTTTTTTGTTTGTTTATTTGTTTCCTTCAATAGTACAAAAAAGTCTCTAAGAATGGTTATTACTATTATTCAATATTTAAATAAATTTACACAATATTTTAAAATTTATTCATAAATTCAAAAAGGTATATTAAGAGCAAATTAAAAAAAACATGGTGCAAGAACAGTTCTTAATTTTTTTCAACTCTACATAAGAAAAAAAAAAAAAAGAAAGAAAAAGATATGCATTACACAATAAAATGCTAATCACTTACTATAAAGCTTAAAAGCAATATTTACATGTACAATATCAAGATTTGCATACTCTATTTAAAAAAAAAATATATATATATATATATATCCAAATACAAGTTTCAAATATATCAAATCGTAACTGCCTTGTTTATTCATAGAATTTACAATATTTTTCTACAGTTAAAAAATTGTGGTATAACTGCGCGAACCCTGCATTATATAAAATAATGAATGTAAATTTAACTAATGATTGCAAAAACAGACTTTTTTTAATTCAATAAATAAGATGAATTTCTTAGATTACTGAAGCAAAACATTTTATTAAATCCAAAATTCTACAACAAGAATGAATTATATAACAAAATATTTAAAATAATAGTGATACAAATCCTAAGGTGCTTCAAAGGCCAATTTGTAGGATACTTCATTATATTCTGCAAATAGTCATTGCTATCTGAAATTAAAACCATAAGTAATCAATTAAATTGAAAACTCTCTACATGATAATAAACATGCAAATACTTTACATCCTAAAAAAAAAGAGGGTATTTTTTTTAACATCTATTAAACAAAAACTACTACATTTAATTTTTTAGTTATTAAATTGTATACTTAATATCTTTCCTTACACATTCAATGTGTAAATTATGATACAAGATTGCCAGTGTTTTAATTTTAGATACTTTTATGTATTAGGGGCTGTACATATATAATGTTATAAAGCTATCTCCAGGAAGAAGTGAAACAATTCTCTTTGATATCTTTATTATTTTTTATCTAACCAAAATCTTTTTTTTTTTTACATCAAAAGAGTTTTATATATTTTTATTAAAATACAAAGTTATTATTTAAAGCCAATTATGATTACATTTATGATTTTAAAGTAATTTCATTACAAAATAGGGAATACCCCCAACATCCGGCATTCAAAAAAACTAAAAAAAAAATTTGTAAAATAAAAAAGAATTTGTAGACATTGATAGTGACATCATTAAAGGAAGGGGGGGGGGTCTACAATTATCATACAGTCAAAAACATATATGCAATGTACTGCCACTTAACTCTATTTTATATAAACAAGATTGGATTTAAGTACAGACCTCATGACAACTAAAATTAGAGGGGGGGGGGGGTTAAAATTGAGAATATTCTTTTACTTTTGAAAAATTTTTAAATGCCTTGGGTGCGTTAGAAATAAAGGCGAGGTTAAATTTGGCAGGAAAAGCAAAGTTTTCAAAGTCACTTTCTGACAATCTTTATTCACATTTTTAAATCTCATCATATTGTTAAATCTTTATAAGTAGATTTAAGAGTTTTTTCCACAATCAGACTAAAGTCCATTCCTTATTCTAGTAATACATAAATCACAATTCCGAAAGAAAAAGGTATTTAAGAGCCATTGAACTAGTTTGCCTTGTGAACACATTTCTTCTTTTTGCAACATAGTACAGTAGACTCCCTCAAATCTGCACATCATTTCAGATTTAAACAATGTAACTTAAGATATAAACAATGAAGTTTTTTTTTTAAAATTTATAACATTCTGTACACATTTTAATATGGTATTCTAGTTAATATGATTGAACTCATGTTTTCTCATGAAGGAAGCATAAATTTATTTCTGAAGAATTTCAAGATAGTCCTGATATCAGTGGCGATATCTTTTTAACAAATACATTTATGTATTAATCAAGCTTTTTGGTTATTAAGTATGGCTAAACATGAAAGAAAACTTTGTTATTGTAAGATTTTGATGGGAATTATTAATGTATATCTATAAGGAGAATTTCACTGAATGATTCAAGGAAAAAATATCTCATCACTATGCATATTTAGTTATGGATTATGAATTATTTACTTGACCTTTACTTTTAATATTTAAAAAATATAATAATTTTGTTAATTTTTATTATTTTACTTTATTGTAGGCATTTATTATAATTTTGAGTGCATTATTAAATTCAAATTACTGTTTAAAAATATAAACAAAACTGATCAGAAATCTGCAAAATTCTAAAATCTGTCCAATCTCTTGTTTTTAAGCTATGTGGATTTAAGAAGAGTCTACTGTATTTCCAAATATTTTTTCTCTAATATATAAGTTGCATATTATGATGAGTTTCACAGAGATTCTTTCAAATAGTAAAATGATTTTTTTGGGGAGGGGGGGGGGGAGTTTCTTTCATTGGTAAATTAAAAATAGTAAACATGTTTGAAATTTTAGAAATGTCAATTTTTTAATTTATCAGAGACAAATTTTGTGTGCAGGAGAAAAGCAAGCTAAGTGCAGATTAGAAAATTTGTTTCATTGGTCGCTGTTTCATTTTCATGATTGTTTATATTTGGTGCAAAATTGCACTTTCTTACGACTGAGTTATGCCAAGACACCTATAACAAAGAAGTACCTAATGTTCATTACAGATTTGATTACTACCAAGCCATTATTGCTACATGATCATACAATACATTTGGCATTTTTATAATAAACTGGTTAGGTCCTACACATCAGTCACCAGACATAAAACATTTATAATATGTGACAGACATTTCTTAGAAATTTACTTTACAAAATACACTTAGCTGAAAAAAAAGAGGCCACACAAATACAGAGGCTGCAAACAGACCAAGTTGTTGCGACCAAAGAAAAAAAAAATCCGTTGAATAATATCACACTAGTTGACAAGTTTTTAAACGAAAAAGCATGAGGATTGCAAGCATTATTAAAATGATTTGTAATTTAACAGTTTTTTTTATATATATTTCATTAAATTACAACTCAAGTTCTAAACGATTGTTGTTTCTTGACAAATGTTTTCCCTCTCCTATATTGTCGTATCCAAAATTCAATTCAAAACACTAACTCAAACATCCTTAATCATTTTTAAATTTAATATTGTTACTAAGAAATAATAGAGTACCTGCGTATTATCCGGGCCAGGAGATAGATTGCCAAAAATGGTTGTCAATCTTATTTATTGTTACCAATCATGTACAAAACAGTAATTTATTATTAGATACATAACATTGCAAAAAATGATAAATATAAAATAAATAAATAATTATAAATGAGCAATAATAAATTAATAACAAAAAAATATTACCGAGTGGACATGGACAGTATTTAGATGAAAGATGTTAGCTCAGATCAGCCATGAAGCCTTTATGCCAAATGTCATACTCTCTTCAGACTTTGCATTCTCCAGGGGCTTGGAAAATTAAACAAATGTAGCATACCAGTCTGTTTTAATTGCTTCCATCAGTCCTTTTAAAACTAGCTCATAACTTTTTCAAAGTGATCTGACACATAAATAAATAATAAAAGGCTTTACATAATGCACAGATATTAAAATTATTAAATATAAAATAACATGACTGAGAACAGCATTTTCAATTTGCTTGGATTTATACTTTGATTTGATGGATATTTAATTTCCCAATACAGGAACCTTGTTTTCTTTTTTTTAAAGCTTGGCACAATTTGGGTTACAGAAAGTAGGATTTGTTGCCAAATAATATAAACATATATAAAAACAAACTTGATTAACTTTTATGCTTGTTTATATATGTTTATGTACATATATATTAAATATTTTATACATATATAAATATATATATATTTATAAATTTTTATATATATATATACAATTTACGGTACTTTTCAATTAGCCGGGTGCCGGTGAAATATACATAGTATATGTATATACACATATATGTATATATATGTCCTTTTACTAAAGATGTAAAATTTCCAAAAATCTTACGGTGATGGAAGAAAAGCATCTTTTCTGCAAAAATTGATTAAGCTTTTTAGCATAATAAATTTTGTTCTAATATTTTTTTTACAAAAAATAAAATAAAAAGTAACTTCAAAATTAATGCAAACTAGAATTTTTTTTTCACTTTAGATTAATATATTATAAATATAAATACAATATATATATATATATATATATAAAATAATGATTTTCGTACACTTAAGGGTTATAGTGGCCCCCACAATTATGAATTATGCCAAGATTGTAGTTATGATTTAGCCAAGTTCATCACAAAGCTTATATATATAACCAAACAATCATATATGTGCCATATATGACGGGGTTAGAATGACAGTGGAGTAAGTAAAAAAAAAAAAAAAAAAAAAAAAAAATCTAGAAAACCATATTTTCTCTGAGCGTATATATTAATTTCTATTCAGTGTGACAGTCAAATAAGTCATAGTTAACATAGGGAGTCGCTATAGGGCAAAACAAGTTGGACCACTTAATGCAACGGCAATGCAAGAAGCTTCATAAAATCCTTCAATTCTCAAATGACTAAATATTGACTTACTCAACTGTCATTGTAACCCCCTCATATGTTATTATATAGGGTAGATGTGCCAATAATGGACCTCCTTCCAGTAATGGGCCACCTTCAACTATTTTGGTTTAAAAACAAAAAATAAAAAATAAAAATTCAGCTTTTTTAATTTCATTAATATGTTTTCTTTAAATTCTAGTTTTAAATACAATCATAATATCAATTACCTATTACTTTTTGTGGGGTGTCCATTACTGGAATTTAGGGTGTTTTGATTTATTTCTGTTATTTACAATTAAATTTCGATTCACATTGGGAAATGTGACTATGAGCATGGTTAAATAGTGTTGGTAGATTAATATAATATTATGAAATGTGGAATATAACAATTATAACTATTAATTAAAAAATAATTTTTAAAGAAATTCCTTAAGGGTGTCCATTACTGGCACATCTACCCTACATATTATTTTAAGTGCTGATCCAAGGGGTAGATCATGGGGATCATGACCCCCCATGCAAATAGAAAACATTTTATAGAACAATACATTTAAAAAATATATAAATAAGTGTTAAAGGTGTTTTCATTTTTTTCTTTTTTTACTGCTTAAAAAATCTAATCATTTTCATACTCTCATGGAGTTATTTTTTAATAAAGATGCATGAAAATTGCAGATATTGTTTAAGCACTAAAGAATCGAACATCTCTTTTAATTTTCCTATAAATGTGGTACATTTTGAATTGTATTTGATTTCTCCCTCAAGACTATGTTTTCAAGATTGTCAAGCCTGAAAAATTGCCGTAAAATGCAAACTTTGAGAAAACTGTCTATAAGATTCTTTGCATTTTTAAGAAAATGCGAAACTCTTATTTCTTGGTATGTGGATAAAACATGTAAATTTTACATATTTACTAATATGCCTGCAAATTTCATGCACTTATGAGAGAAAATTAATTCGGGTATATGTCAGAAAATAGTCCATTTGAATCTAAGCTAATGAAGACATATGCCCCCCTCCCCTCCTCTCTCACACACACACACATGCCGAAGAAAGAAGATATGATTCCCCTCTAAATTATAGGTGCAGATTATAGGTCACTGGCTCCTATACCCAAAAAATCCAGTGGTCACAATTGTAAAACAAACTCATAAAAACAATAGTGTTTATATGGGGTAAAAAACTAAAAAAAACCTCAGGAATTCAAAGTGTAAAGTAATTTATTTATATAAACACATGTACAACAAAATTTGAATATTAATTAAATCTTAAATCATGTACAGTCAGAAGATAAAGTTGGGCAAGATACGGTTTAAAAAAAATATGTATAAGCTAAGCAATCATGATAGCGGGGAATATCAGAAAAACAATATATCTTATTTTGATTTTGCCAGACAAAAGTACATATGAAAGGAAATATGAATTTGTGAGATTATTTTGCACTATAAAAATCAAAACACACTTCAAACATTTTTTTTATATCTATGTATTTAAATCACAGTCTATGTAAAATTATCATATTCAAACTGTTACGAATAACATTGCTATTCGAATATATTTAATAGTTTGCTGTGTTAAACAGATCATTCTGAAATGTTATTAAAAAATAATAATAATGTTTGTTATGTGTTTTAGTCTTAATCTTTAAAAAAAATATCAACATTTCACGATGGGGACTGAGAATACCAGAAATTGATTACTTTTAAATCACTTAGCGACTTAAACACCGAAAGTTAGTGGCCACAATAAAAAATTTAGTCGCCACGTGGCGACTGGCGACCGTGAATCTGCACCTATACTCTAAATGGGGGAGTGGATCCTCCTGTGTATTATTTACGCCATATATACATCATATTTGACTATAACTGTATCATATGATTCACAAATTATATAATATATATCATATATTATTATAATGTCATATATGATTTATAATTTGGACATAAATCTTGGTCGCTTGGCGATTCATCCTCGGGGCCACTATAACCCAAAAGTACCATAATTTTTTTCTATTAAAAATTTAACCTTTCAGCATTATAATTTCCTCACTAGCTTTTCCTAAATTTAACATTATGGTTCCTAACATATCATTCAATTTAATAATCATTTCAATTGTATTTTTCATTTTCAATTGCCAAATATTAATTTATGAAAAAATTGTGAAATCTTACCTAGCTTCACCCAATGGTTCTCTATTATAGTTGAAAAGCAAATTTTAATTGTATTGTATATTCTATCTATGCCTTTTAAACAATATAAACAAAGTAAAAAATATTGTTGGGATATATCACCATTAAAAATATAATATCATTAATTTCTATTTCTATTATAACAGAAAATAAATATTATGCAAAAAATAAATATTTAATTACATTCGTTATTTTTCATTTAATAAAAAAAAATTAAAGGGAAAAAAATTAATAGGAATTTTTAAATGAATTTCTATGATAAAATAACAAAAGCAATTATGGGTAAAGTGTTTGAAGGACAATCTCTAATTAACAAATAAATTGTAAACAGATTTTTTAGAAATTAAAACGAGTCAGAACGGCATTCTAGTTGGATAAATACATAAGCTAAAGAGAAAAAGAAATAGGTCTATATAATATTTTGATCATAAACATAGTTAAAAATCTAATATTAATTAATAACTGTTTAAAGTTTGCAAGAAATTAAAAATAAATAAATAACCATGCATATTATGTGTATTTATTATACCCTTATGTAAATATTAAGAACTTCAATAAATAATTAAATTTAAAAAAAAACGTAGTCATCTTCAGCATGCATTTTTACACGTTTGACGATCAAATTTCAGTCAACATCAAAACATAAGTCACAAGGTGCAAAAAATAACACTATTTTATGTAAATCATAAATCATCTTTTTTACATCGGTTTATCAAAAAACAATAATCTAGAACTTTAATATCCATGCAAATGTAATTCCCACGACAAAAAATCTAAATAATATAGAAAAAACTTACTCTGCAAATGTTTTCCCGGGAAATTATCAAAACTTCTTGGCGCGACGGTTGACACTTCATGCACATGGCGATAGCAGATCAATGGCGGACCGGAAGTGAGCAGTGTTTGCAATCAGCTTGAATACCATAATAGTACGTGTGCGCATGCGTCTGAACTTAGCTAACTGGAGTCGTTTTTTATCAGTGGATTTTGTATGAGATTTTTTCTTTTTTAAAGGTGCTGTGCAATGTTGAATTCAGACACTTTTGTCTGGAAGGGATTTCTATGGCTCGGGGGGGGGGGGCAATTGCACTTTTTAACCATTAAAAGCATACAATCTCAAATCTTCCGAGGGGGATATTTCAATCAGTGTTGAATTCAGACAGTTTTCTCCGGGAGGGATTTTTGTGGCTCCGAGGGGGGGGGGGGCATTATAGAAATCCGGGGGGGGAGATTCCACTTTTTTACCACCATTGAAATAATAAAATCTCAAATCTTCCGGGGGGGGGCATTTTAAAGCTCCGGGGTGGGAATATCCCCCCCGGGCCACCTCCTGAATTCAACACTGATTTCAATGTTCCGGGGAGCGCTGAATGCCCCCCGCCGGGGTACCCCTTGAATTCAACACGGATGATGGTTATCAGCACGAAAATATTAGTCCCCTCTTTAGACGATATTGAAAATTCTTATGCTATCATTTTTTTATGCAACAATATTTTGGCAACCGTCAAAAATTAGCGACCTATCACGAAGATTATTTATTTCAGGGAGGTTGACTGTGCGGCCTGCGCAACATAGCGCGGAGCCCTGGCAAAGCACTTTTAGCTATACTTAGCGAGAGCCAACGTTTCTCACTGCAACACTGCACTAATAACATTTATTTTTAAATTTTATATATCATAGTACATAAAATATAGATAACAATGTGGAAAAAAATATTTTTTTCACATTTAATGTGAAAAATTATAATTTCCCAAAATCTTCTATTTTTTCCAATATTTTAAATATTTATTTTTTTAATTAACTTTTATTTTTAGGATTATCAAATGTATACATTCCCCGACAATGACGTCATCTTTGGCTGTAAGAAATAAAGTTATTACGCACTTTTTCTCCACGTAGAAACATTTAAAACAAATATACAGCAAACATTTCAGATTTTTATTGTTTTGAAAGTGCAATTTCCTCCTGGAGTTTCATGAATCCTAGCCGAAGAAGAATGTCTGAATATAGCATTGAACATGTCGTTTACTGAAATGCGTTTTGAATGTGTTCTGTTATACGCATGTGTTTCGCTTTCCATTAAATCTTTACCAAAGTGACAGCCGAGTTTCGGTAAACGCATTTTACCACACATTTTCAAACACCTGAGAATGCCTTAAACAGATTGGAAACACATCTTGACACCTCAAGCGTTTATAATGCGTTGTATTTTGAGTAAAATGTGTTTCAGGGATTTGCAGTGTAAGAAATGCAAATTTCCATTTTTGGCATCATCCTTTTTACATGTTCGCGCTGCAAGTTCAACTTTCTGTTACCTTCTTAAAAGTATAATGTATGTACATTCGATTTTCTGCATATAGGGACACTGATAAACGCGCTCGGACTCGATTTTTACACCAGTCGTCGAGCCTACTGATTTTTTCCCTTTTAACTGTTTCCCAGAATTGTCTTTCTAAAACAAAGTACTAGCTTTCCTTACATTTTTTTTTATGTTTGAACGAAACTCGCAATCAATCAGTGATGAAAAAGTAAATTAATGTTTTGCTAAATAAATGTACCTATCAGTAGTATTAATGTAGTTTCACCCTTATGTACCCACTTGCAGAATATTGAACTTCAAATGAGAAAATTTTACTTATACAAAATAGTTATTGAAAATATACGCAAATAATTTTTATTTTTATTTTTAATAGTCACCTGTTTCTGTCATTCAATCTCAGAAGGACTGCAGTACCTTCCGGAGCAGAAGAGATAAAATACAACTATTGAAAAAATACATAAATAAATAAATGAAAAAGGAAAAAAAAATATTGCAAATCCTCTGAGAATGGAGGTGTTGAGGGCGAAATTCCGAAGGTTTCTCAAATAAGACTAAAATGGGAATGAAAAGACTTCCTGGAAAAAGAAATATAAATAAAAATAAAATCAGAACAGGAACATTTGTGAGCAAAGAATCAATCTCTTGCTTCCCATACAATCTTAGAGAATAGCAGAAGCTGGATGGACGTTGGTCTAAATAACTTGTGATGTGTAATCCACGAGGGAAAACCGAGAGGTTTTGATGGAACGTAACTCTCGGTGCGTCCGCCCTACCGAAAACGAAAAGAAATGAAGAGGAAACTAGCCAGAAACATGGTTTTGAATTTGCCGTTTTGGGAATTGAAGCTGAAAAGATCTTCGATCTATGGCTCTATAAAGATTAACTCACAGAGACTTTCACAAATGCTGATTAAAATGGTAGATAAGTAGAATTAAAGTTAATAACTTTGACCCGAGGGCGGAAAATAAATTGCTTTATTAAATAGAAAATATTTCTACGTATAATAATTACATCTATCATTTCGATATAGTAGCTCCTTTTAAATTTTCAATATTTCAATATACCGTGTAATCCGGCATATAACCTACGATTTGAGGCTGCATTTTTCTGTTTGTTATGATTTTCTCGGTTTTATGCACATCAACTTCTTTTTGCAAAAGTACTTTCATTAGATATGTAGCATGGAAATAAATAAATATCATTAAAAAGTATACTAAACATAAGTGAAATAAGCAAATGCAAAGTGAGGACATACGCAATTTCCAAGCCTATCTGACCGAAACCCAACAAAACGTTTTGAATCATACTCTCATTCATTCAAATAACCATGTCTTCTTCTCTTGTTCATTAATATAGAAATCTCAATTCTTCTGCTTAATTTTTAAGCTTTCTGTTTTATACCTCACGTATAGCGCGCTCTTGTGAATTTTGATTTTTTTTGTTTCTAAAGTGCGGGGTATACGCTTAAATAAACGGTAATTCAGAAAGATTTGTAATTTAACATAATGGGAATAAATGTAAATAATCAATTAATAACATTTCGAGTTTTGCAAAAATACTCCATTCTTTGAAAAAAAAGTAAAAGAAAATACATAATAATATTTTGTAAGTTATACGAATCAAGAATTTGATATTGAGTTCAGACACTTTTTGAGAAGTCTGTACAGAGAGAAAGAGAGAGAAAAAATTAGAGTGGGAGGGTTGGTAACTAATTTATTATTATTATTATTATTCTATAACAGGCCTATTTGTTAAAATGACAAAATTTTAGTGTACGCCATATTTTATACTGAAATTTGTCACATAAGCATTATTCTTGTGCTCTTTTATTTTATTATTTTCAAATTAAAAGTAAAGCATGTAAGCTCAATGAATAAGTAGCATATTTAGGTAGAATACTTTTTAATAATATACCCCTCAAATGATCCACTTGATACAATTAGGAGGTACAGTCACAATCTTGCTGATTGATGTTCGGTGTTTTTCTAATACGTTGGATGGGCTATATTTTGCACTTTTTTTTTACAATTGTTTTGATACAGTTACAGAAATTACAAAAAAACATCAAATAACTTTAAGGATTTTTATAAATTAAAGAAAGAAAAGAACTGGTATCCCAAACTAGAAAATATAAATGGTTTTCTATTTAATTGTAATTAGAAAATATTAGTAAAAACGAAATAAGGCTAGGCATAGCAGAACACAGAATTAAATCCGAGATAATAGATTAAAACAATTTTAAATTTCAGTAAGTCATGAAAACATGTTAAAAATGCTCTAGTCATATAATTTAAACAAGTTTAAACATAGAAATATTTAAAACTTTAAAAAAAAACATACCTTTTTAAAAAACATTACACATTTCATCACAGCAAGATGATTCGAAGAAAAAAATTCAACTCTTTAAACCTACAAAATTCAAGATAATGAAAACGATATCCTTTACTGTAAAAGAAGTGTCAAAAATATACCTTTAGTTTGTGTTTACAAATTAGTAAAAAAAAATGTGCTTTTAGTTTTTAAATTTTTAACTCATAAATACAAATTAAAAAACAGTAAACGTAAGTAACATACTTAAAACTACCCCAGTTTACAATTAATTTTTAACATCAAGTGGCTATCCAACTACCTCTCCCTCGCAGTTCCCCAACTACACTATCAAAAAAGATATTTTTTTAAATCCTCAGTTTAACACATCTAAAATAAAACCTCATCAATGAATTAGAAATAGTATAATTTTATAAATATAAATGATATAAGCCATGCATTTATTGGTAGGTAAATTTTTAAATTTCAGAAAGAAAAGTTAATTGATAATGTAATAAATTAATAAAGTAATTGACAGTTTTAGTAAATCAAATCCTAAGTTCCTAACACAGTAAATTTATCCACAGTAAATTTATATGTAGTTAGTTTAGTCATAAAATGTCTAAATACATTTCATTCAATATTCGTCAAAAAGTGTCCAATTGTAGATTTTATTTATAGAATAAAAATTATTTCGCATTTATATTTAGTAATGTCGCATTAATATTTTTATTATTATTATTATTATTAAGCATTTATATTTTTGCATACAAAATATTGAATTTTAGATTCAAAATTCTCGCTAATAGAATTAATTCCATTTGTATAAAAACTTCAAAATAAATGAGTATACGCTCTATTAATTAAAAAAAATCGATAAACTAGAACTTTTTAAAAATATTCAAATGTTCTAAATAGTCTAGGTAAAAGAGACCAAAAATTGAGTAAGAGACGACAAGTGGCCATTCACGAAGTTTTGGGAAGAACTTCGAATGAGATCCGACGAGTCCCTAAAAAATAGGTTGTTTTATTATGATTTTAGAAGGGGGGTGGGGGACAAAAGGAGTTATTTTAACTCAGTGGGAGGAATTCAACTTTTTAAAAATAGGTCGAATTGGGTATTGTTTATCATGTATTTTTTAATTCTGAATCGGCTGACAACATTTGCAAGTTGCTACAGTCACTTGTTACAGAGATTTTATGAATAAAAAGTTCAAAATAATATTTAATGAGAGATATAGATGATATTTTAGAGATATTTTATGTTCAAAACATGTCCCTTGTGTCATATTGATAATCATAAACTTGTTAAATGTCTTCAGAATGGCAATAATCAAAACCAGGGTCATCTGAGACTTTTTCGAGGTCATCAATGTTGTGTACGTAAAATTATGAAAATTGTGCTCTGTCATAAAGCAAAGCCTAATTTTGGGCTTTTTACTTATAAAACCTGCTGCAACTTTGTAACAAGTGATTTTATCGACTTGCGAATGATGTCATTCAATTCAGAATTAAAAAGTACTTTGTAAATAATACCCTACCCGACGTATATAAAAAATTTTGAGTTCCCCCCCCCCAAAAAAAAATTAAAATGCCCCCTTTTGCCCCCCAAACCATAGTACAATAACTTTATTTTGGGGGGACTCATCGCATCTTCATTTCTAGTGCCAAAACGATAGCTCTTTCCACTATTTAGTGAATGGCCACCAGTTGTTGCTAAAAATCCAATTTACCGGCACTAGACTATAATTTTCGACTTTTTATTCATAAAACCTGTCGTAACTTTATTATATAGACTTGTGGATGGTGGCATTCGATTCATAAATAAAAAATACATAATAAACGATACCACACTTGATCTACTTAAAAAAAGTTGAATTTCCCTCCCTTCCCTGAGATGCCCTTTTTTTGCCCCCTCCCCCCCCCCGAAAAATGGTGAAACAATTTTAATTTTGGAGAGCTCATCGCATCTTCATTTCTAGTGCCAAAATGAAGTTCTTCCCAAATTTTCATGAATGACCACCAGTTGTCGTCTGTTATTCAATTTTCGGTCTATTTTACCTAACTTATAAAATCTGAGGTCATCTGAGTCTTTTTAAAGGTCATCGAAGTTGTGAACGTAAAATAACTGTAATAAAGTTGTTCTCAACTCTCAAAAAGCATAATTTTGGACGTTTTTATTCACAAAATCTGCCGCAACTTTATAACAAATGATCGTATCGTCTTGCAGATGGTGTCATTCGATTCAGAATTTTTAAAACTACACAATACTAAACAATGTCTTACTTCACCTACTTAAAAAAGGGTTAGTTCCCTCCCCCCTGAGTTAAAATGCCTCCCTTTTGCCCTCTAAAAATATGGTAAAACTATTTTTGGGGGGGACTCCTCGGATCTTCATATCTAGGGTCAAGCAAGAGTTCTTCCCAAATTTTGATGAATGGCCATCAGTTGTCTCTGAAAAACCCTATTTTACATGTACTATACGTAAACAGTGAATTGATAAATGTTGATTGATGAATGTTGATTGATAAATGCTGGAGTACTCATGAGTTTTTTATTCCCATACGATAAGCTGTAGTTAATTCAATCGAAGTACAGCTAACAGCAATCTCTAATGAATTAAATTGAATGTGTATTGGTGCACGCACAAGCGCATACAAGTATTTTTTTCTGAACAAATTAAATTGTATCACATTTTGAGATAGCCAACAACATTAAGAGAACATTAATAGTGTTCAATGTGCATTTATTTTGATAGTTTACTTTACTTTAAAAAAAAGCATGCTTAAAAAATATATACATGGCGTGTATAAGTGATATAAATAAATGGTCCTTATAGAGTGCTATAGAACTTAAATGCAGAATACTCGTGATCGTACGGGTTCAAATGTATTGAATTTTGTAACTTTTTCGCAAGACATTCAATCTTTAAGAGCTGTGATAACCAGAAATATAAAATATAAGAAAGGTAGTTAAAAAAAGAAGGATTCAACATAAAAAAGTAATTTACCTTGCTTTAAAAAAATACATTTGTCCCGTTCCAAAATTTCTCCCCACCGGTTTTAAAGGGATAATAAAATATACAAAGTTACTTCAAGGAAACCTACTAACATTTCTTTTGCAGAGTCGAAAAGTGTTACAATTGCTGTAAGACTAAATTATATGGGAGCTTTTAATTTTACAAATAAATAATAAATTATAAGTATATGAAATAAAAGTAAAAGCAGAAGAAAGAATATGCGTTTGGAAGGAATATATCCCTCTTCTGAATGCAAATGGAAGATGAGGGGGTGATGAATTGATGGCAATCAGAGATAGTTAGGATATCTTTCCTTTTTATACCAATTTGCGACTGTGTTTTTTCAATAGGCTTTCATTTGTGTTTCCACCATAGCTATCTCGAACTGTGATTCTTCCTAAATACTAGACCTACACGCTGACAGAAAAAAGTCGGTTGTCATGGGCGGATATTTTTTTCAGAGATTGTATGGTCCAATGAATTTGAACAGCTGTAATTCTTGAATTATTTTTCGCCTTCTTTTTGTGAGTTTAAAAAACACAAAGATATCATTAAAATAAAATTATACTGTTATACAAATGCAAGGGACTGTACCAACGCTGAAAAAAATCCGCCTACAAAGATCACCATTTTTCTGTAAGTGCATAGGACTAATATTCAGGGGTCGGTTGTTTTTGAAAGGATCATCTTCATTCTTGCTTGGATCCAAGGTTGCCAAACGATAGTACACTCTCACGGTAACAGATGGCACTGTGCTCTCCAGATTTCACAAAAATTAGACTATCATTGTTTTTTTCTCGGACCCCTCAAATATTTTGCTTGACCTGATAGGACTCATTCTTTGGAAAATCGTTTCACATTAAATACTTTGATTAAATCTTTAAGATTTTTTTATTAATGCATTATGCACAGGTTTTTTGTTGGATATTTCGTTGTATTTATTTCATTTTCCGAAATTAATTTCTTCTATTAATTAACACTTCATGACTGTGCGAGTGAATGTTTTAAAGTATGGCAGCAGTCTGATAAATGCTGATTATTCTCACATTTGAAGCATATAAGCGAATTAAAATTTTAATAAATATGTAAACAGGGAGTTTAAATCGCCATCTAAATTTTCCTTAGAATGCTAATTTTAATAAACTGAACCTTTTTAACAATGTTAAGATAAAAATGTGCGATAACACCGAGATCTGCATGATTAATTTAACATTCTGTACATTTTGTTCAATGTTTACAGTAATAAATATTTAAGCATAATTCGAAAATGTTCATTAACTTCGATGTCAAACTAATTGATGACTACAAGTTACCTTCATTTTAATCCGGTTAGAAATTTCGGCTTAATTTCTAAACTAAACAGTACTCACATTTAAAATGGAAGAGTGGCAAGCTTCCATTGATAATTGATTATGGAAGAATTAGCGAGAGTATCTTGATAAAACATTGATAGAAAGTAAACATAATCATTATTGACTTTATACAACATACATGTTTGTTTTAAGTAAGATTAAAGAGAATTAGATGTTTAGCTCTGCTTATCACTTTAATCAGATATGCTAGCTTACAATAATTAATCTACGAGTTTGTAAGTTATTTATCCATTTAGATGTATTAAGCAGTTAAAATTAAATATATCCGGCATTTATTCAAATTTTACATAGAAAACAAATTCAATACAGGACATTCAGAAGTTTTTATAAAGCTCAGTGAATATTAATATTGATACTGAAACGTATAGAATAGATGAAAAAGAGGTTGGTTGTTTGGTTTAATATTATTTTAATTTATTTGCGGGTGCTACAATCAGGTTTTGTAAACCAGGGCTATACAGACCGGTATCTCAAAGGGGTAAATAATAATTTAACGAAAAACTGTTTTATACGTAATTAACACAATATACTATATATTTTTAATTAAGCGTTAAAAAGTATTATGTTTCATAACAATACAAAATACATTACTTAAAAGCATTTAATTTTTATGTAAAATTTACTTTTTTAAAACCAAGTACTTTCAAATCCAATCGTATTCGTCATCAGGGTTAGAACACGGTTTTCTTGTTCAAACCATGATGACGAATGCGATTGCATTTTCAAGTACTTGGTTTTATAATTAACTAAATTTTACATAAAAATTAAACACCTTTAACTAATGTTTTTTGTATTGTTAGGAATTTTAATTTAAGGTGAACGTATATATTGTGTGTGTGTTTTGTATTTATATACAGGGTGGTTCCGAACTACCTGTCAAAAATGTAAAGGCAGGTAGAGTGGACCTAAATAAGCAGATTTCGTATAAGAATGTGGGTGCGGAAATCCAGCGTTCAGGCAGTAGAGGGCGCTGTTGAGTTCGGCAAATGAAAGATCTTCGCAGGCTTGAATCGCCATTCCCCGCACGGATTTCGAGCAACATCCACCGTTACACCAATGCAGAGCTTGCCGACACGCATTTCATGTATGAGGCTGCGCAAGGAAATAGAGCGACTGTTCAAAAATGATGTACATGGAACTATTCTCGAGTAGGAATCTGCGGGATCTCCGAAAGTTTGAACATCTTCATCGGTTGTTGTGCGCGAGTGGATCGTTTTATGCTTCCAGGCGTAATACAGGCAGGGAAGATATCGCAGAATTCCTGCAGTAGAAGAAGAAGTATTACGCACAGTAGAGGGTAGTCCTTTGACAGGCTCCAGAGACCTTGTACGTGCGCATCCTTTCAGCAGCCGCTCCATTTTCTTGCGCAGCCCCATACATGAAATGCATGTCGATAAGCTTCGTATTAGTGTAACGATGCATGTTGCTCGAAATTCATGCGGGAAATGACGATTCAAGCCAGCGAAATGCTATCATCCGCCGAACTCAACAGCGCCCTCTACTGCCTCAACGCTGGATTTCCACATGCACATTCCTATACGAAATCTGCTTATTTAGGTCCCCTCTACCTGCCTTTACATTTTTGACATATAGTACTGAACTACCCTGCATATTAGTTTTATAATGTTATGTTTGTTTGTAATACTCTGAATAACGAACAAATTAACTTCACAAAACATGTTGAGATGTAACAATTGAGGTGTTGACGTTGACAGTAAAAAAGATAATTTAGAAGCAAGTTATCAATAAAGCGTATGCTAATTGATTAAATAAAATTAATAATGTAATTAATTATCTTGATCATTCGAAGAATCATATGAAGCAATACTTGCATGTCCTGAGTTCTTATTAATATTTGTATAAACAGTTATGTCCACAAATATCTAGTTTAAATGGCTTTCAGTAAAAGCGACGCAAAAAATCATTTGAACAAAATAGTTTAGCTCCCCCACTTTGTCGAAAGAGGATTTCGTTTGTTAAAATTTCAATTATTGTCACAGACAGACGTTTGTTTTAACTTTCTAGAAAGGCTGGAATTTCTCAATTAGGAAGATTTATATACAGCCAGTGATACGTTTATTCAAATTCAGATCTATTGTTTCGTATATATAATTTTTTATTTTCCTGATCCATAGAATCAACTTTACATTGCGATATCTAGACATCAAGGTAATTCACAAAGTACAACATAATTCGCACCCAGTCTTGCTATCATTTTCAATCGTTCAACAAAGATCACCTGCATATTTACAATTCAGACCTTTTTTCGATTTTTTTTTGTATTATATATATAAGTATAATATAATTATATATTGAGTTTAAACACTTCGTTTCCTTTATGACGTGCATGATCATCAAATTAACTAACTCTCTAGTACTATTATTATCCATGATTTAAATGCACGAGTTATAAATATTTTGGATCGCGAGATCAAGATTTGAACATCTTCAAAATTGGAAAAAGAGCCAGTCTTCTAATTTTTTATTGTGAAGCAAGCGTCGAAATGGGAAATAGCCACTAAAGGCGCTGTTAGGCCTAGTTGCACATTTGGAAAATAAATACATTGTATATGTTGGGTGAGACGTGTATTAGCTGTGAAGAAATTATTAGTAGAGTACTGTAGAGTTATCTGTCTAGGACTGTATTAAAGTTCATATGTTGTTATTCAACGTCAAGTCGTTCATATAGTTCCAGTAAATCAACTGTTCACATATCATCTTCTTACATATATGTGTGCGTGTTTAATGGATTTTTGAAAGAAATATGAATTTTAACCTATAAATATTCAATAGAAATCGTTTTCTAGAATCTTATCCAAAATAACAGCTTATTCTACCAAGTAGGTTTTGAGTTATGCTTAAAAACTGCACTAGGGGAGACTAGGGAGAGTTGATCCCTAGGGAGACTTGATCCCTAGGTCTAAAACCAGGGAAAAACTGCAATTAAGTCTCTGAAACCGGCGACAATAATAAAGTGATTCCTTATCAACAGATCTCATAACAGAATTTCATTCACCCATTTTTATATTTGTTGTAAGAAAGAAATATCTGATTTCTTACAATCAAACTTCTTTTTCAGTAGGTAGTTTATGTTTCTTATTTTTTGCTAAATATAACTAAATTACTTAAGTTATTGATATAATTTACTAACATTTCTTACTGCTCAAATGTCATTATTTAAATCCAATACAGTTTCTTTACTTTTGATTTAATAATTATTTTTTCAACACATGCACATTAGGGACACATGATCCCCTTTGTATGGGGAGACTATATCCTGGGGATCAAGTACCCCCAAAGTTAAGCTAAATTAATGTTAAATTTTATTAACCCCTACTCCTAATTGTGACTTTCAAGTCGCATTTAGACAATATCAATATTAATTAGACTATGGTTATCTTGGATTTAAAATCACTGGCATATATCCCTTAAACAGGAATATTTTTTCTAAATATGATTTTTCATCATCTTTCGTCACAGATCGACCATTAACCCCAACAAGCAATAATACAATTACACTTAAAACAAACATAGTGACTCCAGGAGACATATAAGCCTTCCCAAAAGTTTAATTACCCAAAACGGGAAAATAAAGGATCTTCAAACATTTTGACAAGCACACCAACTAAAAGACAGATTGAAGAAGAAATACAAGATCGCCAGCTGAATAAAAAACCTAAATCAAGAAAAACTCATTGCATCTCAAAAAAGAAAAGTAAAAACACTGAAAATGAAAGCCCCGAATATTCATAAAGTGAGAGCAGTTGTAGTGTTCATGATTCAACCAAGCCGGATTCACTTGATGAACATTCTGATGATGATTCAAATCATCGAAAATCCACAAAATTTGTCAATTGATGAAAGTGACTTTGTCATTGTGCGATTTCTAGGAAAGAAGAAAATTAGTCATTTCGAAAAATTGTAAAGAAGATTTCATCATCTGAATGCAAAATTAATTTTCTAAGAAAAAGAGGACTTAATTCCGACCAACTTATTTATCAAGAAAATGTTAACATTAGCCTTGTGGGCATTGACGAACCCTGTAATTGGGGAGACTTGATCCTTTTTTTCTTTTTTGGACAATAATTTATATTTATTTTAAAAATGGTTTTTCAAAAAAAAATACTACAACATTAAAGACACATGAGCCTTTAATAATAACTGGAAACATTTTTTTTTTAAATTGTTTTTTCCAAGTTAAAAATTAAAAACTGAAAAAGGGATCAAGTCTCCCAAGTCTCCCCTATATATCGCTGTTACCCGACTATTTTGCAACGATTACAAATGTACTTAACATTAGAAGTTCCAAACTTTCAAACCTTCATAATTCTTGAACTACTTGACCGCGCTACCCTGACTACCTTGACTTCACGCTTCATATTCTAAGATAAATACCAAAAAAGCCAAATATGACGTCAAAATTGTGTTCGTATTGAAAATTTCAGAGTTTCGTACAATTCCAGTATATAAACCACCATTTAGGCTTATATTTTTAACATAAAATAAAAAATATATAATTTCCAATCGATTGGCTTTTTCCGTTTTTTTTCTGTGACAATTTAGAGAATAAAGTTTATGGGGTAATTTATTCTATTAACCGACCATACCTGCCATCCGTTCATTGTAAAGACAATAAAGATTCAATTCAAAAACTTAACAACTCCCCAAAAAACGTAACCATTTTTGGCCTAAAATAGGGAAGATCGAATCACGATTGGGGCATGTAAATTTTGGAACAACTAAATGATTCAAGCGCTGTAATTTAAGTAATCGGTACTACTAGTAAATGACATATGACCTATTTCTTAGTGTAACATAAAATTCAGAACAGATTAGATTTTATTTTACTTTCATTGTTTGAACAGGGTTGTAGAAACTTTACTGTAATGGTTTTTGAATATTTTTTGAAGTAAAAAGATTAAAATATTTTTCAAAAGAAATATTTTTCAAACTTTTACACTACTATATATTTAATATTTCATACAAAATACTTAAGCTTAACACGAAGAAATTGTAAAACCAGAAGACACAAAGTGGGACAAGTTGGGGCACATAGTTATAGGGCAAGTTATACACAGCGTAAAATGCTTAAGATATGAAAATTAGTATTTTGAGTACCTAAAAGGCTATTAATATACAGTTATGAATAAATTATATGACAAGTAAAAGTTATTTAGTAAAAGGGACTCGATTGCGATAATTATGAATGCTTTCGTAAATATTTTAAATAAATAATTTCAATTTATTATTCAACTGCTAATGGGTTTTAATATCATAGATCACTGGATCAAATTCTTCTTTGCTGAATTATGTATATTAACTGAGTACATGACATGAAATCATTGTGTACCAATCTGGCTTTCTGTAAGGGGGCCCTGGGATAGCTGGTAAATTTCATTTAATTAATATTTTTCTACGGCAACTATTTAAGTTTTTTTAACTAAGAAAATGGATCAATTCATTGTTTTAAAATTGATTAAAAAAAATCAAGTGTACAAAAATACTTAATTAAAATTTGTACCAGCATTTCCCACTTGTCTAGACGTGCAAGAAATGATTTATATAGATAATATTATCGTTAATATTTATTTTTAGAATGTATATCAAAATCATGCTTCGATCAACATTAATTATACGTACCCATTCATAGCAGAGACACTTAAGTTAAAGATTCAATCCAACGTCTTAATAACTCTCCAAAAAAGGTCATAATAAAATTCCATCAATGACAACCCAGTTAATTTTCTTTCCACCTTTCAACTAAAAGAATAAGTGGTCTTTTCTTTTTGAAGTACCTTCTAATATGTGTTTCGCGCATGAATGCAGGTTTCTTCTTGAAATATGACTCAAGATGGTTCTCATGTCACTGGGAGTGATGAAAAGAAATATCGGAAACAAACAAAAAATCCCTGACTTTTTCTTTTTTTTATTTCTACAAATCAGTAAGAAAAGGGTTTTTTTTATTATTTAGGTAATATAAAATGTTTCTAGCTGTTTTTTTTTTTTTTTTTTTTTTTTTTTTGCAATAGACTTTGCCAAACGAAAATACAAAGAAAGAAGAAAACAAGTTGAAAATTGTACGTCAAACGTGACAAATGAGGTGCGTTTGTACTATAGCTAGTAATATAAATATTCAGATATTTTAATTTTTAATTTTTAATTCTGTGAAATGAGTTCTATCGTCTGCAGATTAATTTCTGTAATATAAAACAAGTATCTCGGGCTCTTGATCATTAAACCTCGGAAGCTCCTATAACAAAAAAGAACCAATTTTCTTAAAAAATTCAAATTTCTTAATATTTTTATTAATATCTCCTAAAGTTTTGATTCGATTTTAATAAAATTTGAAGTGATTCGACAAAATTCTGCAAAGATAATATATCTTAAATTTCAAACCATTCGGTTGGGTAGTTTTTGCGTTGTTATATGCGGACGGATGGACATACAGACGGACGGACCAGACGACGACAATAGGTGCTAGCGTACTTATATAATTACTAACGCACCTAAAAAGACAATTATTGAATCATATAATGTTATTTTGTTAACATAATCTATTATTTGATGTTTGAACAGAAAGCTTTGCATGTGTCTTCTTTTCATCCCATAAGGCTAAATTTAAATGTCATTCTACTAATACTTTCCAGCATAGAAGAGTGTCTATGACTGGAGTTTATCTGGCCGCCTGTCCATACCTAAATATAATTGGATTATAATGAGCATGGCATATGTTATTGAAAATTAACATAGGACATTCCTATTGAAACTGTGTGTATTAATATTGATAACTGAATTAATATTTAGTCTAATATGTAGTGTTTACAAAAATCTGTAGATAATACAAAGGCTGAACAAAAGAATTTGAGTACATTTCCGTCTCTTGGCGGAATGTGGTGAAGGGGAATTTTCAACTATGTTATTCGTTTTCTAACCGAACTGAATTTTAGAATGCAATGTAGTATATATAGAAATTTATAGATCACATACAGCACTACACAAAAAATTTCAACTGCCTTTTCGACTATGGGCGTTAATTTTTTTAATTTTATTTTCAAATGCGTTATGCGTTTTCGAAACCGTTTACCTAGTACCTTCTTTCAACTCATTAAATCAGAAGTTTGGTTACACTATTCTAAAATAGTTAAAAAGTGTTTCATAATCTATGCTTGCCGTTTGTTTCGTTTTAATATTTTTTTCTGATACCAAAATTTTTCAGTAAAAAGTGTTACGTTTGTAAAATTTTGCGGAGTCTCTTCGAACAGAAAGAAAATGGAAGCGCAATTTTTTGTAAAATATTATATATCGAAATATTATTATTATGATATATATTTTTTTCATTATGTATAGATAGATAGATACATATACAGGATGTATCTGAACTTTTGATCAGAACTATAAGGAGAATAAAACAAGTCAAGTCAAACAATTTTCTATAAGAAACCAGGTATTCAATCATCTGTATATACGCTAAGATACTTAGCGGTGAAAAAGCGATTAGTTCTCTTTTGCCGATGGCAACGCGTGGTTTGTATTCACTAATTTGCGAATATTAAGAAAAGTATTTGAGGTACGATTTAAAACTCACCACACATTGTACAAAATTTTTCTGCATCCGAAAATGCAATTTTTGTAAAAATCGGTAGGTAATTTTTCTTATTTTTTCAAAAAACTAGCTACTTTCTAAAAAAGAATGAAAATAAAGTGCGAAGGCAAACCTAAAAACGCGCCATTTTGTTATTAATTAAAACATTAATTCCATTGTTTTACCTTATGCAGTTTATTCTCATTGTTGTCCGCATCGTTATGGCGTCAATGTTACTGATGCACATATTTGTGATTTATAATATAGATTTAATAATAATAAATAAATAGTAATAACAAATAAACAATAACAATAATTAATAATAAATTAATAACGTAATATTATTGGGTGGAGATATCGATCAAGCCAGCCCATAAACTGAAATTAAGGCCCGGAGCTATCATAATGTTAAGAAATTTAGTACCTTCTAAAAGTCTGTGCAATGGTACAAGACTTATAGTTACTAACATGCAGACTAATGTTATAGAAGAAATAAAATGTATTCCAATATTAATGAAACTTCTCTCACTCCTGGAATGCCACTTATACCATCACACTGATACGCCTTTTACATGTATACGTATACAATTTCCTATCCGATTAGCTTTTTCAATTACTATAAATAATGCCCAGGGTCAAACTTTTGAAAAAGTTTGCTTATATTTGTCAACACCAGTTTTTAGCTGTGGTCAGTTGTATGTGGGTATTTCCAAAGTTAGATCTTTTGATTCAGTTTCTGTAGTATCTCCGAGCCCTGAAATTTTCAATTGTGTATGTAAAGAAATTTTCGATGCTGAAAATTATTAAAAAGATAAAAAAATATTTTGATAATTTTGAATGGTGTAGGTACTTTCAATATAATATGCATACATTTTTTGTAATTTTAAAGAATATCCAATAACTAATGTGTGCATGCAAAGGTTTTTATATGCATGATGCGGAAAAAATACCTCTGTTTTCCTATTTCTAAATGGTGTCCATATCTTATGATGTGTATATATATATAATATTTCAAAGTGCCCAGTCCTAAGTGGAGAAGATTTAATGCATAGTATTTATTCTTATAATGCGAAATTCGTGTATTCTAATATGCATATATTGAAACGAATAGACTTTAGAGCGCGGAATCGGCTAGTACAAAGTGTATCGTACCAATCAAACATCAGGTCATCGTTCATGACTGAAACAATAATGAAGATATTTTAGCGAAATCGCCAACAGACTTTCTTTGCTTTCTGTAAAATGAGATGAAATCACAATAAATGCTAGAAATAACAATTATCTACGTCCAAACAACACTGTTTCAGAACAATTCAAAATTAAGTATGTAGTTGTCAGTGCATGCGATGTCACTGACCAAATTACAAAGCAATTCTAGCGTTTTCCTTGATGCAATGACATTTTGAAGAAATAAACTTTTTTCTGTTGCAGATTTCATTCGAATATTTTCATTACTGTTACAGTTATGATTAAAAATCCAGGTCTGGTTCTATTTGTGATTAAAAATCCGTACCATTAGTTCAGATACACCCTGTATATTTGAGGAGTTGGATTCTTATGGTAAAGAATACGAAATATTTAATTGTAATGAAATTGTTCTCAAACAACACTGTTTCAGAACAATTCAAAATTAAGTATGTAGTTGTCAGTGCATGCGATGTCATTGACCAAATTACAAAGCAATACTAGTGTTTTGCTTGATGCAATAACATTTTGTAGAAATATTTTTTTTCTGTTGCAGATTTCATTCAAATATTTTAATTACTGTTGTAGTTATGATTAAAATCTAGGTCTGGTTCTATTTGTGATTAAAAACCCATACCATTAGTTCAGATACACGAAAAGAATACGAAATATTTAATTGTAATGAAATTGTTCTCAAACAACACTGTTTCAGAACAATTCAAAATTAAGTTTGTAGTTGTTAGTGCCTTTGATGTCTGACCAAATTACAAAGCAATCCTAGCGTTTTCCTTGATGAAATGACATTTTGTAGAAATAATTTTTTTTCTGTAGCAGATTTCATTCGAATATCTTCATTACTGGTAAAGTTATGATTAAAAATTCAGGTCTGGTTTCATTCGTGATTAAAAAACCGGACCATTAATTCAGATATACCCTGTATATTTGAGGAATTAGATTCCTATGGTAAATAATACGAATATTTAATTGTATTGATGTAAATTGCTTGGTAGAATTTTATTTGTTAATCTAAGTGATTGAACATTTAGAGAGATAATTGAATTTTTTATTCATTTCGCTTTGTAATGATTCCATTCGGAGAATTGTCGTTTTTTAAAGATAAAAATACTGTTGCTTTAGCAATTTATTAAACCATTTAGAATTAATGTTTAAAGAATTAAAATTAAATTAATGTCTAATCAAATTTATCTTTCTCAGTTTAATAAAAAAGCAGAATGGAATGAAAACTCACGATTTTGGTGGAACTTTAATTTTTTTTTTACTAATTCATAGTGAATACGTAAACGAAAATTAAATATTATTCATGAAAAAAAGTGTTAAAGTATTTGAAGCTAATTCGATTCATAAGTAGTAATCATTTAATAGAAAAGTATTTACAGTACAAAGGAATTTAATTTTTTTATTCATTTATTCACACAAGGCTTACAGTCCCATGTACAAATTAACCATAACTATAACAAAATAAGGCACCAAGCAATAGATAGTTTTGATAATTTTTTTTTTCTAAAAATATTTCCAAATGAGTAGCTATTAATTTTTTGGAGAAAAAGCGTCGTTACCCAAAATTATATTACGCCCTGATTATGGAAGTTACCACAATTTATATGCATTTTTTCATCAAGTTTTAATTTTATCAGAATTTTTAATAACAAAAATTATTCCAAAAGCAATACATTAAAGTTCTGAATAAAATGTATTTTTCATTTAAGATTCACGATACTTACTTTACTTGTAATCACTTCATAAAGATTTTGTTTTGTTTTGTTTTAAAATATACATTTTTCATGCGACTACACAGGCCAGAATAGAATCCAGATCATGGAAAAGAAAGAGTCAACCCCATTGTAGAAAACAAATTTAAATGTGGCAAGTCAGTTAAACACATTATTAACTCGGCCTCGTCTGCAGATTTTACTGACGGAGCAGCGAGGAAAGGCATAACTTTTTAAATAAAAACTAAAAAAATATCTCTTAATCTTAATCCTTCTGGCACGCATGAGTCAACTAAAGAGTTTTCTTGTATTCTTTGTTATTTTCTTTTTATTCTATCTTCCGCTTAAATTTGTGTAATTTGTGTAATTTGTGTACAACAATATACTTTACACATTGCATTTTAATTAGCTCCAAGAGCTATAGAAGTTATTTGGCGTGGAGTGTACAGACAAAATATATAACTTTTTTTTTTGAGTGCATACTTGAATTTGTGTAAAAAGAAAAGGGTCGTTGATAGTACTTAAAAAGACTGAAAGACCAAAATTATTGTCATAAAAATATAAGTCGCAATCCACTTATTTAAAAATTACTTTGTAATAATGCATGATGTTTTCTATATATTTTTTTTTATTAAAAACTACATAAATCGAAAAAGTTAACCAATAATTAATACAATTAATGTAAACAAATTTTCATTTACTTCTTGTCTTGCCAAATGAGATTCGTATGATAAAAAATACATTTATCTATCAGTGTACTTCTTTTAATGTGTTCTTTTAAAGTTTATGTTTCATCACTCGGCTCTATGATGAATTAATATTTTTGTACCAAATTAAATTCGCTATCTAAAACCTCTTATTTTGTAACTGTCTATATCTTCATGTCATCCCTTTTAAAGTTTCAAACTTAAATCAAAAGCAAGGTTTGTATTTTTTTGATAATAAGTCCCTTGTAACAGCAGTATGATGCCAAAGGGAAAGAAGCTGACATAATGGATCCAACGTTTTCTCACTTTTGGCGCTTTTCCTCGTGGGAATAGGCAATACTTGGAAAACTGACAAGACTTTTCAATTTGAAAAGAGGGGCTGCTACAGCTGTAAGGATCAATTTACCCGAAAAGCAGTTCACCTATTTTGTCTTCACTTTATATATGAAGCCATAAATATATTTCCTACATTAGCTCTTGGTTTTCTACATCTACTTCAAACTGTGAAATGAGCGAAAAAGTTATGCTTTTAAAATATTTCTTCGTTACGAGATAAATATATTTAAATGCTCAATATTCTGTATGCTTCTTAATAATCAACGCACATTATCCTTTAATTTTAAAAACACTTAATTGCTATATTGATACAGCGATATAAATGAACTTTAAAATAAAGAAAAACTACTTCTCTCTAGGAATTATTTATTAATTTTTCAATATTTATCTAATTTCCCAGATAAACATGGAAATTGGTAGCAATTAATTTTATAGTACGACTCTTTGCATTTTTAAATAAAAATAAATAATGACATTTTAAAATCATTTACTAAAACGAACAAAAAGGGTAATGTAGTTATGTAAAGTGATATTTGTACAATACATTCTGTTACTAAATCATGTAATCATGAGCTTATCTTCCATTCAATGTTATTTTATTTTTATGTATATTTGTAAAAAGATAAAAATCAATGTGCAATAAAAGGTAATGAGCATTAAAAATATTTAATTTAAAGAAACTTTGAAATTTCAGAGTAAACCCGATTTTCTTCTTTCATTTTTTAACAGCCCATTTTAAATTTAAATTCAAACACTTACATATCATGACATTTAGCAGAAAAATATTTGTATTTTTAGTTCCTAAACATCAAATACTTTCAAGTTCACTTTATTAAATTTTATTTTCACTTTATTCACTTTATTAAATTTTTTGCCTTCTCATATTATTTTGTTTCTATTACTTTATAAACTAGTCGTTGGGGGCCACCGTAATACTTACCCATCATGGATATGCATAATGTAAAATATTAAAATAAAAATGTGTAAACTACTTATAAAATGCATTGCAATTCAAATAAAATCGTGGCTTGATGACGTCACAAACTTTAAAGGCTCGATTACTGAATTGCTTGAAAGAGGTTTTTCCTTATAACTCCAAAAATAATAATCCTATTAACTAGCGGTTTATTGCATATGATTAGGCGTCAAATTTCTAATTAAAATATATCTTTGAAGTGAAATTTGGATGAAATACAGGGTCATGAAAAATCGAAGAGTGTGGAAAACAGGATTCCAAATATCTCGGCAACTAATTATCCGATCGACTTCATGCTTTATTCAAAATTTATGTTTTTTTATTGTCTTTTATATTCATTTCTTAAAATATACAATTTCGAAAATTTTTATATACCTTTCATCAGAACGAATATTTCGAGAGTCCGAAAAAAATTGTTCCGGTTAATCGAGGTTATTGAAATGAAATAGGCTTCTTCCCATTATTACATACTAAGTACATACCAAATTGCAAGTCTCTATCTCAATTTTTTCGGGAGATAGAGCGTTTACAGACACACACACACACAGACACACAGACACACAGACGGACGGCAAAAAATTTTTTCTAAAAATATGTTTTTCGAAATCTCCAGTGTCTGAAACGTGTAAATCCGTCAAAAAAAAATTTTCGATTTTCAAAACGATTACAAGACTTACCCTATACTACGTATGATGGGTAAGTAATAAGAAACTTCAATAGATATACACTGCTCAAAACAATTAAAGGATATTGCAGTTTTAGGTGGATTTTGTATCTGGGAAACTTTTTAGCTGATTGATACATGGTCGACAGACATAGTAGGTTATATGAGAATAAATTACACATGTTTGGCAGAAAAAAATGCATTTTATTGCGCATTTGTGTACAAAAGGAAAAAAACACAATTTGTGCATATGAGAAAAAAAGAATAAGAAAAGGTGTTTTCTTCAAAGAAAATCATTTTCAGTAGGGGTATGGTTTCCACGGGCGGACAGCAACGTTGAACACCTTTGAGGCATGGACTCAATGAGGCTATTAATGACGAGTTGGGGTATTCTGCCCCACTCTTCCAGAAGAGCTCTTTCCAGTTCTTGGAGAGTTTGTGGGGGTTGTTGGCGGCCAGAAACTCGTCTTCCTAGAGCGTCCCAAACGTGCTCGATTGGATTCATGTCTGGAGAACACGCTTGCCATTCCATTCGAACGATTCCTTCCTCGAAAAGGAAATCCTCCACCAGGTTTGCACGATGTGGCCTGCAGTTATCGTCCATTAAAATGAAGTTATCTCCGATTGCTGCAGCGTAAGGGACTACAATAGGTCTGAGGATCTCATCCCTATATCGGCGACCAGTCAGAGCTCCATCTCGAATGATGTAGAGGTCAGTGCGCCCGTCAATGGAGATGCCACCATACACCAACACTCCTCCACCGCCAAATCTGACACTTTCGTGCACAAACGCAGGATTATTCCTACTGCCACGGTTCCTCCAGATGAAAATACGCCTATTATCCGGATGCACAGAAAAACGGGACTCGTCAGAAAACAGAATATTGCTCAATTCATTTCTCCTCCAGTTGACATGCTCGGTTGCCCATTCCCTGCGGTCGCGACGATGCCTTGATGTTAATCTAACACATACCATCGGTCGGCGAGCATACAGACCTACAGCATGGAGCCGGTTTCGGACAGTCTGAGTTGAAATCGTGGTGCCTGTAGCCGAGATAAATACCGATCTTCATTGGGCGTTGTTGCCCGTCTACGACCTTGCCCTGGTCTTCGGCCTGCACATCCACTCTCCAAAAAACGGTTCCAGATCCTGGAAATGACACTTTGTGACACTCCAATGGCTTGCGCTACTTCGGCTTGAGTTTGGCCCCCTTCTAACCTACCAACAATTATCCAAGCTTCTGAATCTGTCAAATGACTTCGCTGAGACATCGTACTCATTGAAACAAAGCAATCACTGAATGCCGATCATCCTTGTCTTCATTCTCTTTTATCCAGTTGAAAGTCAAATTTCATTCGCTGCCGCTGAAGCGACGTTTTTGACGTCGAACTCAAAATTTGCATACTCCACAATTTGAAAACCAGAAAAATTTGCATTTGTGATTCTCTTCTTGTATTTTCGGCAAAAAAAATTCGTTTATATCTTTATTTTATATAAAACTTCAAATATCCTTTAATTGTTTTGAGCAGTGTATTTTATTCTTTTATTTTTTTAGGGGGGCGATGTAGGGAACGAAGTCTGGCCGACAAATAGTAGCATATACCTGACAATTTTTGTGTCCTTAACATGCGTGTATAGTTTCAACCACAACAGATACCGGCTTCGTCGTCATTTTCTGACCACTGAATCTTTCAACATGTTGTTGTTAAACCAGTTAGTAAACTTTCACATGAAATCAGCTGAATTATAGATTGAATTTCACAATCTTTGCACGATTTCTGAGATAATTTAACAATCTTTTAGAATGTATATTGAATCTTTCTGTGTTTTTAACTCTGTGTTTGAAAGTAAAATACATGTGAAAAACAGAAATCCCCTATTAAGGCCAGACAGTATACAGCCTGGTCTTATTAAAATACACTCTATTTCCATCGTATATTATCATTACCAAACCTAATTAAACATTTTCTGTGTATATAATATTTGTACTATGGAATATATCAAATCGCTGGAAAATAGAGCTAAATAGGATAAAGGGCAAATAGAATCAGCACTTTCGGCTGTTCGTAACGGCATGTCAATAAATAAAGAATCCACAGAATATTGTATAACAAAAATAATTCTTTATTTTGTTCTATTTTAGTTTAATACCTGCAAAATATCCGTTAAATAAAGTTAAATCATGTTGTTAGAAAATTATGACCTTATTTAAAACGCATACTTCTCTAATGAAGCCACTTTAAAGTGTCTTTCGTTTTGAAAACTCCTGGCCACAATTCAACAGCGACAAAATAATGCATGATTTAATATTGTAACTTTTTTAATTAATATTATATCCAACAACATTTACAGTTTAATACCTACTATTATTATTAATAACTTCAAAGCCCGTGCAATTATGGAATATTCTCATTTGTTTTTGAAAATGACTCGAGTAAGTCGAAACATGTCAAACAACCTAATAAAAGTTATTTTAATTTGTATTATGTTATTCATTTACACCTTTTAGCACTTAAAAGATATAAAAACATTTACAGTGTTAACCCTGAAATAATGCAATTTATCGTGATCTGAAGCTTTGACATCATCTTATTTGGTACAGGGACTTTATATTCATTCCATATTATTTCATGATTTATAAATATTACAATTTTATACATAATAATTTAAAAACACATATTTTTACCATGCTTGCACAGATAAAAAGAGATTGATATGTTATAATGGCTTTATATGAATTACTTTTTTCAACACAGAAGTTTTTGAAAATTTAATGATCTTCATTTATTTTTTTCCTATTAAAAGATCTTTAATTAGTACTTTAAAAGAAGTTGGAAACATAAAATCGAAAAATAGAAGCTTTGAGTTTTCTCAAGATATATATGCTTAAAGTGATAAAACAGTATACGAAAAGGCTTAAAAAAAACTTTTTAATATAAAGATGGACATGTTTCGAACGTACAAACGGCAACATTTTCAAGATTAAAATGATAAATAAACTATTATCACAAAAAATTTTGAAAAAAAATAAACATCATAAACATAAACCACGAGATCTCCTGCATAATAACAGCAGGTGCTTAAAAATGGTCAACTGTAAATGTGAAAATTAAGATTTTCGTATTGCTATTTTAATTTAATTTACAGTTGACCATTTTTAAGCACCTGCTGTTATTATAAATGTGATCTCGTGATTTATGTTTGTGATGTTTGTTTTTAAAAAAATTTGCGAGAATAGCTTATTTATCATTTTGATCTTTTTAATGTCGCTGTCTGTGCGTTCGAAATGTGTCGATCTTTATATTAAAAAATGTATAAGGGTTTTTGTATTCTTTATCATCGTAAGCATATATATTTTTAGTTTAATGATAATGAGTGATTGTCTTATATAATTTGAGTTTTCTATTAAACTTACAGAAATACAATCCATAATTTTTGTATTTTATACGTTTAAGCAATTTATGACAAATAATGAAAAGACGCGCAGAAGTGTTTATAATGCGCACCCTGTTTTTGATAGGAAAAAACGAAATTAATTGTATCTCTTATATAATGCACACCATGCTATTTTAATAGCCCAATATAAGGATTTTAAAAAATAAAGTATTCCTTAATGTAGAAATAATGAAGCAATTTTCTTTCTCAAACATAAATTATCGTATTCACTCTCGTATATGTCGCCACTTTATATTAAAAATACCATAAAAGTAAAATTTTTGCAATGTGTACATCGGCGGGAACATCACGGTGTGTACATCTTACATTGATTTTTTTAAAAATTTATTAATACCGTATATTTGCTTATAATACAGTAAACGCTCGTTTTTTCGAACCACTTTTCTACGAAATTCATGATTTTATGAACCAGTGGATGGCTTCAAATACACTCCCATAGATACAATGGAATTAAAAATGTCTTATAGAACAGTTTTTCTTAACGCATTTTTTCTAGCCTTATAAACATTTCTCAAGTTCCATTAAAATGCTTGATGTAAATCGTTTTGTAAGAATGGTCGTCGTAAATCCTATAAAATCATCCACTCAATACTAATGTATTCTGCAATCAAATGAAAATCATGAAATTCGAGCATTAGAGTTGTAAATGATGTTCATTTCTACAATCTTCTATGATGATATTTGTATGGTACATTTAACAATTCAGAAAAAAATGCAGCAATTTCATAGAGCATTGATACATCTAAATGTTAATTTTTTGGGAAATTGTCACAAAGTTTAATATAACTCATGTAATAACAAATTAAACCAATGAAATTTATTTAAAACATAACTACTAAAAAATATATGTTAAAAAGTTCTTTAAATATATTACGTATATTAATAACTAGGGAAGATATTATAAGTGTAATTAGCTGACCCACCCGTCGTTGCCGGGCACGTGATAATAAATAAAAAAAACATCAAATTTTATTATTTCATATCTTTAAGGGGACAGATCATCTTTAAAATGGTCAAAAATTCAGTTTCAAGGTTTTGATGTTAGTAAATAGTGCATTTTATTCTGAGTAAGAAAGGTACCAATGTTTTTAAGATGCGATAATTATTGACGAAGATATAAAGTAAAACGCAATCGTCATTCTTGGTTTTTGAATGGAGAGTGAAAACTTTAAATGCATTTAATTCACAATAATGATTTTCAAACTTGCGCGCACTATTTCTCCAAAAATAATTTAGATAGAACCTCATAATTTTTCGAACTTATTAATGTTGTAACAATGAACAAAATGAGCTAGAATCTTTTAATTTGGTCCATAAATTAAAAAATAATTAACTGTAATTCATCGAAAAGCGCATTCAAAATGCGTTTTTAATTTAATTACAGTTAATTATTTTTTAATTTATTGATCAAATTAAAAGATTCTAGTTCATTTTGTTCATTGTTGCAACATTAATAAGTTTGAAAAATTTTGAGGTTCTATCTAAATTATTTTTGGAGAAATGCTCTCCTATTCTCCAGTCAGTAAAATCTCTTTTTGCGAATTCAGTTTAAATCATCGGAACTTACGATCCAGGTCAAATAAACTTTGTTATTTTGAGGCAGCAGTGGGGCATACATTTCAAGAAGTAACAATAAAGATAATGTCATACAACACATAGAAATTGGAATCTGGTGGAGACTAACCGTCTCCTCTCTCTTTTTTTACTTCAGTGATCATGATGATGTTAAGGGAAGGTAAGACCATTGTTATTAAAGTGTTAATGGCTTTAATTTAAAAGAGTTATTTTTCTTCTCCTAATTTTATTTGATCTGGAAAACTGGATCAGTAAAGCCCCGTTAGTCGAGAGACAGATTGGACTACCTTTAGTTAGGGAAACGTTTTTAGCTGTTTCACAAAGGAAGAAAGGCATGTGTTTATTTGTTGAGGGGAAAGAAAATATTTTAAAGGGCGTTAATGATCAATATTAAGCAAGACACAATTTCCACAGACATATGGAATTCCAAAAAACAGTTTACCGACAATTTTAAAAGCATCAGGAAAAATACTTAGAGCTAAAAATAGAAATGTTAAAGTGCACCCTATCTAAAATATTTTCGAGAATCAAGACATCCAATTTTGTATGAAAAGCTTAAGCATTTCAGCTGTTGGAAATGTGGTTAAAGTAAATTTGCATGTACTTGTCAACAAATTAAAGATCAAAGATACCAAGATGTCGGATGGTTATTTCAGAAGTTTAAATTTTGGAATGGCTTGAATTTCAAAAAACTGTGCTGTGAAACTGGAGCAGCATATACGTCATCAGGAAATGAATGTAATGAAAAAAAGCTGAAATGTTTCCTTTCTGAATATGCTGCAAAGATTTCGAGAGAAAACATAAGCTTTCAACGAAGGTAAATGCGTTGGAGGGACGAAAGCTAAACAGAGACTTGATGACAGTTAATGAAAAATGCCTCTGCCCTTTATTGGAAAGTATCTGAAGCATATGTGTTTTATAAAATATTCCGAAAATTCCCAAAATGTTCAGAATCCACTCTGCTGAATACTTTGCTAAGGCTTGAATGAGTAACGATATTTACGAAATTTAAAACATGAAACCATTTTTTAGCATATTTACGAAACATTTTTTAGAGATATAGAAATAGCTTTTTCAGTGGTGAAGACCAAAGTTCTTTTAGTCGTGGAAAAGTGTACTGTACATAACTGTCTCTGGTTTTCAGGTAATCTGTGTGTAGAACCTCTCATCGAATGGAACTTCATTTGTAAAGCCTATGAATCAGAACATAATAAAACATTTCAAACCAAAATATAAAAGAGGGCTTTTACAAAGAGCAATCTTTAATGTGGAACGGGAAGCGTCTGACGAGATTGATATTTGGCGCAATGCATTTCTCAATCAGTGCATGGAAGGGTATATATGAAACGACTATTTATACTGACTTTCCGCAAGCAGGCTTTATTAAAGAAAAAAATACCAGAAAATTTTCCTGACAGTACATTTCACGTCTTCAGTGAAGATGGGTTACATATACACGAATTTCGCCGTTTCATCTCATAGCTGCCAGAAATTTTATACCAGGACATTTTAAATGTGCATTTTACAATCATATGCATTGGGTAAATACTGGATGATGCAATTATCAACAAGGTTATCAATGAGAGTGAGATAGAACTTTCAGTTCCTGAGGAAAAGAAAATGTAGTAACTCTAAGATCAAACTTGAGACAACCGGCTGAATACCTGTCAGGGATTAGACTTTTTTTTTAGGTCAGTAATAATTGTAAAATTCTTGTAAATATAGAGAAAATTGAGTCATAGATTATTCAACATGACAAAAAATTTTTAAAACAGACAAAAATAAGTAATTACTTTTATGCCTAATGTTTTAATAAAGGTACGCACGTTCGAAAAAATTTTCTTGCTTGTTTAGTAGCATGTAGTATATCATTTATTAAGTAGTAATAACTCAGAAAGATTTCCAATATATTTAAAAGCCCTTAATAGTATTCATAATATGTCTCGGAAACATTACAATATATAATGGTAATAAACTTCGATGCCTTTCTAAATTACGAATTCTCCATTTAACAAACTATTTTCATAGTCCCTTCGACTTCGTAAAAACGAGCGTCTAATGTGCACGGAGTGTCTCACGAGGGAGTGCAATTATTTCACATATTAAGCAACTTGAAAAAAAAGAAGCTTCTGTTTTTAGTCGTTATGTATGGGTGTTTGTATATATACCCACCATTTTCTCAACTAACTCTTAACAGCTTTGAATTTAACTTTTACAGTATAATTCTCGTACATTAGGGAATGTTTTAAGTTAAAAAGACTTATCGTACAGTCTATGTATTTTTTACAAGAATACATTAAATATTTTAATATATGACTGACTACTGTTTTTTAAACGTCCGCGATGATCAATAAATCGGCTTTATAAATGTGAGGGAGGTGACATACAAGAAAGAAAATTTGATTTGTCTAAATGAATATGGAACAAATTTTAACGAGCCTTCTATTACTAGCAAACTAATGTTTGTTGACTTGTCTCACCCGTTTAAAATAACTTGTCCAGGCGAGAATTGCCGCGTTCTGTAATGTGGGTTGCAACTGTTTGGACAAAAACTTCTAATTTGAGCATGCACCATGTGCATATGCTACCACTGTTTAATTTATAAAAGAACTCAAGGGACGAGTGTTTGGACAAAAACTTCCAATTTGAGCATGCACCATGTGCATATGCTACCAGTCTTTAATTTATAAAAACACTCAAGTGATAAGTGCTTGGACTGAAACTTCCAATTTGAGCATGCACCACGTGCATATATTACCACACTTTAATTTATAAAAGCACTCAAGTGACAACAAGATAAATTGAATATGGTTGTCATAAATATACTCTCTTGTACCAAACCACTCTCGCTGAAATATGACAATAAACAAATGAAAAAGAGCAATATTAATAACGTCAGTTTTTTTTTTTTTTCGTATAGTTAAAAAAAAAAACATGCGTTTATTTTTTTGTTTTAAAATAATTTGTTTTACCCACTAACTTTATATTAGCAAAATTATATCGGGAAATTCACATGGAATACCCAATGGATTAGAGAAGCATGTGTAGTTTTATATACACTGTTCAAAATTTGCAGCAAACTGTCCAGTCATTTGACCGTTTTTGTAGAAAATGGTTACTTAACCGTAATTTAACTACATTCTGACCATAAAATGAGTAATAATACGGTCAGAATATAGTTAAATTATGGTTATGTAACCGTTTTCCACAAAAATGGTCAAATGACTGGACAGTTTGCTGCCAATTTTTAACAGTGTAGTTCTTGGGAATATTACATATGTAATGATAATGCCATTTTTTACTCCTAACACTTAGATGAAAAGAAAATCTGCCCGTTACATACAAGTAAATACGGTATCTATATATTTAAAGCGAAAAGCGCATTCTGTCGAATTCAAAGTCTCTTTGTCACACGAAATTCGTCTCATTGCGCATGCTTCAACTTTTTTTGAAGGTTTCTCTCCTCGGAAATGGGAAACGTGTTTAGCTTTACCTGTTTAGCCTAGAGGGATTAAAAAGGGTTGATTGAAAACGGATTGTGTAATATGGTCATTGCGTTAGAAGCTTTTTTCTTTTAAAGAACTCATGTTTTCACTACTAAATATGCATATTCTTTCGCAAAATTTAAAGAGAGCTTGGATACAGTTATATTTATAACCGACTGAAATTTCAGAGAGTTCGGAAGATGAGAACTATTTTTTTAATTACTATGTTAGCCGACCCGAAAACAAAAAAAAAAAGAGAGAAGAAAACATTTCTTTTATAACTAGATAAGAATATTTTTTCATGAAAATTTTACACGAGCTGTAAAACTGTTTTATTTCTAACCAATAAAGATTTCAAAGAGTTCGGACAAAAATAACTTTTTATTTTAAAACTATGAAACGACCCTACGTGAAAAAAACAAGAAAATGAGCACTTTTATCACTAAACATCAATATTTTTAAAGGAAATTTTCATTTTAAAATATAATTTCATGCAAAATCGTGTTAAGGAGACAGGTCACCTTTAAAATGGTCAAAAATTCAATTTCAAGATTTTGATGTCAGTAAATAGTGCATTTTATTCTGAGTAAAAAGGTACCAATGTTTTTCAGAGGCGATAATTATTGACGAAGAAATAAAGTAAAACGCAATCGTCATTCTTTGTTTTTGAATGGGGAGTGAAAACTTTAAATCCATTTAATTCACAACAATGATTTTCAAATTGCGCGCATGATTTCTCCAAAAATAATTTAGATAGAACCTCAAAATTTTTCAAACTTATTAATGTTGCAACAATGAACAAAATGAACTAGAATCTTTTAATTTGATCAATAAATTAAAAAATAATTAACTGTAATTAAATTAAAAACGCATTTTGAATGCGCTTTTCGATGAATTACAGTTAATTATTTTTTAATTTATGGACCAAATTAAAAGATTCTAGCTCATTTTGTTCATTGTTACAACATTAATAAGTTCGAAAAATTATGAGGTTCTATCTAAATTATTTTTGGAGAAATAGTGCGCGCAAGTTTGAAAATCATTATTGTGAATTAAATGCATTTAAAGTTTTCACTCTCCATTCAAAAACCAAGAATGACGATTGCGTTTTACTTTATATCTTCGTCAATAATTATCGCATCTTAAAAACATTGGTACCTTTCTTACTCAGAATAAAATGCACTATTTACTAACATCAAAACCTTGAAACTGAATTTTTGACCATTTTAAAGATGATCTGTCCCCTTAAAGATATGAAATAATAAAATTTGATGTTTTTTTAATTTATTATCACGTGCCCGGCAACGACGGGTGGGTCAGCTAATTACACTTATAATATCTTCCCTAGTTATTAATATACGTAATATATTTAAAGAACTTTTTAACATATATTTTTTAGTAGTTATGTTTTAAATAAATTTCATTGGTTTAATTTGTTATTACATGAGTTATATTAAACTTTGTGACAATTTCCCAAAAAATTAACATTTAGATGTATCAATGCTCTATGAAATTGCTGCATTTTTTTCTGAATTGTTAAATGTACCATACAAATATCATCATAGAAGATTGTAGAAATGAACATCATTTACAACTCTAATGCTCGAATTTCATGATTTTCATTTGATTGCAGAATACATTAGTATTGAGTGGATGATTTTATAGGATTTACGACGACCATTCTTACAAAACGATTTACATCAAGCATTTTAATGGAACTTGAGAAATGTTTATAAGGCTAGAAAAAATGCGTTAAGAAAAACTGTTCTATAAGACATTTTTAATTGCAAATCATAAAGATTTTTAGGAAGTTTTATTTTTAAATAATAAAAATGTCATTATACTTCAAACGACAAACCTTTTTTTTTTCAAACTAAAATGCACAAAACTGTTCATTTCAGTTTTGAAAAGAAACTGTTCAGCTTTAATTTAATATAAAAAATCTATATTATACTGTAAAACATTAACAAACTTTTCAATAATAATTAGACTAGAATTTATTGACAGCAACATTTTAAAAGGTGAATGTGTTCTTTTAAAGGTAGCCTTCTCATATATGATTGAAATAAATGATAGTTTAGAAAATATCCCACTAGTTAAAAAAATGCATTTTTTTTTAATTTTCCGACAATATATATATTTTTTTCTTATTTAATTATAGAAAGAGAGTTTTAGAAATCAAAAGTATTTGGGTTTAACTTTTACTACTTCGATATAACAGAGAAAACTTTGTTTCAAAGAAATTTCTGTGAAAGTGTTAATAAAGATGATGATTATGATAATCAAGATCATGATGATGAGGACAATATTATTAATAGCTACTCTATTACATTTTATTGCATTAATTCATGTTCTAAAAATATGTTGAAGTAGTTTTTCGAATTTTTAGCAAGGGTTTTATTTACTTTTTCATTCATTTACACAAAAATAGTTAGGAAGTCTAACATTTTGTAGTTTATTATTTAAAATTTAGACATAACAGAGAAAAGTTTTATTCGAGTTTATTAATAAAATTATTATTATTATTATTATTATTATTATTATTATTATTATTATTATTGCTATCAATTTTATTGTTATTATTACTATTGTCATTATTATTATTATTAGTAGTAGTATTTTTAGTGGTAGTGGTAGTAGTTGTAACAGAACCTGAATATTCCGTACAAAAAAAAAAGATTAATTACCTTACAAATAACAGCTTTTGAAAACAAATTGCGATTACAAATGAATTTACTTGTAGGTATGGTTTGTATATTTAAGTAGCTCGAGCTTAATAGTACGATTTTTCTTAACTTAGAATATTGTATTAAATTAACTGTATGTGTATCAAAGAATGTGTAGCATGATGGCAAGATATATTAATCTTAAAATGTTTCATGTTACACTGCTGTGTAATGTGTGTGTAAATATGTATTCTTGAAATACAATAAAAACAACAGAAATAATCTTGCAACACCATCTTAATAAATAAAAAGGTTATTATTTAAAAAAATAGATGTAAGATAATATTTCCATTCGTGTGTTCCAAAATTTGTTCATGTCACTTTATAAGTTATGTCATTCAAATAAATATGAATTGAACAGACGAAAATAGTTATTTTAAATGAATTAAAGACAACATTCTATTCATAATAAATATATCCATAATTATCTCCAACTCCTTTAAGATTTCTCAGAAATATTGCAAACATTAATTTAAGGTGTGGCTGAAAATGTGATTAGTGATCAGTTTAAAAATAAGTAAAACTAATAATAGAAAAAGATTTATGTGCAAAGTATTTCGTATATACCTTGACATTAACCCTTGTAATATTTTATCTCCCCATTAAGGTACATCATTTTGACACAGTAGAAAAAACTCAGGAAGCTGTTGCAAGAGGTTTGCAGAGCATTTCGATAGAAAAGTTGAACAATATTATAAACTGTTGAAGATTGCTCCGAAATATTTCGAGTATTATTTTAATATATGGCTGAAAATGCGATTAGTGATCAGTTAAACAATAATAGAAAAACATGGTGCATATTTCGTACATCCCTGACGCGGATCCTTGTGATTGTTTTATGTTCCCATTGAGGTACATTATTTTGACGCCGAAGAAAAAAGCCAGGAAGCTGTCACACGAGGTCTCCAGATCATCTCGGCAGAAAAGTAAAATAATATTATGAATAATATGAAAATGTTGCATACACCAAAGGTCTTGTTTCGAAAAATATTAAAGATGCTTAAATAATGCATAAATAAATTGACCAAAAATTAGAGACACCTCTTATTTGAAAGTAAACCAGTCCGACAGCGACGTAGAATGACGTAATAACGCAGAGTTGCTTATATAAGGAACTCTCAGCTTTGTACGACGTATTTAGCACGGCAGTTACTGTAAAGGTGCGTAAGACGAAAGATTTAAGCGACTTTGAAAAAGGGATGGTCTTCGGGGCAAGAATAGCTGGTGCCAGCATACCTGAAAGGACGACTGCTTTAGTATTTTCTCGCCCAACAGTATCTTGGGTGTTTAGAGTGTGGCAGTTGAAAAAAAGAACAACTTCAAGCAATAAGGACCGTTCTGGTCGAAAAAGGCTGGTAAAGGAGAGAGGTGAAAGGCGAGTAGCTCGCATAGTCCGCAGCAACAGAAGGGCAATAACATGACAAATTACGGCTGAAATAAATGCAGGTGCACCACAAAGCATATACTTTCCCACAACAAGAGGGACTTGCAAAGGTTGTGCTTTAGCAGCAGAAGACCATCAAGAGTGCCTTTGGTATTGGAAAAATAGGAAAAATAGGAAAAGACGCCTGTTGTGGACGAAGGAACTACGAAATTGGTCACTTGAGAACAGTAAAAAATAGTCTGATCCGATGAATGTCATTTCTTGCTCCACCATGCAGATGGCAGGCTCAGAACAGCAATTTCTTTTATAATTTTTTTGAAATAATTAGAAATGCTCAGAATTCGTATTCAATAGGTAATAGGTTCTTAATTACTTAAATAACAATTTATATCCATAGATATCGTAGCAAATTTCATAAAAAAATAAGAGTGCTGGCAGACAGTAAAATACACACATAAACCAAATGACACCACTTTTTAACTATGTTGCAAATGTTTAAATAAAAATAAAAAAGTTTCATTTTGATACACTCGTTTTCAAAATATGTAGAGTTAAAACAATATCGCTAGAAAAATGAAAACTTAAAGCTACTCGATTTTTAATACTTTCCAACATAGGTAAAAAGTGTTTAAGAGTTCTATTTGTCTATCTGTGCATGCTCTAATTCGCGTAAATATACTGAGAATGACATGCAATTTTTATATGTTTATGTAGCTTACTATAGAATGTTCGCTGTTGAAAATGAAATGTGTAGCATTTATAGTTCGTTTTACATGGCATGGACACAAAAAAGAATTATGTTACATTCTGGTACAGGGAGAAAAATCATTTGCGGTGCATTTTATTCTAATTGCTTAATTAGATATGCCATTTCATTGTATGAACTAATAAAATTTCTTAAAGTATTCCGTTAGTATTGCAAAGCGTTTCATAATCTACGTCTGATGCCATATTTTCCGTTCTTGTTTTCAGTACAATTATATCACAAACGAATGCATAACAGGATTAATAAAAATATACACCCGTATTTAAAAATAATATCGTATAAGGGGCAGTCAAATGAAAACAGAACACCCGCCACAAAACGCATTCCTCGCCAAACTTGGCAACATTGTTGTAACATAACGATACTTCCATATCAAGGGTTCGTAGAAATGCATAATGACAGCTCACAGTTAAACACAGCTGTTTTTTGTTTCTTTGTAGGTGAACGTAGTGAAAAGTGTTTCCGTCCAGCATTAGAAATGTAGGCCAACAAAAAAGAGCAGAGAAATGTGGTTCGGATTTTGGTGGCTAAGGGTGATGGAACACATGAAATTCATCGTCGTATATCTGCTGTCTATGGCGAACACTGCATATCACTGACAAGTGTGCACGATGGCATAAGAGATTCAGAGAAGGACGCACATCACTGCAAGAGGATCTCCGGCCAGGACAGGCCCATCGAGCCAATGTTCGCCATAGACAGCAGACATGCGACGAATGAATGTCGAGTGTTTCAGCACCCTCAGCCACCTTAAACCGAACCACACCTCTCTGCTCTTCTTTGCTTGCCTCCATTTCTAATGCTTAACGAACACACTTTTTACTGCGCTCATCTACAAAGAAATAATAAAACAACTTTGAGTACCTGTGCACTTCCAATTAACTAAATTTTATAGCAGATGTATTGAATCCGTGTGTGACTTTATGCTTGTTGTTTTATTTGCATTTCTTGGAGGTAATCATTTTTCATACACGTATTTGCAAAAGCATTGTTTTATAAAAGCAACGTATATATTAATACGATGAGAACTCATGTTTATCAAAATTGATACACACAGATGCACAGAGACTATAATAAATAGGCGCATACGTGAATAATTAGAGTATTTTATAAGAACACACCTAAATAATTATAGACTTAAAAGGTGTGAAAATACATAAAAATGAGCACATTTTGCTTATTTTGAAATTTTACTTTTTCTTAATGTAACATATAAATCATATCTTTTACATGCAAGAGATTCATTTGTACTTGATTCATAAACATTTCAGCTTGACTTTTACAAAAACTTTTTGTAAAAAAAAAAAAAAGAAAAAAAAAAGACTTAAAACCATCGTTTACTTTTCTGTGGTATGCGTATTTACATTACTATGTAAACAAAATTTACATTTTCAGCCCATTACAAACTATGTTTTATTCTCTTAAATGCAGTCATCACCGCACAGTAAGATCGAAGCCAAGAAAACAGCAAGTGCTCTTCTATTGATGGTATCATCCACATAAAAAATTGTCTCGGTAGAAAATGAAACCCTAAGCATTATCTGAAATGCGATCACGTTTTTGTTGATCGTTTAGGAAACAATCACAATGTAATATCTCTTGTAGCGTCGGCATGTTTTTTTCTTCTCAAAAAACTTAGATAACATGATGTTTCAAGAAGCATTTTTGGTATGAATCAAAGGTGGCAGATGTTTTCAAGATAATGATATCCTGAAAAGAAACAGAAGTAAAAACAAGACTGATAAGATGTTTGAAAAATGAATTTCAGGCACAGTTTTTTTTTTTTTTTTTTTTTTACAAAATGTATCAGTTTTAGAAAAATCGTTTTTTATACTTTAAAAAGAGGTTAAATAATGCGGCTGTACTTTTATTTTTAAATAAATGTATTGTTTAAAATATTAAAATAATTTGTTATTGTAATTTTGAAGATCGCAACAACATACGATAAAATGACTTTTTTTTTAGATTTAAAGACATGTTTTCAATCGCAAATATAATATAATTGTTGAACATTTAAGAAAGAAAATCTATATCTAGAAAAACAAACTAATATTAAATAATGTTCCACTTTGTTTAATGCGTGCGTAACAAATAAAAAAAAATTCAAATTGATCATATACTCATTGTTTTACTATTAATAGTAATAATTAAATATTCCATGAATATTAATTATAATATGTGTACAAATAAGTTTTAAGCATTTGTTCTGTGATCAATACCATGAACTGGCGAAAGAAACAACTCCATCCATGTTTGAGATATAACCGCTAAAAGTTCAGAGGAACCAATCATAAGCAAACGTTAACGATGCAGTCAAACGTTCGTAAATGTTGTCAAATAGGATATGGTAAGCTAAAAAGCAATTATTTGCCATTGAATTCGTTACAAATTTCATCAAAGATCTTAAGTTCTACAAAAACCGGTGCATCGACATGCTCTGTTCTGGGACAGAATACTTTATAGGAAAACACATGTGAAATTTCTTCAGGTGGTTTAAAATCTTTTGAGCGTCCTAACCCTGTTTTTTCGTCACATATTTTTTTAACTCGAAGGCTGAATTAACCAAAATTTGATATTAATGTTAATTTTTTCTCATGCATAAGAAATATAGATATGTAAGTTTATTAAACATAACTTTTCATACCAATGCTTTTCATATCTATTATTTTATGAATCATTAAACATACATTGAAAATTCTGCCAGATGCTTAAAGGGTGGCAAAGCTGGCAATTTCTATGTTTGGGAGACAGACGAAAATGCACTCCGCAGAAGATTACACTCTCAAAAAATTCTGTATCAAAAATTGTAAAAAATACCCAAAAAATGTAAGAAATTTCCGTTGTTTGACTGCAGAATTTCAGGAAATTTTGAGTTTAGGATTGCGAACTTCTTTTGTTTTGAGGTAAAAAGGACATACGTAAAAATCTGTTTTTAATAGGGAAAACGCTATGCAGCTGTTGTCCATATCACCCCTATATTTTGACGAAAATGTAGCTTAAATTGGAGGATTTCGGGTAAATTTTATGTTGGGCTGGCAAATTTTCTATGTTTTGAAAAAAAAAAGGGACAAATCGAAGCGGAAATTTGTTTTAACGGAATATAATCAATGGAAAATACATGTCACTTCAATGGATTTTTTTTCCTTACAAAGACGAGGTGTTGCAAAATTGTTTGGATGCAGATTCCTGTCAAACAAAAAATAAATTTACTAAATAGATAAGGGCAAAAAAGTTTTTAGTTTTTACAGAAATGCTTAAAACGTATGCGTCTGTAAACGCTCGATCTCCCGAACAAATTGAGATAGAGACTTGAAATTTGGCATGTACATAGTATGTAATAATGGGAAGACGCTTATTGAATTTCAGTAACCTCGATTATTCGGAACTAATTTTTTCGAACTCTCGAAATATTCGTTCTGATAAAAGGTATATAAAAATTTTCGGAATTGTTTATTTTAAGGACAATAAAAAAACATAAATTTTGCATAAAGAGTGAAGTCAATCGGATGATTAGTTTCCGAGATATTTGTAATCCTATTTTTCACACTCTTCGAGTTTTCATGACCCCGTATTTCATTCAAAGATATTTTTTAATTGGAAATGAGACGCTTAATCTGACGCAGTAAACCGTTAGTTAATATGATTATCAATTATGGAGTTATAAGGATGTTTCTTTTACGCAATTCAGTAATAGAGCATTTAAAGTTTATGACGTTATCAAGCCACAATTTTATTCGAATTGCGATGCATTTTATAAATTGTTTACGCATGTTTTATTTTTATATTTTATATTATGCATATCCATGATGGGTAAGTATTACAGTGGCCCCCAACGACTAGTTTTTCTAAAAATTTTGCTTCAAAATACGTTTAACGCATAATAAGTAGAAAAACAATGATTTAACAGATTCTTAAAAGTATGAAGGGTTTTCTATTATGAATTTAAAAAAGAAAGTCAACATTTTGATAAAAAAAAAACTCTTATAGATTTGTATAATAAATAAATAATAAGTATTATAATAATTTTAAAACAAGTTTATTAGCTGCTCTTTGAATCTTTTATTTTCTATATAATTTTTGTTTATCTATTTGTTTTTATTTATCCATATATTATATGTTTTCTATAACTTGTGTATTTCTGAACAAATTATATTTAATAATAAAAGAAAAAATAAAATAGAGAGACGAATTTTATATGAAAATCAAAATAAAACTTATATTTTATGATGTAATGCAATTCCTGCGAAAAACTTTCTTAAAATTTTTTGGTGTATTTGCGTTTTAAAAAACGGCATCTTATCGTTTATAAAAATTGTGAATGGCAGTAAAATGGAATTACAGCTTTTTTAATAAATCAAATAAACTTTTAATTATAATCAGTCACGCACATTTCATTGAATTTTGAAAAAAAACTAGTTTTTTATTATTTAATACTATTGAAGTCAACAAAAGTTACTAGAAGTAATATTTCAGTTGTTTGGCATTCATTCAAAAATAATTTTATTTCTACGATTTTTATACACTGTTTTTTTTTTGTTGTTGTTCGATGATATTGAAAAATAATTATGCCGTAAAAATATAAGGCAGTGTTTATTGAATCATTCAAACCATTAAATTTTTTGCTAACATGTTAACTATCTTCATAGTTACGTACAAAATATCAGTTGGTAATTACGACCCTATAACAATTTTAATTTGAAGAATTTCTCAAAAGTACTTTTTGTCATTTAAACACTAAAACGATAAATGGTTATTTTCCGTTTTCTTAACGTTCAATATTATAATTTGAATTTCTCCAGGAAGTTTTAACTTAAATATACAAGTCAATAAAATGAGAAAAATTAAAACTGCTTAAAAAAGTGATCGAGAAAGCTGTGCGTATTTTTTTGGCAATCCCACCCCGTCCTCTTCTTTCTCACTAAAAATATTGTATTTTTAAGATAAAAAATAGCTTGACCCATAATGACCCATGGGCAAAATGACCCACTACTCGAATTTCCTTGAGCATGTGACCTAGCCCAATCCTTTTCTCGTGCCCAAAAACCGTAGGACACAAAATTTAGTTCAAATCGTCTGAGATGTTCTTAAAATAAAAATAGCTGGACCCATTATGACCCATGACCAAAAAGACACACTATTCGAAATTTCTGGAACATGTGATGTAGCCCAATAGTCTTATCGTTCCCTAAAACTGTAGAATACTACATTTAGTTCAAATCCTCTGAGACTTTTAAAAATAAAAATAGCTTGACCCATAATGACCCATGACCAAAATGACCCACTAATCGAATTTCCTCGAGCATGTGACCTAGCCCAATCATTTTCTTGTGCCCAAAAACCATAGGATACAAAATTTAGTTCAAATCGCCTGAGCTGTTTTTAAGATAAAAATAGCTTGACTCATAATGATCCAAGACCAAAATGACCCATTTATTGCATTTCTTGAACATGTGACTTAGCCCAACAGTCTTCTCGTGCCCGAAAACCATAGGATGCAAAATTTAGTCAAAATAGTCTGAGCCATTTTTTAGATAAAATTAACTTGACCCACAGTGACCCAAAAATGACCCACGAATCGAATTTTCTTGAACATGCGACCTAGCCCAATGATTTTCTCGTGCCCGAAACTCGTAGGATACAAAATTTAATCAAAATCGTTAGAGGCGATTTTTAGATGAAATTAACTTGACCCGCGTTGACCCAAAACTGACCCACTAATGGAAAGTTCTCGAACATGTGACCCAGCTCAATAGTCTTCTCGTGCCCGAAAATGGTAGGATACAAAATTGTTTGAATCGTTTTTTAGATACAATTAGCTTGACCATGACCCAACATGACCCAAAATGTGCCACTAATAGAATTTTCTCGAACATGTGACCTAGCCCAATCGTTTTCTGGTGCCCCAAAACGGTAGGATACAAATCATCGTCAAAATAGTTATAGCCGTTTTTAAGTTAAAATTTGCATATATAACCCACACACACAGACACAAGATTTGCTCGTATTAGAATATATGATATGATTACATTGTTATCGGATTTACATAAGTATGCAAAATTTAACCTCAATCGGATATCTGAAAGTGAGTTAAAATTCGAGTACAAAGTTTGAACTGGAAAGATAAACATTCAAACGTTGCAAGTTAAATAAAGGCTTATACAAAAAGCGTATTTTTTGTTAAAAGAAATTATGAAAAGAAACAGCCTCATTTCTTTACAAAATAAAACTTACATTAAAATACAATTATTTTAATCAATCTGAAACTTGATAAAAGGGAACACTATCGTAATACTTACACGATGTGACTAATTTCTATTAAAGTGCAGATACACGTGAAATAAATTCTTCTAATACTTTAAGCACTTTGTATATGATCCCTCGGCACATGACCCAACTCATCTGTGTTCAGATTTAGAAAATTGGTATAAGTCATGTAATGCAAACGTTCATAACTGGGTCAAATGCAGTATTAGATGAATGGGATTTTTTTTGTCTTACTTGTTAGTGTCATAGTAAAGTTTTTACTAAATATCATTTATAGCACAAAGGGACCATATAAAAATAAATTTTCGTAACTTTTTGAGAAATGTTTTAATTGACCCTAACAACTTTTAAAATACTTATTACCTCATTTGAAACATTTTTGTAATTGAAACTATTTGACCATGACTAACGATTTAGGAATTTGTCATTGGACACCGTTGAGAATGGACACCCTATATATATATATATATATATAATGTACAAAATGAGGATTATATCAACATGATGTAAGAAAAATCAATTATGTATATTAAAAAACTTTGAGAGAATGAACTCTAACTCAATATTTTAAAACTGCGTTAAATCTTTAAACGTAATTGAAACTCTTTGTCCATGACTAACGGTTTAGGAATTAGTCATTGGTCACCGTTGAGAGTGGACACCCTGTGCATATATATGTCACAAAATTGAAGAATATCTGGCACACTCTGGATTTAACAGCAGTCGCACACTCAAACTGGAGTTGGAAATAAAATCTTTATTAACATTTGAAGACATCACTTCAGGAGGAATGCTCGGTAGACTGTAGTTAATCTATGCACCAGTACGATCCGTTCCTTTTGTCAATAATTGTCTTAAATTTAAAGAAATTTAGTTAGGTGAATGGATTGGATCCACTGGGCACGAAACCCTTCTAAAACTTTATAAAAACTTTCTACATTATTATCTAAAAAGACGATGTTGCGAATTAGAGGCCAGTTTGTACTCTGCTCGTTAGCCAACGCTAAACGTCAATCTCCACTGTCAAAGTTCTCTCCGAATCAAGATGTGCGAAACTTACTTGCGAAAGAACACAACACACGTCACATGACCGACTTTCGTCAAATAACAAGGTTTTTTAAAGAACTCTATTAGTATTTCCTGTGGAAATATCTTGTAGAAACACGGTTTCCTTAGCACGAAAAATGTTCTACGCTCTTCTAGAAGATTCGATATCAAGTATCAGACGCATGCCGTATCACAAAAACCAATTTATCTGCTTTGAGGCTGTGGTTAAACTTCGAATTTAATACGTAATAAAAAAAAAAAATAAAAAATAAATGAATCTTTGTAGAAGAAAAAAAGAATTCAAGTTTTTCGGAAATATTTTAATAGACATTTAATATTTAGTAATAGAATAACTTTACAGAAATAGGGTTTTCTGAGCGGAATAATTTAAGAGATGAGATATTTTAGCATTTAAATAAAGAAAGTTATAGCAATTTGACTACACGGGAATAATAATAATGAATTTTATTAATGGATTAAAATAAAGATGTTCTATTTAAAGAATAAATTAAAAAAGCTATCGCCATTTTTAGATCTAACTACTTTCGAATAAATATTATTAAGTGGATTAGGATAAACTGGCTTTACATATGGATAAGAAAAAACTATTTTAAGAATAAGAATTATTTTAATAAGCTGGGGTTATATACCGAACATTATTAAATGACAAAATTTTATAGAATAATTTAGCAGATTGCAGAAAAAATTAAATTTTGTAATATATATATATATATATATATATATATATATATTTAATGTAAAATTGAGGATTATATCAACATGATATAAAATAAACTCAATTATGTATATTAAAATAAACTTTGAGAGTAAGAACTGTAACTCAATATTTTAAAACTGCGTTAAATCTTTAAACATAATATGATTTAAAATAATACATATTTTTTAGAGAAAACTGCAGCTCAATGGCCGAAATACATCGGACATGACAATAAGAGGATTAAACCCTTAAAAAACAACATCTTTATCTTATATAATATTAGTAAAACTACAAACAGCACTAATAGCCATTTTGTTTATATTAAAAGCTATTATTGTGATACTATTTGACTTTATAGTGCATTTACTATCATTATCGGCATCGTTAGGGACATGTAGAACAAAGTAACTAAAGCGATAAAATAAATTTAGGGAGAAACAGAGGTAACCTGACATGCAATTAAGACTTAAAGCTTTGCATACCAAAAACTATTTAGTGCCACGTAGAATTATGCAGTATATAAATATTAGTGCTCGCGAATATACGTTTATATACGTTTAAACGTATACGTAACTAAGCCTTCTTTCCATATTATACCTATCCCAAATCGTTACCGGTTACAATACGTTTTAAACGTATTAAACGTATATTCGCGAGCCCTAATAGATATCTTAGATTACGTAAATTATTAAATAATTATCTATCCGATGCAAATATCTTCTATAAAATAACAAAAAGCCTTATATTTTAATTTAGAAATCACATATATTAAGTAAAATTTAAAAGTATTTAATAACATGAATTAGATTTTTAAATAATTTTCAGTGGTTTCTTAAAACATGTTTGAGTATGAGAAAATCTTCAAAATATTTGATACAGCCTTTTTAAAGAAAAACGCTGAAATGGTTGAACATGAAACTTATTGTCAATTATTCTCCCATAAAAGCTAAAAATTGAAGATTAAAAAAAAAAAAAATCCACACTTCTAAATGGGATCACGTACTACCTAACTGACTTACTATTTTGTAGAAAAAAGGTATTAGAGTTATTGTAACTTTTTGCAGCACGTCGGGTTTGTTCGTATATCACGATGAACTTCTTTCGTATATCAGTAGAAATATACTTCTAATACCAACATAATTTCTTACAAGATTGTGTTTTGTTATTGTACCATAATTCTTCATAAAATTATTTGTTGAATCTGGATGTGATTAAAAGAGATTTCACTGTTTTAAATAAAGGGAAATACGTGTTCTAAGGATTAGTTCTAATCGAAGTACAGTAGACATGGATCAAAATTGAAAATAAAATGTTTGTTTCAGCTTTTGAATATTATTTTTATGTCAAAAAAATTTCAATTCCGTTCAAATGCCTAAAATTTAAAGTAACGAAAAAGTTTAAAGTTTCGACGAATGACTTGCGTCCTTTATTAGCATTTTATGTAAATTACTTAAAGCTTCATTAAGTTTTTGTGCTTAAAAATTATTAATCACCAATTTAAAATTAAAAATAATTTTATGATTGTAATTCCTTTATTAATATCATGATAAAGTTTTGTAATTTTTGTTAAACAACCATCAATTTATAAATTATAGTATTGTGTTATCTTTAGAATATAGGGAGGAATAAAAATGATGAAACAAACTCAGATAAGCTGGTTTTAAGAAAGTCCAATATTATTCAATCATAAAATTTTTACAGAAATATGCTAAAGATAAACAGACAGACAGATAAATGTATATTCGAGCACTAATAGATATCTTAGATTACGTAAATTATTAAATAATTATCTATCCGATGCAAATATCTTCTATAAAATAACAAAAATCCTTATAAATTAAACGTATGTTTTAACGTACGTAAACGTATTGCTTTACGACAGATAAATGTACCTTTTAAAATTATTTTGGACAAAAACAAAGGGCAGAAACGATATTGTAATAGAGGCAAATCTCATAAATTGCAGTAGAATTATTGGAATTGGACATAATATTTTCAATAAATTGTAGCTTAGATACAAAATTTCAAGTCCTGTAAAAAAATTTCTGATTTATATAGACAAACATTTTAGCCATTTTATTATTTTATATTCATGAATTTTTACAATTTTTACGTATGAAATGTGAATTATGAAATAAACATTGGGAAAAATATTAATTCGAACCTAGAACTATTTTAATAAAAATTAGATTTTTAGACGCTATTCTTATATTTGTTCTGTTTGCTTATTTCTCCAAGTAGTTTTTTCAGTTAAGCTTAACACCACTTTTACCATTTAAATTGTTTTCACTTAAATTACTCTTTATACACTCGAAAATGACATTTTATTAGTTAGGAATAGACTTTTAAAGTGAAAAGGTAATTATGGAGCTATAAAATTAGAGCACCGACACAGTGAATAAACAGTAACGAATACTTTAAGTGCGTTTTGTTTTCTTCAGACCAGCATTTTCAAAATCGGTTGACATTATAGCTCCGCAAATTTTCAACCAATCAACTTGATATTTTAGAAAATTAATTGTCATGTATTTTTTTAATGAAATATTTTTCTGTGTAATGCTACGCTTTTCTGTGTAATTTTAAATAGGGAAAATTTTAGTTCAAAATTTACATTTTAGTTTGAATTGATAACATGTCACTGAAAATGCATATTTTAAAAAACGGCTACGTATTTTACTATTTTTTTTTTACTATACACAATGATTTGTTGGTAATATTCTAGGTAAAGTCAATAATGAGTTATCGGCCCATCGCTTGACTGTCTTTTTACGAAGCGCTCCCGCGTACTAGATGTCAAGCCACCATTTTTGAATCTATGAATTAAAACACAAATTCATTTTTTAGTTTAATTAATACATAACAATTTAATGCAAAGAGAGTTTTATAAAAACTTCACATTTCTTCAAAAAGTCTTAAGTTTCAAAATGTCAAAGTGGTGTTACCCCCTAAAAAACTATTACCATTTTATTTGGAAGGCCCATATAGACATGAAAATCTATTAAATGTAATATAATAACAATCTCAATTATTTGATAGACTATTAAAATGAGTAAATTATTTTTTTCTATCATTGTTGACACTTTATGTCGAACATAATGAGGAAAACATTTACATTAATCTTTTCGCTTACCTAAGCCTTATATGTGAGTCAGACTCCTAAGTCATAAAATCAGTAGTTACAGAACTTCTTCCGACTTTGACTGACATATTTAATCTTTCAAATTTCATATGTGAATACAAATTTGTTTTAATTTTTGATTACATATGGCAGCTCGAGATTTTTTTCAGAACCGAAATTTTTCACTACATGTCTTTTAAGATCAGGTAATCTGAACAGTTATAATTAAAACAAGAACGAAAAATCACGAGTTAAGCATAGATTATTCAACACTGTCCAACATATCTAGAAAACAGTAAGGAAGTTTCACCGTTAAATAAGATGAAAGAAGATATGTAAGTAAACAGTTTCGAAAACATGACTCACTTAAAAATGCAGTTTTAGTAATTACCTTTGTATATATACTACATAACATGCTAAAATTTAGTTCAGTTAGAAAATTCACTTTCAGACTTTTTTTCCAATAAATGTAAATGCTTTCGAATACATTTGTACAGTCCTGTATATTATGTAAGGATGTTTTTACACAGCACATATTAAGTTGAAATTTAATTCAGGTAAAAAAACCCATAACACATCTTCATATTCAATTCCACCAATTACCAACCATAAACGACAATGTATCTTGTTTTATGCCTAGCCCTGTATATTAAATTATTTATATTTCACAAACTTCTATTAGTATACAAAATATAGTTCAGCAGGAAAATGTATAAAAAAAATAAAAACTACCCTTTAGCGATTCATTCCCATAGACAGCAATTCTTACGATTTTCTTAGTGTAGCCCTGTACATGATCAACAGAATTTATATACACCCATACTATACAAATATTTAGTTAAAATTTAAAAAACAAAAGGTGATAACACACTTCCAGAAATCATCGCTCATAGACAGTACTGTAACCGAATTATTTTATGTGTTCCTGTAAATGAACGATAAATGCAATGCACACCATACTTATAAATAAGACAATTATAGTGCACCTTAGTAATGCGTATAAATTTCATTATATTTGAGATAATGTGACAATATTAAAATATACTGCAAACGATTTTTCTCGGCAGATCCTTTTGTAACAGAATACTTATGTGTAACCCTGTAAATGAATAATAAATGCTTTCAACACCATATTCTACATAATGCATGGTTTAATGTATTTCATAAATGCATATCAATTTCATTATGTTTGTAATCATGTAACATCATCAAAATGTACTTCAAACGATTTTTTCCCATTGACCGTAATATAACAGAACACTTTTGACTGTCCATCTGAACGCATTATTAATGCTATATTACTGCAATAATTATACAATAGACTTTCTAAATAATCCCACAATAGAATGCATTAACTGGGATTCTAACTATAACATTTTAATATCTTATACCAAATTACCCAATAGATTCCATCTTTATCTCTTTTCTAAATTTCCAATTATTCTAGAAAATACTAAGGGAAAAAAATGCCGAGAAATGGAGGAATTTATTAGAAATCATAAAAAAGTCGGACGTGTCAAGAATTCGTTTTTAAAAATGGTGAATTTATTTTTAATAATAAGGAATTTATTTCTCGAAAGAAAAATGGG